>JABTXL010007882.1:18716966-18733147 GCA_025134845.1 Neodon shergylaensis | reverse complement strand
GGTCGTGTGTAAGAAAGACAGCCCTGCAGAAGGAGCTGGGGGAGGGGGGTTTGTGCTCTCTTCCGGGACAATGCGCCCCTGGATAGCACACACTCACCCTTCCAGATGGAGTTCCTCAGCACCTAAACAGGGATGGCTGGTCGCCCAATGAGCCGGGGACAAGAGGAGGAACGTCTAAATTACTATAATTTTATAGCAATATATTATTATATGATGTGTTATTATGTGAATTATTATTATGTTTTATTATTGAAATGTAATAATATAGAAGGAGAAAAAGAAGAATTGATTCTGTAAACATTAACTATAATAAAATGTTGTTCATGGCAGATCTCTGAGTTCAAGGCCAGCCTGATCTATAGAGTGAGTTCAGGACAGCCATGGGTACAGAGTAAGCTTGTACTGAGAAAGCAAAGAAAGAAAGGAAGAAAGAAACGAAGAAAGAAAGGAAGAAAGAAACGAAGAAAGAAAGAAAGAAAGAAAGAAAGAAAGAAAGAAAGAAAGAAAGAAAGAAAGAAAGGAATCCTGATAAGAACTGAAATGTTCACCACTGGGGTTGCCTACCATGGTGCACCCAGAGACAAATGGATACCAAGAGTCCTGATCAATTTATGAACCAATCCCCCAGTGAGTTCAGAGTATGACAGCATTATTGTATACTGTTGAAAGATAGGAGGTATAGTGGTATATTATGTGTGTTTTCATAAATAAATCTTGCCTGAAGACCAGAGGCAAAGCTAAGCCAGTAGAAGTCAGGCAGTGGTGGCACACACCTTTAATCCCAGGATTTGGGAGACAGAGATGGATGGGTCTCTATGAGTTCAAGACCACCCTGGGCTACACAGATCAATGCAGAAACAACTTCAGATGGTACTGGCACACACCTTTAATCCCAGTTTTAGGGAGTCATAGATTTTAATCTCAGCACTAGAGGGGATATAAATTGAGAGAAGAGAGATACTTAGCCTGCTTAGTCTGCACCTGCCCAGCCTTGGTATAGATAAGACTTCTCTAGTGGCTGACTGCCTTGCTTTTCTGGTTTATGGGTTGAACCCTAATTTCTCTCCCTGGAGGAGGTCTGGGCTACTTTGTGGGAATGAGTCACTGAGGGTGTGTCATTTGCACTGTATTTTGCCTTGCCCCCTTCCTGTGTTCCCTGTTTCTCTGCTTCCCACCCACCAAGGATGATGGCCTCCACCAGTTACCACTGCCATGATGTCCTCCCAAGCACTAAATAGTCACAGTCTAAACTCACTGATGCTGTGAGACAACCAAATCTTTTCTTGGGGCTTTCTCTCTGGTGCTCTGTCAATGGAGATAAAGGCAACTACTATAAAGAACCTGCTTTGAAGTTACAATTTAATTTCCAGGTTCAAAGCAAAAGTAGCAATATAGTATAAGCAAGAAAAACCTCTTCAGTATCTAATTTGGGAAGTTATACTTTTCTCGTTAAAAAATGGAAAAATAGAAAGAGAGAAACCCATTGTGTGCAGAGAATGGTTTTGTCATCTCTTTCAATCCATCTGGAGCGAACAGCACAGATGGCCAAGCGTGCTTCAGGACTGGGGTTTCATGCCATGCATGATGCAGCACCAGAGAAGGTAAATCAGCACCTGCTCATTTTATTTTGTGTTCACTATTGTGCTTGCAGGCAACAGTGTGCATTAGCTCTCTTTTGTTGCAAGACCCTGAGAAGAAAATTAATGTTATTTTCTAAATAAAGATGTTCTTTTTCTACAATTTTCCATTCAAATTAACAAGGTGGTGCTAATAAAACCTAAAAACAAGCAAAAAAAAAGCATTATAGGCTTAATTAAATGTGATACATTTTGACTTAGAAATCTCTGTGGCCAAGACTTAGTAAATATTTTTTGAAATACTTATCAAACTGAGATATCAGAAAGGAAAAAGAGGACTGGGTAAGTGATTGTTCTTAGCAAGGTTCTGTATTAATATACTGTCAGAGGGATGATGCTGTTCACCTCACATCTGCAAGGATTGATGTTTAAAATATATTTCAAGATAAAGATTTATTCTAGTTTCCTGATTTGAAATTGGCTTGCATAAATATTGCCATGAGTGTGCAATAATTCTAACAATGGACACTCTGATTTCCTTGCCTGTAGTTAGTTCAACAAATAGATTTCTGCTAATCTGATGAGGTTTGTATAGGAAGCAAATGACTCTCTGGAATGTGCATAATAGAGACCTCTGTTTTCTCTGTGATCATCCCCTGAGTCACATTTTATTGTTTTAGAGATCTACCATTTATTTACAGTAACCCTTGAATTTCAGTGGACAGAAAGAACCTAGGAATAGTCCTGGAATCTCATCTAATTTGACTCAGCTGTGACAAAGTCAGCCTTACTGCACACAGTAAATACTGATGTGTCAGTCTATATCAAAAATGCCATGGATATTGCAATGAACAGTAAAAGCCCCGAGTTTCTACATTACTAAAGAAGATGAGGAAACCAATGAGTGTTTTATTAAATTCATAATATAGGTACTGTTTATGATAATGTTCTTGTGTGGAAGGACGCTTAAAAGAAATCCCACACTAGCTCAGAATTGAGAAATAAATGGTTATTTATTTAGGGGTAAACTCACAAATCAGAATCCTCTGCTTGAATGGAGAACAGAAACCAAATCCAGCAACCAGAAAGAGCAGCTGGAAAAGAGACCAATGCCAACTCTACATCAGCATATATAGTATAAGAGACCACGCCCCAGTGGGTGGGAAACCACTAGTTGTAAGACTTCCTACAGCACCTCCCCCTTTTGTGTAAATAAGAGAGTTCTAAGCCTAATACAAAATTATATACAATAAAAACAAATATATTCAATAATTATCCTATTTTAACTAGTTTAATTCTTATATAATAAGTAACTTGGCCAAGTCATGAGAGGAAAGTAACTACAACTATCTAGTCTTCAACCCCACTGAAGATTCAAGAAGGGAAATAATATTACTTGAGTAAGCAAGAAGCTCAATCAAGCAACTTCCAAAATATGCAATAAATGATAGAGACAACAGGCTACCTGGGTAATCACTTAAAGTCTCATTTGCAACATTGAAGCAGCAAACTTTGGCTGATAACGGACAGACCATTTTCAAAGGGAGGAAATTTTTTAACACTGTCTTACCTTGTCTTGGCAAGATTTGACAATCCTGATTCTCCATTTCTGGATACTATTATCTTGTCTGTGGTTGAGGCATGGGCATTTCTTTGCCCAAAGGCCAGTTTTACCAAGAAGAAAACAAACTCTAAGTGGAGTGTTATCAATGCTCAACATTCTCTCGGGAATAGATCAATGCTGCCAGGAGCAATCGTGTCTCATTTCAGCAGAACCCTAAGTTATTAAAATGTCATTTTCTGCAGCTCTTTGAAGTAGTTGAGGATTACCTATCAATGCAGAATATAATCTCAATGTATCTAAAGAACCTGATTAGCCTAACTATAAGTATGAAAAACATAGACTATTGATCTATAATTCTTAATACCTAATTCTATATATAACTTAAAGACTAAAACCTCATATTAGAATATTATACAATAAACAACTGTGAAACAAATAAGAACAATGACCTCAAAATCTAAACAATGTATAAGTGTCTTGATCAGAGGTAGAAACGTACATTGCAATATGATAAATATATATCAATATATAAAAATGTTTTAAGTAGAGGTATAAGCATGCATGCATACAATATTCAATATAATTTAACTTTGTATCAATATACAAGAATCTATACTAATGTAATTGCCTATAAATAATAACTCACAAGTATTCACTCTATTACTCACTGTTATTATTAGTGTGAGTAATCTCATACTAATCTATTATCCCATCCAATTTTTTCCTTTTATTCCCCAAAGATATCCCTAAGCCTATAAAATTTTCCCCAACCCCCAATCCTATAGCAATTATAATCAACACCTAAATGATGTCCCTAACCCTGAGGACAAACTTTGTTGGGAAAGGGGACTTCGTCTTCTAGAATTACTTTCAGCTGACATGGGGGCAATGTTCTTTCTATGGGATCCTGTGAAAGTAAAATGATGGTTAAGTTCCAAGATTAATGTCTGGTATGATTACAAATAGACACTGAGTATTTGATGGAGGTCTGGCCAGAATGTTGTAAAAACAGTACACCATTTCAGCTAACCAAGTTGGAACCATCATGAGCAGCTAGTACCCAAAGCAGGTCTTATAGTAGCACTATCAGCATCATGACATCATATCAACCAAGTAGAGTTGTTGTTGTTGTGGGTCTCCATCTATTCCTGGAAACTTCAAAGATTACTGCAGGAAAATTCATTGTTCATTATGGAAAACTTAAACATTATTTATATAGACATATACAGACATATATATTCAATGAAAGGTATGATATATGAAGAAAAGTAAAATTTTTTCTAAATTTTATTTTCTTTCTGTCCCATATAATATGGCTCTTGACATGAGACAAAAACTCTGAAATTTTCTTTTAAAAACATGCTTGGATTTAGAGAAGGACAGAGCCATTGTCCAACTCCAAAATCAGCTCTATATATTCATATATATATATATATATATATATATATTTAACACCTGTACTTACAATTCATATTCATTTTTCTTGATGATCCTTATTGGATACGTATTTTTCCTTCTTTCAGCATCCAAACATTCAGGGTCTCTTGAATTTTTGAAGATGATTATTGTCCTGCAGAGACAAGAACAGAACCCTGCCCCAACCCTATATGCTTTCCTTACCACCTATCTGGTTGTCATCATTGTGGCTGAGCTGTCATTTCTCTTTTTAAGAGGTTTCTTCTTTTCAAACTGAATCTTTATTAATTTTGATGGTATCCATAGTTTTTCTTCTCCCATGGAAACAAGAGCAAAACCTCTTCCCCAATGTAGCTCCTGGCTTCTATTGTGAGGTCAGCACCTCCTTGAAATAAACTGGTTGATTTAATTCAGAAGACTTTTCTATTATCCAATGTCTCTCTGCTGCTCTTGTCCCTTTCTCATTAGTGTTAAGAAAATTCAAATTTAATCAAGTATTATGTAATCTATTTCTGGGGGCATTTTCCACCTCTTTCTGTTTGTTTAACATATCTTTTATAGTTCGATTTGAACTTTCTATAACTGCTTGACCTGTAGGATTGTGTGGTATACCTGTGATATGTTTAATATTATATTAAGCAAAAATTGTTTCATTTTCCTAGAGACATAAGCTGGACCATTATCTGTCTTTATTTGTGCAGGTATAACCATGATGGCCATAGCTTCTAATAAACATGCAATTACTGAATCAGCCTTTTCTGAGCTTAAATCAGTTGCCCACAGAAAACTTGAATAAGTGTTAATGGTGTGGTGTACATCTTTTAATTTTCCAAATTCTGCAAAGTGGAACATATCCATCTGCCAGATTTCATTCTTTTGAGTACCCTTTGGATTAGTACCTGCAAGTAGCAGTGTTTGTTTATAAAAAGAGCAAGCAGGGCATCTCTTTATAATCTCCTTAGCTTGTTGCCATGTAATAGAAAACTCTTTCTTTAAACCTTTGCTATTGACATGATGTTTTTATGAAATTCTGAAGCCTGCAACATGCTTTCAATCAATAATTGATCAATTTTTGCATTACCTTGTGCTAGAGGACCTGGCAGACCAGTATGGGATTGGATGTGTGCTATGTATATAGGACAAAGCTTATTCCTGGTTATACCTTGAACCTGGATTAATAATGAAATCAATTACGTATCATCTGGTATACATTCAGCAGTTTCAATATGCAAAATAACTTTTTCTGCAATCAGTAACTATATTAAGAGATTCTTTAAAATCCCTTAGCACCAGGAGAATAGCATATAATTCTGCCTTCTGGACAGAATTATAAGGGCTTTGTTCCACCTTCAGTAACTATATTAAGAGGTTCTTTAAAATCCCTTAGCACCATGAGAATTGCATATAATTCTGCCTTCTGGACAGAATTATAAGGGCTTTGTTCCACCTTACTTAATTCTTCTGATTTGTATCCTGCCTTCCCTGCTTTGTTTGCACCAGCATAAAAAGTCCAGGCTTCAGTTATTGTAGCATTACATACAATTCAGAGAAGAATCCAGGAAGTTCTCTTTATAAGGTTAAGCCTATCACTTTGGGATATTTGCTATTAATTTCTCTCAAAAATTAGCACAAGCTCTTTGCCATGGTTCATTGTCTTCCCATAACTTTTTTATTTCATCAGTAGTGAAAGGCACTATAATCTCTGCTGGGTCTATACCTGCTAATTGACGAAGTCTCAATTTACCTTTTATCATTAATTAAGAGACTTTTTTCTTAAAAGTTTTTCATTTTTTTACTTGGTTTATTTGGTAAAAAGATCCATTCTAAGATAATATCATCCCTCTGCATTAATATTTCTGTAGGAGAAATTCTAGAAGTCAATATGATTAGAATACAAATGAGACTTGGATTTACCCTGTCCACATGTGCCTCCTGTAATTTTCTCTCAACAATTGTCAATTCCCTTTCTGTTACAACTGTTAATTCTCTGGAACTATTCAAATATTTATCACCATCTTTGGTTTTGTTTAAATGAATTATTAGATCATGTGTTATCACCACAGCTAGTCATAGACTGGAAATGTCTCCTAACAATCTTTGAAAGTCATTAAGATTCTGCAACCAGTCTCTCCTAATTTGTACCTTTTGTGTCCTATTTTCTGCAAACCTATTTTATAACTTAGGTAATTGACAGAATCTTCTCTCTGTGTTTTTTCAGGAGCAATTTGTAATTCCCATTTTGGCAAAAATTTCTTTACTTCTTCAAACATTCATTCTAAAGTATTCATGTTTGAATCAGATAGCAAAATGTCATCCATGTAATGGACTTAGAAAATTTTTTATGTATCATTTCCAATGGCTGACTTACAAAGTATTGACACAATGTGGGTCTATTGAGCATTCCCTGTGGGAGGATAGTCCATTGATATCTCCTAGTAGGCTGAGAATTATTATAAGTAGGCACTGTGAAGGCAAATTTTTCTCTATCCTTTTCTTGTAAAGGTATAGTGAAGAAACAGTCTTTCAAATCAATAAGTATAAGAGGCCATCCTTTTGGTAATAGAGATTACAGAGGGATTCCAGATTGTAGAGAGCTCATAGGTTGACAGCTATTAGATCTGTCACCATTTTCCAATTATCAGATTTCTTTTTTACAACAAATACAGGAGAATTCCAGGTGCCGGTTGATTCTTCAATATGGTGTGCATCTAGTTGCTCTTGTACCAGCTGTTCTAAAGCCTGAAACTTATCTTCAGCTAGAGGCCCCTGATTAACCTATATTGGTTTCTCAATTAATCAGTTTAAAGGTAGGACTGTTGGCACCTCTAAAGGTTTGCTAATTGCTTTATGTTCTTGTAAGGCCTGAATGGCTGGTGACATTTGTGTATGGTATCTTATAATATCCTTCCAAGAATTATGAGTTCCTAGGACTGCAGGAATGTTAATCTGGGTATTCCATTGCTGTCGTAGGTCATGGGCCTATAAATTTACTGCAATATTAGCCACATATGGCCTCAGATTCCCTCTTTGACCTTCTGGCCCAATACAATCAACCTATCTTGTTCTTTGTTTAACTTGAGATATGGTTCCAATTCCTAGTAATTGAACAATGGCAGATCATACCTGCCAAGGGATGATCTCATATCCAGAAAACAGGTGCCACCAGGATAGGACAGACAAACTGGGGCCGAGTACAGTATATGTGGAGATAAGGCTGCGGCAGAGTAGGCTGTGGAGAGAGAGGCAGGTGTGTGGCACAGGAGCCTACATACGATCCTGTGACAACTTGGTACAGTCTCCTGAGAGTCTGGTTGCTGTGGAAGAAAGCTCCAAGTGACAAAAGTAAGCAGAGATAGGTATCTGGCAGAATTTTTCTTGAAGCAGGAAATTTAAGACTGTTTCACCTATATTGGCAGTTTTTCAGTCACTTTATTCTGTACTGTATCTTGTAGAATGTTTGGGTGCCATTCTGTAAGTATAGGCCGCTCATTTGTTCCCGGCCAATCAGATCTGAAACAGTCACAAAGAAATCTGTGTTAATTGTAATACTGTTTGGCCAATAGCTTAAGCATATTTCTAGCTGACTCTTACATATAATTCAACCCATCTCTATTAACCTGTATATCACCAGGTGGTTGTGGCCTACCAGCAAGGTTCTCTGTCTGTCTCCTCTGGCAGCAGCTACATGATTTCTCCCTGAATTCTCCTTCTTTCATCCTCTATCTGCTTGAAATTCCTGCCTTGCTCTCTTCTGCTAAGCCACTGGTCAAAACAGTTTTTTTTCATCAACCAATAAAAGCAACACATATATAGAAGGACCTCCCATACCAGATACCTTTAGCTGTAAAAAATTATGAGCTGCTTTATCCCAATTGGGACCATACTGTTTCTGTGTCTGAAATCATTTATATAAATGAACTGTATAAGTATCCTCTACTATTAATGTTAAGATTGCAATCAAATCACCAAATGTACCTGTTTTTTTCAGTTGACATCTCCCTTAAATATCAATTGAAAATATAATAAGTTTATGTAAAATTTTATTCATCATGAGGAGCTACTAAAAACAAAACAAGCAAAAAGAGTAGTGGAGGGGAACAGATCAAAACTGAAGGACACGTCTTTCCCAGCAGATGCATAAGATGCAGCAAAGAAACATAAATAGTGTGAGACAAGCCAATACAAAACAGAATTCTAGAAACAGAATACCCTAAAAAAGCTGGAAGCAGATGAAGATTGCAGAGACTACCTTTAAAGTATCAATGACCACATAGTGTATTCAGAAGAGCAGGTGGAGGAAGGAAGGAAATCAATTTAGTATCTAATAGAGGAAGTTTCAAAGTGGATGATTTCAGTGATTTGGAACAGAAATATTAAAATGTTAAGGAAAAATTCAATAAGGAAATTGAAAAAGAACCAAACAGAAATGCTAGAAATGAGAGTCAATCAAATAAATCAAAACCACAGTAGCAATCATTATCAACAGACAAGTTCAATCAGGAGAATAAAATTTAGGTTGGAGAATAAGGCCCATAATGATATTTTCATGTGTATATAGAAAAAAAAACAAATATCAGCAAACATGCTCCAAACTTACAACTTTGCGGTACTTCAAAGATCAAATCTTATTTTCAAAATACGTAACAGCATAGAAAATCTAGTCATTAAAACTATAGTAGAAAAATTTCCAAACCTGAAGAAAGAAGTAGACATCCAAATCCAAGAAGAATTTAGAAGAAAACAGTGTTATTTTGACATACAAACTGGAAGAAAATCAGTAAAATCATAAAACTACAGACCAATATGTTGAGATGTAAAATTTCTCAACAAAATACTTACAAATGCTTTTCTGAGGTCATAGAAACCTCATTAGTAAGTTGTTTTCATCCAAACATGAGAGGTAGTTTCAACATACAGTAAAAAATAAATGTAATACAACATATAGTTAGAATTTAGGACACAAATCATATGGTCATCTCAGTAGGTGCAAAACCTGTATTTGACAAAGTTTTAAATGCCCTCTTGATTAAAGTCCAGAAAAGTTCAGACTTTTATAGTCAACATACTAATAAATGAAAACATGAGAACACTTCCTTCTAAACTAGCTTTAGAGGCTGAAGTGTGCCTTCTACCTCCACTTTTCTTCACTGTAGTCCCTGAAATTGTGTCCAAAGCAATAAAACAAAAGAAGGAAATAGGAAGGATTCCAAATGTAAAAAGGAGAAATCAGTTTATCCATGTATGAGCATGACATGATCCTACACATAATAGAACCCAAAGATTCTACCAGGAAACCCTTAGATCTGTAATTTCAGCATAATACCAGGACACAACATCAGCACACAGTTTTCAGTAGCTTGCCTGTGTACAAATGGCATGTGTCTGCAAAATAAAGAAAGAAATAAAAAAATCTGTTTATAAAAGTTTCAAAAAATAAAATATTTTGAAATAAATGTAACCTAGTCAGTAAGGGAACTCTACAAATTTTAAGACACTAAAGAAATTGAAGAGGTGACAGACGGTGGAGATAACGTTCATTCTCGAGGCTCTACATAATCAATATTGTGAAAATGTCTCAATTACCAAAAGTAATATAGAGAATTTTGCCTTAGTTCCAAAGATCTGATGCCCTTTTCTGACTCGGGAAGCACTTGCATCTGTAGAGAGGCCATCTACACATTCTGGTATACACACACACACACACAAACACACACACACACACATATATATATATGTACATATAATAAAACAAATGAATCTTTTAAAAGAAAAGAAAAACGTGGCACACATACACAGTGAATTTTGTTTAGTTGTCAAACAAAATGAGACCATGCTATGTTCAGGGAATTTAGAACTCAAGAGCATCATATTAAGCAAAATCAATCAGAGTCAGAAAAATACATCCCTCATCTATTCATTGATACATAAATGCATATCAAAAACTTTAATATCTATTAAATGATGTATTTGACACAATTAATATAAAATTAATAAGTAATATGTACAACATATTAGTACATATTAAAATCTAACTGTGTCAATATAATACTTTACTATATATTAAATTAAAATTTAATATAAATATTAAATGACCCCATACATATATATGGGCAAGATTCCAAGGGGTCATGGAACTGGGAAGAATATCATGAGAAGGGGAAGGATTTTAAGGTGAAATTATTAGAAAATAAAGAACAAAGTAGAACGTCTGTGTCTTGAAAGCAGAAGGAGGGATTAAGGGAAAGAAGTGGACCAACAAGTTGGAAGGTGAGTTGGAGGGGACTGCAGAAAAGGAACAATGATATGAAAGTGTATATAAAATGCTAAGTTAAAACACCAATTTCAAAATTTAGAAATGAATTATTCATAAATGCTAGCATCTCTTTGACATAACCCTGGCTTCAAGATACATCATCATTGAATAAAATAAGCTGAGATAACGTGAATATACACATTTTCCTACATTCGTGCATTCCTTCTTATTATGACTGCTGAGTTCCTCTAACTACATAAAATTATTCAGCATAATATTGGCTTTGAAATTTCATTGCATTGCAATAGCCCAGGCAGCTTGTTAAGATTCAGAATCCTAGACCACAGGATGTGACATAGAACCACTCTTTGTGATTCTCAGCAGAATGTGGTCACCAGAAAGATACAGGTCCAAAATCACTCTAACGTAGACATATAAATCTACCACTTATCATTGGAGCACTAAACATCACCAGTTACCTGCCCTTCAAAATCAATGCTTTTCTGTAAGTCAATATTTGAAAAACTGACAAATATTTAGCAAAAGGGAATTAGTTATTTAAATTTATTTAGCTGCATGAGGATATAATTTGTAATATATTAATGCAAAAACAAGTTATGTAAGACTAACCTTAATAATTACACAGTGAACATGACAATATCTAATGAAGAAAATTATTATTGACATTTAAAACTAAATTTATATACCTTAAATAATTTTACCCTGTTCTCTCTGAATTTTCCAGTATTTACTCTCTAAATATGCATGAATTTTGTGAACAAAATATAAAGTAATTGAAATCTTTAAAAGCTAGGAATTAATGTTTGTTCAACTCTGCAGTCATTTCAAGAGGTATTAACATTTATGCTGTAGTCACAGAAGATTGAGTTGTATAGTTTATTGTTTCTAATGCTTGTTTTTTCTCAGAACTGAGTATCCTGGTTGCGTCATAGCAATAAATCCCATGACCACCATCTATCAAAGGATACTTTGATGGCAATAAGGCTGTCATTTGATATGCTAAGCAAACAAAGACTGAGGCAGTAAAAATTACACTCGTGCAGTGTATTTATCAAATTTCTGCTGCCACCCAGTGGCAGCTCCCTCTGTTTTACAGACTGTTCATTCAGCTAAATGACAAACTGGTGCTCCTGGGAGGCTGCACTCGAGGGCAGAATCGGGCTGCAAAGGCTGAGGTTCTGTGGGTCTCAAATGACCCATCAAAACTCGCTCTTAAGCGATCCTAAGCAGGAAGATTCTGCTAAGAGGATTACAGACATCCGGGTTCTTTCCTATGTAGATATGCAAATTTACCACTTTATATATGGAGACTGAACACCACCTCCAGCTAACCAAGAGGACCATTGATTCTGAAGGAAGAAAGTGAGCTCAGGGGGCACCTAGAGAGGACAGCAAAGGATAAGATGGGTTTTCCATGTCCATATTGTCCTTTTTACATCATTCTTTGGATCAAGTAGCCACTTGACTTATAAATTTTTAATTTTTTGATTACAAGGTTTTTAATCAGATTTTGGCTTTTGAGTGTAACTCTCAGAGGAAGTGGAGAGATCGCCGTTGTTTTTCTCTTGTGGAATCAGCTACATTCAAACCTAGAGGAAGTAAATGTTTAATTCCCCTCTACTGACATATTTGGAGATGTGTGATTTTTATAGTGTTAAATTAAGATGACATAAACCACCCTAGTTTATGTTCATCCTTGTTTATGTTTGCTTATGAATTATGATTTTGGATTGTATTAAATCAAGTAATCAAAATTTCATTTTGTAGTTCTAGATCGGTAACACTTCATTCAGATTTACTTATGGCATCACTAATTTTGTGTAAACAGATCAGGAGATGTGTTGAGCAACAGGAGTATTGGCTTCTCTGTCTTGTAAGGATTTGCTAATCCCTGCATGCAAGGGGCTTCCTCATTCCTTTATATCTGTTCCCTTTATCCCCTTTACTTTTATTCAGGGAATTATCATCATTAAAGAAAAAGCTTAGAGAATGACTTGAGGGTGAGAATAAAAACACAACAATTTCCTAGATATTGCTAACACAGTGTTTCATATTTTTATCTCAAATTCAGTACCAGATGTTTTGAAAGTAGAGAGAGAAAATAATTTGCAAACAAACTATTTTCAACTCTACTAACGTCCACTTGAAATTGATCCAATACTGCTAAGTGCTTTATTTATATTATGATACTGGTTTTAGACATGTTTTTATTTAATTTTGTAAGTAAACAAATTCAGGTGTCATCTCATTATGCCTTGTTCTAAGTTTTACATTCAATAATTGCATATCTTTTAAAGAAGATTTATTTATTTTTATTTTATGTGTATAAATGTTTTGCGATCATGTGCCTATGGTTCCTGTGGAGGCCCAAAGAGGACATCATATCCCGCTGAATCAGGAGTTACAGATGGTTTTGAGCTGCAACATGGGAGCTGAGAGCTGAGTGCAGATCCTCTTCTAGAGAAGTACTCTTAACTACTGAGCTGGGTCTCCAGCCTCAGTAACTCTATATCCTACACTATAATTAACCATCTTGGTCTGAATCAGACTTTCTCTAGGGTGCTGAGGTTCACCTTGGGGGATCCTAAGTTCCGCCCATCAGAAACAGGACATGAGGAATGGGACTCAAGAAGCTGTGTGCATTATAGGCAGCTCCAGTGATTTGGACACACATGGTGTAGAGAATAAGAGAATGTGCGTGTCATGGCCGCCCCTCATCCTAATGTGACTTATGTCTAGTATTACCTCAGCCACTGACAATCTGGAGAACAGGAGGTTGAGAAGCTGCTATGTGAGCACCTATGGATAGGCAAGCTTGCACAGAGGGTAGAAGGTGTGTGGTGTGGTGTCTGGTGTGTGGGAAGGGATGTGCCCCGGGTCTCTGTAAACCTGTAGGTGTAGTTCAGGTCCCAGGTTCTCATACAGGTCACTGATTGATGCTTCCCCTTCTCTTACCTTTTAACTCACTGCCAGCTCCCAGGTTCTTTCTTTTCCATTTTACCTTTTAAGTCTATTCAGATCTTCTCCACAGAAGCTGTTTGAGTAAGGGGATAAAAGCAAGGTTTTGATGAATTAAAATCAACCGTATGAATTTTAATGTACTTAATAATTATTTTCTCTTAGGATTTTTACTAAGAGCATCTGACTTGAAAAGAAAATGTTTCCTACTGGTTAAAAGTGAAGCTTTTGGGCTTTAATTTATTTTCCATTTTGTTACTTTCCCTTAATCTGAGTCAAGTAGAGAAGTTATGCTTTTTTATTTTTTGCTTATTGTAGAAGGTAGGAACGTATATTTCCTGAGCCAAAGCCTCATCATGGAACCAGTATTCTTTATTCTAAACATTGTTAATTTAATTCTATACAGTGGAGTCACATGCTACATGTTTGTGTGGAATTAACATTATCACATTTGACTTGGTTAATATGATCTTGCCCTTCAGACACATTTTAGTTTTTAGCTAATTGCTAAAGGCTCCTGATTTTACAACACTTTTGGGCCCAAGTACTTTCACTAATTTATAATTCAGCAATATTCAGCTTTTCTTCCTCTATGTTTCTTGTGTTTTGAAATGAAAATAGATGCTTAGCATGAAAAAGTTCATGCCTTTAATCTCCACACTTGAAAAGCAGAGGCAGGCAGATCTCTGTGAGGTCGATCGAGACCAGCCTGGTCCACATTGTAAGTATCAGGTCAGCCTAGGCCAACTCTGAATGCCAGCCTCAGTGTCCCCTTCAGGGTTCAGAAGACTCACAGCAAGTGTGGGACTTAGATCTGATGGTGACAAGGAACTCTCCACTGCACACTTCTCTGCGTCAGTTTCTTTGTTCTTCTGCTGTTCCCTCATTCTGTAAAATTTCCAGTGTTTATACACACACAAAACAAAGGCAAGTCTCTGAACTTGGACGTCCCTTTATCTTTGAAGGTCCCAAATGTGATTGATATGAAAGCCTCCTTTTCTGACTGTATGCCCTGCCAAATGGAAGATAGTTGTGGGGCAATGACCTTTAATGTATCTCAGGGAACAAAGCAGAGATTAGACTGTGGGAACCAAGGTTATTGACTGTGCGACTAAATTTTCCACTGAGGGTCCCTCAGAGTGAGGGAGGTGGTGACCCAATATGCCAGTACAAGGGAAAGAATTTGCCCAGTAATCCATACTCTGCTGAATCTTCCACCAAGGAAGAGTGCATATGGCTTAACAAGCGATCTACTGTGGGAATTAGTCAATATACAAAAAGTGGTGGGCCCAGCGCCTTGTGAACTGGGTTTCTCTCCATCAGAATGCATTCATTCTGGTGGGTCAGCCTTCAGCCTCATCAGCTGAAATCTGTATGATTCCTGTGGACCACAACATATAAGTTCATGCCTTTAATCTCCACACTTGGGAAGCAAAGTCAGGCAGATCTCTGTGAGGTTCTTCAAGGCCAGCCTGGTCCACATTGCAAGTATCAGGTAAGCCTAGGGCTATACAGTGAACATGTATCTCACACAGAAGACAAAAAAAAAAAAAAAAAGAAAGGAAGGAAGGAAGGAAGGAAAAGGGAGAGGGAGGCTGGAAAGGAGGAGGCTCTTAGGAATACAGTTTTTGAAAGAGTACTTTGAGATACTAGATAATTATCTGCCACAATGTTGAAGACAGGCTATTTTAAATGAACTAGTCTCATCCTCCTTATCTCTGCATTAAGAATTAACAGTGGCCATAATAAATTAGAGCACTCAGGTGGTAATTAAGTTTTTTGGTCCACATCTACCAGAATGCTCTGGACAAAGGTCATAAAAGAAACACCAATAGTTATTTTGATATGGGTAATTGAATCTGGTTTTTATTTCATCCTTCTATATAATTTTTCTGAGCTACTGAAAAGAGATTTGGCTCATCTCTCCCATTTATATAGAAATATTTACCCTATGTTCATACCGCTTGCGCTCATCTCACAATTGTGTAGAATCATCTGTGCTTTTGCCATGATCTTGTCTGTGCTGTCTCCTGTGATTGGGGTCTAAATGTGTCAGAGAGTCTGAAATTTGTTATTTCAGGTGCTTAAATGAGTGTGCCATGAGTGTCCAGTAGCTTGTCTGGAAGTCAGTGTTTTACATCGTGGTCAACCTCCTGCAGCACAGAGAGGACATGGTCAGCCTCCTACAGTACAGAGATGCTTAGCCTCCTACAGTACAGAGTGGACACGCTCTGCCTTCTACAGCACAGATGGACATGGCCAGCCTCCTATAGCACAGAGTGAGCATCGTTTGCCTCCCACAGCACAGAGAGGACATAGTCAGCCTCCTACAGTACATAGTGGAGATGGTCAGCCTCCTATAGCACAGAGTGGACATGGTCAGCCTCCTATA
>JABTXL010007882.1:18675183-18716956 GCA_025134845.1 Neodon shergylaensis | reverse complement strand
ACATGGTCAATCTCCTATAGCACAGAGTGGACATGGTCAGCCTCCTACAGTACATAGTGGACATGGTCTGCCTCCTAAAGCACAGAATGGACATGGTCAGCCTCCTACAGCACCGAGAAGACCAGCATTCTGGTACTTGGAATTTGAGCTTTACCACTCCCTGTGTGACTCTTATTTCTGTGTGTACATGGGCAGTTTACATACACTGTACAGTGTACTGAAGTGCAGTGAAAATGAGTATCTATGTTCAAGCTGGGGAGAGCTAGCTAGAGGGGAATTCAAATATTAAATTTAGTCAAATATGATGTAGTATCCTGAAGCTAGTTCTAATGTGACACCTTTTATAATAATAACCTTCATATTTTATAGTTTTACAACTAAAGCTATCTCCTTTTATTGCTAAAGATACTGTTACTACACACACTATGCATTCTGTGTAGAAAAATAAGAATGAATGATGAGCATGTTGGTGAAGAGATGGAACGCTATCTCACCCCTCAGAGGCAGCCATGTCAAGTGCGCTGGTGTGGGGGAATATTTGCCCAGACACAAAGGGCCTAGGGACTAACAGACCCTTGCTGGCCTGAACCGGAACTAAACCAGCTATCTGAGCATGCAGTATGTAACTTCTCCAAATTTAGCCAATCTAGGTCTGCCAAGGGAGCTGCCAGCAACAGCTGACATGCCACGAGACAAGACAACCTGAACCAGTCTCCAGCCTTCATGAGAGACCATGATGCCAATGCTGCTGTTTCCCCCTCCCCAGACAGGTGGAGGGTATGTAAGGCTTTCTTCTTCCTAAAATAAACTGATATTGCTACACCCAGCCTGTCTTCCGAAGTCCCAGGCATTGATCTTGTGCCTGCTTGCCCCCTTCCCCAAGAGGAAGTTCAGTGAGACAAAGCACAGATCAAGGCAACATACTGAAGGAGAAATTTCCTGATATTTCACATGTTTGTATGTTTAAAAGAAACAAGTACATATTAACCTTTAAATTAAGGAAATAGTCAAAAGATCTCTCACACACCTGGTACTGTTCCCTGTCACTAGCATCCATTATGACTGAGGTATTTGTTGTAACTAGTAAAGTAGCACAGGCCCACTAGTAACTAAGACCCTAGTGTGCTCAGATATGTCTAACTTGATCTACTGTTCTTTTCTGTTCCAGGAACCTACATAGGGCACGCTTTTCCTGTGGTTTCCTGGGGTCCCTTGTTGACTCCTGTTGATTTTGCAGCTTTCCCAGTTCTCCTGGGTTTTGATGACTGTCATGATTTTGAGGAGTATCTTAGTTATTCATCGGCATAAGTTACGGCTGGAGTTTGTGTGATGTCTCTTTGATGACTAGATGGTGGTATAGGAAGGAAGAGGAGAGCTGAAATACCATTCTGATGTAGTGATATTTCACTTGTATTTTAATAATAAAGCTTGTCTGAAGATCAGAGAGTAAAGCAACTGCAATGATCAGCCAGTGGTGACACACAGTAGCCACACTGGTTTGCCACAGAACCGGGCAGTAGTGGTGCAGGCCTTTAATCCCAGCACTAGAGAGGAGTATAAGATGGGAGGAGACAGGTTTCAGACTCAGCCTCATTCTGATTGCTGAAGGCAGGATCACCATTTTGGGACTGAGGTAGAGATAAGTGCCTGGGCTGGCTGCATTGTTTTCTGGCCTTCAGGTTGAACCCCAATATCTGTCTCTGAGTTTTTATTCATCGTGCTGCATTCTCAGCCTATCCGCATGCTATGATGTTATTAACACTGACCTTATCCTTCTTGAAGCTGTATTTGTAAGAATTTTCTGCTAAAATATTACTCCATATGCTCCATTCTACCTCACGCTCCCTTTGAAGATTGCCATAGTGTACAACAGAGGTTAACTCCCCGCTACAATATGCAAGAGATACATGGGGTTAGCTCCCCTCTACCATGCGTAACAAATGCATGGGGCTAACTTCCCTCTAGGGTGTGCAAGCGATACATGGGTTAACTTCCCTTTACAGTGTGAATCAAAGTCATGGGGTTAACATGCCTCTCTCTCTTTTCCCAGACTCCTCTAACTAAATTCCAAAGACTGAGTGGTTTCCACATGCAGGATTTCTTTTCACATTTGTATAAACCAGAAATATAAAAGTAAAGGATAATCTCTAAAAATCTCTAATTTTTAAAATCATATTTTGGTGTATCTTCCAGTTTCCTGTGGATCCAGGCATTTCTTGGCTTCTGGTTTCTGCTGCCATCTCCACTGGGCCTTCTCCTCTGTGTCATTCTCTACTTAGAAGTACACTTGGTGACCAGCACCCAGATCCCCCAGCCCAAAGCACCCTCTCCCAGTCCATACCTGCAGCAGAAGCCCCCTGTTGTACACAGGCCATGCTGGCAAAGGATCCCCAGCTAAACTTCCCTCTCTTGGACCACCAACATTTCATCAGAACCCGCCCAGTCTAATCCCAACAGCCCCCCCCTTCTCATCACCCTATCCTGCATCCTGCCCACACCCTTGGTGGAAGCCCCATGCTTCATCAGAGGCCACATCAGCACCCAGAACCCCAGAAATCCCCTGGATAGACCAGAAGCCAGACAGGATGCCAGATCTCCAGGCTCTAACTTGAGTGAAAATCTCATCCTTGACCAGAGGCTATTTCAGCAACAAGACCAGAGAAGAAACAGAAACCAAGGAAAAAACACTCATCCAACAAAGACAAACTCAGAAATCAGCACCTAGAGCTATTATCACTCTCGAATCTGGATGCCTAAATGCTAGCATAAGAGCACAATCAACAACAGCCAGGGCAATATATCACCACCAGAGCACAGCCACCCTACAACATAAAGCCCTGAATATTCCAACACAGCTGGAGTGCAAACAAAAGACCTTAAAATCAACTTTATAAAGATGATAGAGGCACTCAGAGAGGAAATGAAGAAATTCCTTGAAGAAATTCAGGAAAACACAGAACAAACAATTAGAGGAAATGAATAGACCCCTTAAAGAAAGTCAAGAAAAAGAAGCAGTTGAAGAAAAGAATAAAACTGTTCAAAATCTAAAAATGGAAATAGAAGTAACAAAGAAAACACAAAATGAAGGAATTCTGGAAATGGAAAATCTAGGTAAGTAAATAGGACCTACAAATACAAGTATTACAAACAGAATACAAGAGATGGAAGAGAGAATCTCAGGCATTGAAGATGGAAGAAATAAATACAGTGGTCAAATGAAATGTTAAATCAAAAAAGTATCCCTAACATAAAACATCCAGGAAATTTGAGAAATCATAAAAAGGTAAAAGAAGAATAATAGAAATGCAAAAATAAAATAATTCCAGCTCAAAAGCCCAGAAAATATTTTTAATAAAATCATAGAAGAAAATTTTCCTAAACTAAAGAAGGAGGTATCTATAAAGGTACAAAAAGTTTATAGAATATCAAATAGATTGGAGCAGAAAAGAAAGTCCCCATGTCACATAATAATCAAAACACTAAAAATACAGAATAAAGAAAGAAAATTAAAAGCTCTAAAGGAATAAGGCTAAGTAACATATAAAGGCAAAGCTAACAAAATTAATTACACATGACTTCTCAATGGAGACTCTAAAACCCAGAAGGTCCTAGACAGATGTCCTGCATTCTTTAAGAGAACACCTTCCAGTCCAAACTACTATACCCAGAAAAGATTTAGGTCACCATAGATGGACAAAACAAGATATTCCATAATAAAATCAAATTTAAACAATATTTGTGCACAAATTCAGCCTTATATAAGGTACTAGAAGGAAAACTCCAACACAAGGAGGTGAACTACACCCACGAAAATACAGAAAATAAATAATCTCACACCAGCAACCCCCTAAAAATGGAAACACACACACACACAAAACTACCACTACCACTAACAACAACAAAAACCAGGAATTTGCAATCATTGGTTATTAATATCTCTCAATATCGATAGACCCAATTACCCAATAAAAAGACACAGACTAAACAGAATGGATGTAAAAACAGGATCCCTCTTTCTGCTGCATACAAGAAACACACTTCAACATCAAAGATAAATATTACCTCATAGTAAAGGGTTGGAAAATTTTTTCTATGCAAATGGACCTGAAAACAGGCTGGAATAGCCATTTTAATATCTAACAAAATGACTTCAAACCAAAGTTAATCAAAAGAGACAGAGAAGGAAACTTCATACTTATCAAAGAAAAAATAACCAAGATGATTTTTTCAATTCTTTATATCTATGCCCCAAACCCAAGGGCACCCATGTTTATAAGGGAAACACTTATAAATCTTAAATCATACATTGTCCCTCACATATTGATAGGAGGAGACTTCAATATCCCAGTCTCACAAATGGAGAAATCATCCAGACAAAAACTAAGAAATAATGGAGCTAGCAGGCTTTGTGACTCAAATGGTCCTAACAGATATCTACAGAACATTTCACCCAAACACAAAAGAATAACTTTCATCTCAGCACCTCATGGAACATACTCCGAAATTGGCCACATACTCAATCACAAAGCAAGTCTCAATATATGAAATAATCCTGTACCAGGCTTTTTCTTTTGAGAAACCAGCTCCCAAATCATGACACAGAGACTTACTATTACTTTTGAATGCTTATCCTAGCTTAAGCACGTTTTTGGTTAGCTCTTTTAACTTAAATTAGCTTGTTTCTCTTTATCTACCTTTTGCCTCAGAGCTGATTACAACTCTTACTTGTATATCTCTTACTTTCACTGCTTCTCTATATCTGGCTGGCTTTTGCCTGACTTCTTACCCTGGGTGTCTCCCTTATTCTCCTCCCCGCTTTCTAGTTACTTTTCTCTTCTCCCAAGCCTAAGTTTCTCTTCCTATTTATTCTCTTTGTCCAACAGCCCCACCTTTCCCTCTCCTGCCTAGCTATTGGCCATTCATCTTTTTATTAGACTAACTAGGTGCTGCAGGCAGGCAAGGTGAAACAGATGCAACACATCTTTACATAATTAAACACACATCCTCATATCATTAAACAAATGCAGCATAAACAAAAGCAACACACCTTCACACAGTTAAAGTAATCTGCAACAAAATCAAATGTCTTTACCTAGTTAAAACAATATTCCACAACATAACCCCCTGCATCTTCTCAGGCCACCGTGGATAAAGCTAGATTTCAACAGCAATAGAAACAATGGAAAGTCCACAAACTCATGGAAATCGAACCACTCTCTACTGAATGAATACTGTGTTAATGAAGAAATAGAAAGAAATTAAAGACTTCCTAGAATTCATTGATAATGAATGCAAAACCTACCCAAACTTATGGGACACAATGAAAGCAGTGCTAAGAGGAAAGTTTATATCCTTTAAGAAGAAATTGTTGAGATCTCATACTAGCAACTCAACAGCACACCTTTTGTCTCTAGAACAAAAAGAAGCAAACACACCCGAGAGGAATAGTTGGCAAGAAATAATCAAACTGATGGCTGAAATCAATGAACTAGAAACAGGGAGAACAATAAAAAGAATAAATGAAACAAAGAATTGGTTCTTTGAGAACATTAACAAGATAGACAAAATCTGTTCCAAACTAACAAAAAGACACACAGAAAGAATATTCAAATGAACAAAATCATAAATGAAAAGGGAGATATAACAACAGACACCAAGAAATCAGAAGAATCATTATATAATATTTTAAAGACCTATACTTCACAAAATTACAACACTAAAACAAATGAATAGTTTTCTGGATACATTTAATTTACCAAAATTAAATCAAGATCAGATAAACAACTTAAGTAGACCTATAACTCTCCAAAGGAAATAAAAGCAGTCCTTCAAAATTTCTCAACCAAAAAGAGCCTAGTACCAGATGGTTTTAGCACAGAATCATACCAGACGTTCAAAGAAGAGTTAATGCCAATCCTAATCAAATTATCCCACAACATAGAAATAGAAGGAACATTGCCAAATTCATTTTATCAGGCTACAGTTAGTCCAATACTCAAGCCACAAAAAGAATCTACAATGAAAGAATTACAGACCAATTTCTCTCATGAACATGGATGCAAAAATAAAATGCTGGTAAATCAAGTCTCAGAACACATCAAAAAGATTGTTCATCATGATCAAGTACTTTCATTCCAGAGATGCAGAAATGGTTCAACATATGAAAATCTATCAATATAACCCACCATATAAACAAACTTAAAATAAAAAAACACGCATGAGCATTTCATTAGAGGCTGAAAAGCCTTTGACAAAATCCAACCTCCCTTCATGATAAAAGTCTTGGAGAGATCAGAGATAAAAGGGACATACCTAAACATAATAAAGTAAATTTACAACAAGCCAGCATAAGATTAACTGGAAAGAAACTCAAAACAATTCTACTAAAACCAAGAACAAGACAAGACTGTCCACTCTCTCCATATATATTCAATGCAGTATTTGAAATCCTAACTAGAACAATAAGACAACCAAAAGAGATCAAGGGGATGCAAATTAAAAAGGAAGAAGAAAAAGGAAAAGGAAGAAGAAAAGGAAAAGAAGCATATGATATGATACTATACACAATCAACCCCAAAAATTCTACCAGAAAAGTCCTAGAACTGATTAAAAAACACAAAAATTAAACAAAAAACCCTTTAGCAAAGTGGCTATATAAAAGATTAGCTCAAAAAAATCAGTACCCTTTCTACATGTAAAGGACAAATGGACTGAGAAAGAAAATGAAAAATAACACCTTTCACAATGACTCCAAATAATAAAAAATAATATCTTAAGGTAACTCTAACCAAACAAGTGAAAGACCTCTATGGCAATAACTTTAAGTTTTTGAAGAAAGATATTGAAGAAGATATCAGAAGATAGAAGGATCTTCCATGCTCATGGATTGGGTAGGATTAACATAGTGAAAATAGCCATATTATCAAAAGCAATCTACAGATTCAATGACATCCCCATCAAAATTCCAAAACAATTCTTTACAAATCTTGAAAGAACAATATTTAACTTCATATGGAAAAACCAAAAAGAAAAATAGCCCCGGATAGGTAAAACAATCCTGGACAATAAATAGACTTCTGGAAGTATCACCATTTCTGATTTCAAGCTGTCATGCAGAACAATAGCAATAAAATCCACATGGTATTGGCATAAAAACAGCCTGGTTGATCCATAGAATCTAAGACTCAGACATATAACAACATAACTATGTACACCTGAATTTTGATAAAGAAGCCAGAAATACACAATGAAAAAAATAAAACATCTTCAACAAATGGTGCTAGTCTAATTGGATGAAGGTATGTGGAAGAATGCAGATAGATTCATATCTATCACCCTGCATAAAACTCAAGTCCAAGTGAATCAAAGACATCAACAAAAAGACCAGATATACTGAACTTGATAAAAGAAAAGGTCAGGAATAGCCTTGAATGCAACGTCACGGGAGACGACTTTATGAACAGAACACTAATAGTGTAGGCATGATGACTAACAATTAATAAATAAAAACTCCTGAAACTGAAAAGCAAAAGTAAGGCAAAGGACATATCAAAAGGACAAAATGGAAGCCTACAAAATGAAAGATTTTCACTAAACCCACATCTGACAAAAGCCTAATATCTAAAATATATAAAGAATTCAAGAAGCTAAAGATCTGCAAACCAAATAGTCTAATTAAATAATGGGGTACAGATCTAAACAAGAAATTCTCTACAAGGGGATCTCAGATGACTTATTTGAGATATAGAACATAAAGAAATGTTCAACATCCTTAGCCATCAGGAAATGGAACCCCAAATGGCTTTGAGATTCCATATTACACCTGTCAGAATGTTCAAAAACAAAAGTGACAGCTCATACTGCTGAGGATAGGGAAAAAGGAAAACACTCCTCTATTGCTGGTGGGAGTGCAAACTTGTACAGCCACTTTGGAAATCAATATAGAGATTCCTCAAAAAACTGGGAATCAATCTACCTCAAGACCCCACTAAACCAGATATATCCTGGGCATATATTCAAAAGGATGCTCCATCATACCAACAGGACACTTGCTCAACTATGTTCATAGCAACCTTTTCCATAATAGCCAGAAAATGGAAACAACCTAAATGTCCCTCAGTCAAAAAAATAGAAAAAAAATGTGATACAATTACACAATGGAATGTTACTCAGCTGCTTAAAATATCATGAAACTTGCATACAAATGGATGAAATTAGAAAAAAATCATCTTGAGTGAGGCAACCCAGAACCACAAAGACAAACATGGTATGTACTCACTCATAAATGGCTTTAGACATAAAGTAAAGGATAACCATGCTGCAATTCACAGACCCAGAGAGGTTCAGTAACAAAGACGGTCCAAGGGTATACACCTGTGTCTCCCTGGAAAGGCAACATAGAACAGTCTTGAAGGTAGAGTGGGGACAGGTAGGGATGAGAACAGTATGGAGTTGGTGGAGGTAATAGAGGGAAGTGTGCAGGGAGATAACTGAAATTGGGAATTGCTTTCGAAGAAGGTGGAAACCTAATGCAATGGAACCTCCCTGAAATCCACAAAGGTGACTCTAGTGAAGATCCTAATAATGTGGATATTACACCTAGAAAGATTTTTTTTTTACAAAATAAAACACATTAGGAGATTCTGGAAGAGACATATTTTGACAGAGCCAGCATTCAGCTCTGTGCAGCTTCCTTAGAACAGTTCCTACATAAATAATATCTAGAAATACTTTTCTTTTTCTCTTTCAAATATTCATTAGCTTAAATATTTATTTGTATCACTATGATCTTATTGATTAGAGTAAACAAACACATATACACAAATATACATATACATAGGTAGTATATATATACATATGTAAAAATGTATATACAAATATATGTATTATAGTTTCCCATAGGCACAGTTCTTTAGCTGGTGCTGCTTTTTTCCCAAGGTTATAGAACATTAGGGAATGATCCTTGCTGGAAGAAGAGCATCAGCCTCCTTTTTCTGCCTCTATGCTTTCCCTGATCATTGTCAGATTTTCCCATTGTGATGTGCTAAGTCCTTTTCTGTAAATGGAAGACTAAAGGTATCATTTCTCCTCTAAATTGGTTTTTGATAAGGTATTCTGAAACAACCATGGAAAGGCACAGCAACAGAAAAGAAACACACACACACACACACACACAGACGTTAAGGGGAGAAGGCAGAGGGGGAAGGGGCAGAAGAAAGAAGGAGGTGGGGAGAAAGGTTATAATTACCTCTAGGTGCTTTCAACTAAAAGATCAAGAAACACTCATGGACATATTTGGTCATGTGCATAAATTCTATGTAAATACCTGTATATATGCAGATGTGTGTGTATATGTATAGATTTGCATATATGTGTGTGTATATATGTATATTGTATGTATATAGTAATATATGTGTGTGTGTATTGCCTTTACAGTTTTATTGTATTTTGATCATATTCACCGTCTCCCAGCTCTTCTAGATTCTCCCTCATTTCTGTAGGGATCAACCTACTCTCCTCCCGCTCCGTAACTATGGTCTAACTCCACAGCTGAGAGCTAGCTCTCACCATCTGCCATCAGCTGTCTAATTTTTCAGCTCCATTTTACACACAGCACAGCAGCAGAAGTATTAACCCTCCTCCTGCCGGGGCATGCTTAGTCAGCTGGAATCTGCAGCACAGGTGAAGCTTTGACTGCATTTAGTCCAGCATTTCATCCACTTTCCAGATGGTTTAAGTCAGCATATAATCCCACCCTGAGGTTACTGCACAGATGTGCACCTGATCAGATCTCTTGAATCTCCTTCTTTATTAAATTGTTACATTTTTCTAAAAAAAAAAAAACTAAGACAAAGTAAAAAAAAAACCTCTTAACATCAATTTTTATTATAAATTTCTACAGGTTTTGACAAGTGAAGATCATGAAGTACCTGTCAGTAGAGTGTCATGAAAAATAATTTCATTGCCCTACATATTATGATTTATCTATTAAATTATTTCTCCTACCCCCAATTTCCTAGAAATTACAGCTTTTTGCTGACTTCATATTTTTTAGTCTTTATTTTGTTTTGATCTTTATTTTTGTGTTGGAAAGTACAGCCTTATGTGTAGCTCATGACTCATAATCAGTAGATAGGATAGGTTAGACTGGCCACAGATTTGCTTTCTTCTTTCATTACTGTCCCAAGTACTGGAGATTATGGGCATACCCCTAACCGGGCTCCAGCCATATGTCTTTCTGAGACATCCATGGACTCAGAATCATGTAGTATGCAATCTTCCCAGAATTCTTAGCTCTGCAAAGCAAGATGCAATATCATCCTCTTATTTTCCTGCAGTTATACTCTCTTTTTAAACATTTTTTGCTAATATGCCTTTGATCTGATGTACGAAAGCTGAGGGATGTTAGCTGCAAGGTTTTCATGTAAGTAAGCATTTAAGTGAGTTGTATATTTGCCATATACTGAATAAGAATGTGTCTGCCCTTATTAGAAACTGCCAAACTGTCTTCCAAAATGGCTCATGTACTTGGGTTTCCATCCACAAAGATGAGAAGGCCTGTATCCTTGTCTCCTCATTAATATTGCCATTGTCATCTAAAGTTGGCCATCTGTGTGTAGTGGTACCTTATTGCTGTCTTAATTTTCAGCTCTTGAAAAGGCAGTTGATGTTGGTTCTTCTGTTTCTTTGCCATCTGACTCTGTGAGTTTTCTGCAGATCTTAGTTCTAGTTTTGCACAACTGTTTTCCTATTGTTGGAGCTAAGAGTGGGTTTTAGGCTTGGGACAATAGTTTTATCAGTAAAGTGCTTTCTCGGCAAGTCTGAGGACTTGATCTCAGCCCCCGGAGTACAGAGAAACACTAGTAGCATTGAGGATTGCAATGGCCAGATCTCATCAGGCACAGTCCTTTGACTTGGGAACAATGATTAAGACAGAAATTCACAACTGGTCAGTGCAGAGAATAAATGAACGTGGAGTACGTCGTCATAAATGGGACATCTGTATCACATATATGGCGTTCAGGGTTTAGAGCCCATCTCAGGAGAGGAAGTGGAAAGATTATAAGAGGCAGTCAGCTTTCTAGCATAGAGAAAAGAGCTAGTCATGAGTCCCTGACAATCACACCCCATCAGAGAGTACTTCCTCTGGTGGGCTGACAACTGAGTTATATAAGCTGTATGTCATGACCCACAGTAGCTCATGGCTCCTGACTAGCCCCCACCCTCAGCTGAGGAGCTATTGACAGCTGATGGTTGCTGAGAGACGGAGAGGCAGTTTTCCTTACAAGTGTGGCCCTCGTCGGTCAGCCACACTCTGGTGTTTGGCCCGACATCCACGAGTGTAAGGGCGGCACCACCTGGACTCACTGGTTTATGTGGTGGGGGAGAGGTGAGGGGAAGGGCATGAAGCTGGGAAGGGGAAAAGTGGGGAAGAGTTAGGTGGAGGAGAACATATTATACACAGGCATGACACTCTCAAATTTTTTAAGATGTTATTTAAAGAGATTATTTTTTTTTCAAAATTAAGATAAACAAATGTAAAGCCAACCAACAAAAATGAAAACCCGGATATAGTGGTGTTTGCTTGCAGACCTAGCCTGAGGGGCAGAAACAAGCGGATCCCTGGGGTTTACTGGCCACACAGTCTATGGTAATCAGCAAGTTCCAGGCCAGGGAATAAGCCCATTTAACAAAACATGGATGGTACCTAAGGAAAATGCTCAAGGTTGGTGTCTAGCACACACACACACACACACACACACACACACACACATTTATGCTTGCATGTACACATAAAGAGCTGGTTTTGTATTTTAGAAACATACAATTTCTACATTTTTATTTTGCATGGATTTTCTCCAAAACTTTTGCTCGTATTTTATTTCTCTCATTGTATATTTTTGCTCATAGTTACGTTTGACTTGTTTTTCATTTCATGGATAGTGTTATTGCTGATGTTTCTGGAGCCTCTGGATTCACTTCTAGGTAAACTTGGTAAAATTCTGTAATTTTAGCACTTTCCATTTTTATATTAAGGTATTTCATCGATTTTGAGTTAACTTTTCTGAGGGACAAAGGTCTGTGTCTAGTTTGCTTCTCATACACTCAATCTCTCTAACACCCTTTGTCAGGGGGTCATTTTCCTATCGACTTGCTTTACTAAGCTGTCAAAGGTCGGTTGATTTTATTGTGTGGGTCTATTTTTGTACTTCTTACGTTGTTCTATTGATCAATATGTCTATTCTCTTTCTAATATCATACTGTCTTCGTTATTAATTTTATAAAATGTCTTCAAGTCAGATAATGCCTGATCTGTCTTTCTGTTCTTCACCAATGCTATTTTGACTCCGTTGGGTCATCCAAGTCTTCATATAAACTTTCAATAGGTTTGTCAATATCTACAAATCAGCATGTTGGGATCTTGATTGGATTTGAATTGAACCTATACACCAAGCTGGCAAGAACTGACAAAAATATTAAATGTCCAGTCCATGAACATGGAACATATCTCCACGTATATCTGCTTAGATATTTTTAAATCTGAGTTGTGGCATTTTATGGCTATACATCCGCTTGTATTTTGTTAGACTGACATTGTACTTTTAGTTCTAAATTCCAATTGCTCGTTGGTGGTGTGTAGGTAGGCAGCTGCCTTGTATAATAACCTGGCATGGTGGTTTGAATAGAAAATTCCCCAGTGGGCTCATATATTTAGACTCTTAGTTCTCAGGTGGTGATGCAGTTTTTGAATGTTATGAACACTTTGGTATGCAGAGTCTTGAGAAGGAAATATGTCTCTGACGCAGGCTTGGAAGTTTTATAGATTGCCTCTATGTCCTGTCCCCTATTTCCCCTCACCCCTCTCCTTTCTGTGTGTGGAGAAAAATGTTATTTCTCTGCTGACTACGAACTGGGCTCTTGCTCCTGAAGCCATGCCTTCTTTGACACTATGAGCTGTGTCCCTCTGTAGCTACTGTCAGTGGTAATAACTGTTTCTTCCCTAAGTTGCTTTTGGTCATGGTATTTTATCATACCAATTGGAAAGTATGATATTAATTGTGGATTACCTGGAGAAGCTGGGTCAACTTGAAAAAACCCTTTTGTTCTTAGTGTGTTTTAAAAAATTATCACAAATGAGCACTAGATGTTTGTCAAATTTTTCCTGTGCCAATTTATATGATTGTATGCTATTTTCTTTTATTCTTATGATATGAACTACCATAATTATTATTGGATGCTAAATCAATTTTTTTTTAACACAGACTAAATTTGACTTGTTCAACAGACAAGACTCTTTATTCTCCTGTTTGGTTATAGTTGCTAATGCTTCACTTTGAAATTTGGTACCTACAGCAATAAAAAATATCAGTTTGTATTTTCCTTTCTTATAAAGTCTTTGCATTTGTCATTGGGTAAAGCCACTCTTAGAGAACTAGGTAGGAAGTAATCCCACATATTTTACATTTATAAAGATACTGTAGATAATAGAAAGCATATCTTTTGTTTGAATGATTGGTAGAATTCATCATCTTTCTTTACTTTTCTTTAAGGAAGGTTTTATGTTGTGTGTGAGTGAGCGTTTTGGATGAATGTGGCTTAGTTTAACTGAACTGAAATTTTTCCTACAGTTCTACTTATCAATTCTTTGAGAACCTCCTAATCCTGCTGTGTTTTTAAAAATACATTAATTTTTTTTATTTATGTGCCTGAATGTTTTGCTGGTATGTGTGCGTGTGTACCCACGGGAACCAGAAGAGGGCGCCAGATCCCCAGGAATGAGAGCTACAGATAGTTGCACGGCACAATGTGGTACCCACGGAGGCCAGAAGAGGGCGCCAGATCCCCAGGAATGGGAGTTACAGATGGTTGCCAGGCACAGTATGGGTTCTGGGAACTGATTACAGGTTATCTCAAGAGCAGCACGTACTCTTAGCCACGGCACTCCTTCCAGCCCTCTATTCCCACTGTTTAGTCTCCCAAGGAACTACCTAAATGTCATCGGTGCTTCAACTAGAACATTATTTTGTTAAATCCTACTTGACATTATTAATGAATAAATTGCTTTACTTAAAGTAGGCTTGAGATTCTGTATAATAATGTGCTTAACCATTTTTCAGACTACATATACTTCTGCTGTCTTTCTTAGCTTTTATAATACTCAGGTATCTGGATTTTGACATGGCTGGAAGGCGAAGAAATGTCTCACACAGGCTCCTGTGTTTGAACACTTGTCTCAAGGTAGAGACGCTGTGCAGAGAGGTTGTGGAGCCCTAATCAGGTAGGGCTTAGCCAGAGGAAGCCGTTATGTGGGCTTAGGCCCTGAGGGTCGAATAGTCGCCCTGCTCCACACCTGAACATCACAGACTGTCGTGGACCCGGGCACCTCAGCCTCCCGTCACCATACCTTCCTAGCTGCCATCCAAACTACAGCTGTACCCCTTGACTGCTTCTGTTAGGTATTTTGTCGCAGTAACAGAAAGACAACTAATTCCAAGATTCTAAACAGAAATCCAACTCTGTCTAAGATAAACCCCTGGGAAAGTCTTCTGGTCTTTTATTGACAATGTGCAGAGACTCCAGGCAGTGGAGGCACACACCTTTAATCCCAGTACTCGGGAAGAAGAAGCAGACAAATCTCTGAGAGTTTGAGGCCAATCTGGTCTACGCAGTGAGTTCTAGGACAGCCAGAGCCACACAGAGAAATCCTGCTTTGAAAAATAATAACAAAAAGTTATACGGACCATTTTAAAATTTTCCCTTTTTGATACACACAGGAGATGGATTTTCCTTGGCTGCTTACTGTGAGAGTCTGCTCCATAGTGAGGACGGAGCTCAATGGTGTGCACTTAAGAATATGCATCCAGTAGCATGCACCAGGCTGTGGGTGTGAGCCCCAGCATTGCGAAAAGAGTAAATAAATAGATACACAAAGAATAGATTCATTTGTGTAAAACTTATGGATGTGTGCATTCGTCCCCAAGATTGAGCCTTCTGGGAATTTCTCATGTGCACACTCACCCAACACTTAGCACCCAGACTTGCTAAAATTGTCATTTCCATATTCCCACCAGCTCTGGCGCCTGTGAATATCTGAGCTGTACAGAGTGTGATGATCAGTTAATTGTCTCCTTACTGTGACCCAACATATGGCCACCCGAAGTGGAGAGTGGCAGTGTCCTCTGCTGGGAGCTCCTTGTACCTCAGCCCACGCAGCACAAAAAGGTGGACTTTCCATACATACTCCTTCTGGCCTGCTCCTTCCCCTTCTTTACTCGGTGCTGGCACAGGCCCACGACATGGCAAAGTCCATATTTGGGATGGATCTCAATCTTTTTTGGAAAAGCTCTCACAAACATTCAAAGGTGTGCGAAGATAATTTCCTAGATTATCTTAATAATCGTAACCCAACCAAGATGACATTGATGATTACACATGCCAGTTATGTTTCTTTTGCCCACTCTTCCTATTTTGGGAGGAGGGGATGTGCCCTCTAAAGCTTCTGTTCAATGCATTCATGAAAAGTATTAAACCTCCCTTCCCCTTTGTCCATGTTGCTTTAGCATGGGAGAAGTGAGTTCCTAACTTTTCATGCTCCAGGACAAATTGCAGGACTCTAGTATAGTTATTTAGACTTTCTCAATCTCAGCTTCGCCTTCCGTTTACCCTGTTCTTCACCGAGATGCCCTGAGCATTAGGAGAAAAGTACCCGCAGTCTCATAGTCTGGATTGGAAAGATTCCTTCTACAGGGATGCCTCCTCCAGGGCATCTTCCCGGGACTTCCCAGAGGTGGCATTTGTGGATCAGGTTAGTGTTTGCTCAGCCAGAGTCTGTTGCTGAGCTCTGTAGCTGGAGATAAAAGACCTTTTATCTCCGTGCTAATGTAGTTTTTTTCTGTTTGGGCAGCAGCTTTTGGACCTTGCTGAGGAGGCAGAATCTTACAGTTTCTAGGCGGCCCCTGCCGTCTGCCGATGGTCATCACTTAGGTAACTCCTCACCTGGGCAGGGGCCATTCTGAGAGTCAGATCCCTAATTGCTCAATGGGAAAACTCGTCCTGCTTTTAATTCTGGTTTCAGTGTCTTTAGAACTTTACCTCAAAGGACTGAATCGTGACAACCTTGTGTCCCCATCAACCTCTAAACGTCATTTCTTTATCTCAGGAACTTCTTTGGACCAAGCATGATAGCCGGCCCTTGCTGGCCCCTTTCTGCCGTGGTTTTACCTGACTGTGCTTTCTTCTCTCCAGAATTTCATTCACCTTTTATAGAGGTTATGACACGAAGAGGTGGCAGATATGACTGAATGTTGGGAATAAAATGCCTAAGTTTAATATGTTAAATGGTTCTCCTACTCTAAAGTATGTGCATTAGTACTCATCTCATGGTCCTTTCAAGATTTGGAAATTATTTTTAAACCATTACAAAAATCTTATTCATTATATAAAAACAAAATTTATTATTATTTTGCTGTCACTATCATAATGGAAGCACAAAAACTTTAACTCGGGGGTTATATTATTTAAAATGATAGCATCACACTTTTTTTTTGTCCTGAGATTCTCTTGCCTCAGCCTCCTTAGTAGGTGAAAGAAAGGGGGGGGGGGCGTAAATGTTTATCAAAGAAGCTGGAATCTCAACTGATGAAATCTTGTAAATAGGCTAATTTAATGAAAAAAAAGGAAAGTGATAAATATTAGAGAATTGTTTCAACATTATTTTAATATACGCCTAGCTATAAGGCTTTTTGTTTTCCCTTCAAACATTTCTTAAGACACCCCAAAATACTATTGGGTAGAGAAGCTGAAGACCCAACAGGAAACTCCCACAACAACAGACCAGCTGTCACAGCTATATGTCAGACCTATGACCGACATGTTCCACACTACACAAAACAGGTAAGTAAATGTAAAGACAAAAACAAAAATGTCTTAGAAAAAAGCCGTATAGACTCTGTTTCTTTCTTTCTTTTTCTTTTTTTTTTTTTGGTGGGGGAGGGTTTATTTTAGCTATACTTCCAGGTAATGGTCCTTTACTGAGAGAAGTGATGGCAGGAACTCACACAGGGAGGGATCCTGGAGGTAGGTGCAGTCACAGTGAATATGAAGGAGTGCTGGCTATTGGCTGGCTCCTCATGGCTTGCTCAGCCTGCTTCCTTATATAAACCAACCCAGGAATGTCAGCACCCACTCACAATGGACTACGCCGTCCCCTATTAATCTTACATCTTACAGCTGCATTTTCTCAATTGAGATTCCTTTCAGATAACTCTAGCTTGTGTCAAGTTGACATAAAACTAATCAGCCCAGTTGACCCCTGTCAACTTGACTCACAAACACATCACTTTAGAACCTTACAATTAGAACCTTTCCTTTTCCATTTATCCCCAAGATGACTTGCTACTATTAATAATAGCACAATAAAAAACATAACTTAAAAAGTTAATCAATCTTTACAAACAAATCCCCACATATTGTTTCTTGATTGATTTGAACTTGTCTAGGCATATAAAGCGAGGATAAATATCCTAAGAAGAGGAAAGGGGATCTACATGAACATGGCACAGACAGGAACTGCCAGGCAGTCGACAGCTGCAGAAGCATAAAGCAGAAGCAGGTGGCAGAAGGACTAGATGAACCAGGATCCCAACACAGGAACAATGCGAGCCCTTGCCCTCAGCAACACTGAATGTTCGAGGTATTTTGGCAGCAATGCCTTATGTTTTAGAGAGAATATCTTGATGTCACAATCTAGAACAAAGAAAGACAGGCAAGAAATATACAATAGGCAGAATAACCTTCAAGGAGATGATGGCAAAAACTCTTAGAGACCTAATCTAACTGCAGATATGATGTAGACAGGGTCAAGAGAGGTCTGTGTACATAAATAAATATATTTGGAGGGGTGTTCTCTCTCTGTGTGTGTGTGTGTGTGTGTGTGTGTGTGTGCGTGTGGTTAGGCAAGGAGAAATGAGATTAGGATAACCCTGAATTTTCAATGTTATGCTTATAACAACATCAATACCTAAAAGCATCACACAAAGGAGACAACTACCATGGGGGAATGGTGTGAAATTTTGTTTGAATCATTGAGTTTGGCATGTCCATGGGAGATCTAAATCAGAACCATAGGCAACAAATGAACAAATGATTCTGAAAGTTTGAGAAAATATGTGAACTGAAGATAAATATTGCAATGCCATTGGCTTATCAATGATTCAGACCATTGAAACTCATGAGAGTATACCTGGGCAGTATATCACATGAGCAAACTGAGGGGTGAGGACGGAATTCTGGGAAACCTGTATGGTAGTCAAGTAGAATGGATGAATGTGAGCAAAGGTGAAAGAGAAGGAATGGCCCAAGAAGGGACGTCAGATGACATGTCCCAGCAGGCAATAGTGTCTAAAGGTATTGCTTAGGATGCAAGGGTACCTATAGGTCTGAGGTTGTGCATCTCAGAATTGCAGTTTGTCGTTCATGAGAAAATAAAGTTCTTCAGTACAACAGTTTTTGACAGGACTGGATCCACAAACAATTGAGGTGCAGTTACAAAGCCAGGGACTGAACAGCACACATATGTAGAAGACTGGGAAGTTGGAAGCAAGGACAGTTAGGGGGACCTTGTGTGATTTTGTGCTGATAGTTTTCATTTGGAATAGTGATTTCCATCATGCTTTCAGACTGAGTGTTTTTTAACCAGGGTGGAGATAATGTTGAGGACACAGGAAAATGAACACAAACAGGGGAGGTGGATGGAGAGGAGGGAAGAACCAAAGACAACGGTGATAGCCAGAGAGCAGGGACACTTGTTGCTGCCAGGTCTGTATGATAGGAACTGAAGTTAGGGGCCGCATTATGGACAGAACACCAGGCGGGACTGAATGAGCCAGTTTTCCCTTTTGGGCAGAACCTGGGCAGCTGAGAGTAAAGCGGAGGGTGCTGAGCAGAGGTAAATCTTGTTGGGTACAGATTACCTATTAAACTATGTAATTAGCACCACTACTGAATCGATGCTTCATTGCTCTGAGGCTTTGTGTTCTCCTAGATAGCCAGAATTAAAGCCTTTTATCTGCATTATCAGGCAGAAATAGAACAAGCAATCACGTATTGACTTTCCTTCTGATTAGCAGGCCATAGCCCTTTAAAAGGAGAAAGAAGCACACCCCTGTGTTAGAGAACTCTGCAAATTGTGACTCGGGCTATCTGGAGCCATCTGTTTACTTCTTGGGTTCTGCAGGAGGCAGGGTGATGTGCGACCACCTGTGCTTCTGACTGAGAAACATCCATCCTTCTCATCTGAAAACTGAATGCCTCAAATGATTTCATATCTCCAAACTCTAGTGCTTACATTTACAGACTCTGGTTCACAAATCTATGGGTGTGGTGTGTGACAGACACCAGCATCCCACTGTAATTGTGGGTGACAATGATAATGAGACACTACAGTCCATTTTCTCCCTTTTTTCTCTCTCTGTCTCTAACTGTTCCTTCCTCGCTTGCTCCCTACCTCTCTCCCATCTCTTTGCTGATTGATTGGTTAAATAAATGAGCAGTTGAATTAAATAAGTTCTACATCACTTAGTATTCTGTAACTTAAAATAAAATTTACATAGGAAACCAAGTGCAATATACAATGATTATACAACAATAAAATAAGAATGAAAGAGAAAATACAAAGGAATAAAGGAAGTCCAAATGAGAACCACAGAAACTGATTTGTTTATGGAAATTTCTTGACAGAGGTCTTCAATAACCTGATAATCTCACAATGCCTTAGGCAATCGAGTGTAGTGCTATCATTTTCTCTTGTTCAATATGCTATATCAGAAAGGATACCAATATATCTATTAAAAATTAATCCTACCTGTTCCATTTCTTCTAAAATTGTATAAATAAAAAGTCTAATATGAAGAAGTGAAACAGCTGGTCTATAGGAGTATCACTAGGCAATATGATTATATGTTTTCCTTTTGAATTTTGTGATCGGTTTCACAAGTATAGGTGATCACCAAACTCACAGTTAGACTTCAGGACTTAGAGGTGATGGAGCTAACTACTTTGTTGGAGAAGTCCCACAGACACTGTAAGCAGGACTCCGAAAGGAAACATTGCAGTCTAGCTTCGTGACAACTGCTGCACCTGGATTCTCAGGCAATTAGGTTAAAGAGGGGAGTTGGAGCAGAAAGGGAGTCCTTCCTGTGACAATAGGAAATGCTGAACCCTACTTAGAGGGAACAGATTAACTTAAGTGTGAGTCTGCATTTCCATGGTTACAGATGGTTTACCTGTTTAATCACTATGTACAGACAAGATCAGTAATAGCATGGTCAGTCTCGAGAGCATAGCTACTGTGTTTCTGAACACAGAATGAGACAGTGGGGGCAGGAGGAGGGTATCGTGGCATTTGCCTGTGTGTAGATTTGCCTTTGATGGACGTGACAGGCTGGGTTTCAGCATTCTTTCTTCTTCTTACTAAAGAATCCTGGTAGGCCTTTTACCTCCCCCACTTCGTGTGGGAGGGGGAGGTGTATGTGCTGGGGGTGTAGGTATGTTCTTATGTGCATTCTTACATGTGCACATCTGTGTGCACACCTGTGGGCAGTGCCATTGCCTATGCTTGGTTGAGATCACAGATGTCTTCCTTTATCGCCCTCTACCTTGTTTTCTGAGACAGGTTTCTCACTGAACCTTGAGCTCACTGGTTTCAGGGGCCTGATAAGCTCAGGCATCCTCCTGTCTCCACATCCCCAAACTGGGGTATAGCTGTGTGTCATAGTGACTGCCTTTCCTGTGGGTTGCCAGAATCTAAACTCTGGCGCTCATACCTGCACCCTGTGCCTTTTATCCGCAGAGCCATCTTCCCAGCCACTGCTAGCTTCTTTCTTTTCCTTCCAGTGCTCTGGCTCAGCTCTGTAATCCCTTCACCTGCTTATGACCAGTCAGAATGGGCTGAGACCAGCAGGAGGGAACTTGCAGCTTTGTCCCCACTCCATTCAGGTCTGGCATATGCATTTGAAAACCAGGCATTTCCATAGGTGACCGAACTGACTAACAATCTAAGGTGACTTCTTTACTTAAGAGGGGCTTGTTTGTGAGTTACTTGATCTCCCGACCATCTGTGTTGATGTTGTGTAGTATTGGAAGGTTCTAATGCCAGCCAACCCATTCCCTAGTCAGTATGGTCTCTTCGAAAACAGTTGCAGCAATAAATGTTTGAACAGACATGGTTCTGCCAGAAAATGATTCTGGTTGCAGAGACAATGTGTTGGAGGATGAGCACAAGATAGAAGTGGTTTGATTTTAGTGTTCTCTACCTTGATTGAATCATTCAATATGCAACAGAGATAGATATTCCTCATTGTTTAGTGTTTGATATCTGCACAGAAAAAAAGTGTGCACAGAATGACATCATTTGCTTAGTCACCAAAAAGTTGAATAATACTCTTCTGAACCTACTGTTCATAATGTATTTGACTTATGTGATTTATGCTTATTCTATGTGGTCCTGTTCCTGATTAAATAATAATATCATATTTTGGCCATATTTTCTTCTTGTTCAGGTTGACCACTTTAGAAAATAGTTCATTAGGCTAGAACTCATCTATTTTATATGTAATTATACCCGCATTTTGGAGGGCATAGAAACAGTAATTGACAAGCCAGTGTGAATGACCCCAAGTGGAAGACACAAAAGCTAAACCCTTTGATGTAGTCGGTGTTAAGTCGGGAGCTTAGCCCCCAGTCCCCAGGCCTGAGAGTTGTATTGGTCTGAACTCCAAATCCCAGCATGCCAGGTCCTGACCCTCTTTTAGAACTTGCCCAGTTGCCTGTACAGCTATTAAACCTATACTTCTTTTCTTTTTAAAATTTTATTAACCTTATTATAAAAATGCCACAGAAATAAATAAAAACCTCACACACAAAATTAACCAGACCCAAGGTCTATATAACTTAATGAACTTTTTCTATACAGTGAGAATTGGCATTTAGAATGAAATCTGTAGATTTCATTAGATTGTATACTTTTAGTATTAAATATGTTTTATTTACTTACACAGCTACTAAAACCAAAGAATAATCCACAACAAAATTAGAACTAGAAAAACAACTTTATAGACCCTTTTGTAGCTTCTATCTATTACCAACATTCAGTCCTTTTTTGTCCCTGAATGGTTAGTTTTTCTTGTTCTCTTTTCTTAGACTGTAACCACATGTACATTTGTTTATATAGATGCACATATACTATTTCCTAGATTCTTCATTTGAGATACTCTGAGATATTTCATGCCCTAAAACTTATTCTTATAAAATGTTTGAAGATATGATTATAAAATCTTTAGTGTACCAAAAATGGAAGCAAGCTAAATGTCTATCAGTGTAGGACGTTTGGTAAAAATAAAGTCTGCCAATAGGACAATATTCTCCAGAACAACAACAAAGAATGAGAGTCTATGTATTTCATTTGGAGAACACTGCAAAGTGATATGGGCTATTTTACTCATTTTTTTTTTTTTTTTGTATTTTTCGAGACAGGGTTTCTCCGTAGCTTTTGGTTCCTGTCCTGGAACTAGCTCTTATAGACCAGGCTGGCCTCGAACTCACAGAGATCCGCCTGCCTCTGCCTCCCGAGTGCTGGGATTAAAGGCATGCGCCACCACCGCCCAGCTATTTTACTCATTTTTAAAATAAAAATACAGGCATATATATGACCATGCTTATAAATGTAGCAAATTTCCAATGATAAGCTATCTTTAATTATATCTGTAAAATATAAATAGTGACTATCTCCGTCATTTGAAGTTAAAAAAATTGTTTTTCCTAAAATGATTAAAATACCTAAAAAAGAAGAATGGATAATGATTGTTATAGTCTGTTTTGTTCTGAATAAACTTGGAGGAATCTTATTATCTGGCCTTTCCTATCACAAAATCGTTTGTCCGTGCTGGGAAAAGACACTGTTTGAGTCATGTCTTTAGCTGTTTGCACTGAAATAAGAAACCACCAGGTGACAACTCAACAACAACAGCAGAACCGGCTAACATTGTTTCAAGTTAACCAGGAATTGTGAAAAGAAAGAGCCTTAAAAGACCTAAGGTAAAGACAGATGAGTCTCCTGCTTGAGTGAGAGACAGCTGATGTTTTCATACTTGAGAATGAACACTGAGGGTGGCGGCAGGACTTTCCCAGTAGAGGGTCTTACCCAGTAGAGGCTAGGACCTTCGCAGTTAATAGCTTGACCAAGGAGAAAGCAGTCACATTGCAAATGGCCCAGACACCTGGATTTGACCTTACAGAGGCTTCCAAAGACGGCTCTGTCAGCTAATTCCCTGACAGGAGGATCTGATGAGAAAGAGAACTGGAAAAGAGGTTGGAGAATAGGAAGAAATGCAGAGCCCTCACCCATAGCTGCCTCCTTGTAACCTGCATTCCTCCAGTCCTGTGGCCTCAGGTCTCCTTTTGCCTGCAACTTTGATGTCTGCAGTCTTGTGATCTGGTCACAGGATCTGAATGTAGGAAGAAGACCCACTCTACTTCTAACTTGGAAATCATCAAGTAAAATAATCTTATCATATCAGTTCAGCTTTAGATGAGCAAAGATATAGAGGTTCTGGGGCAGGAGATGTGGGTCTTCAGAGAAGAGAGACCTCACATAAACTCACGATGTTCTAAGTTCAAGGTTTTCACAGAGGAGTGAAAGCCACAGTGTCCATGCCACCTTGACCCCCTGGCTGAAATCACCCTAACTCACGTTAGCAACTGAACACTGACACAGTGTTATGTTAAGTTTTTTTTTTTTTCAAATAGTGTTTTTGACATGTTCTGTGTATTTTTGTGTGCACATGTGTATAAGTGTCTGGGAGACTAGAGACCAACTCAGAAGATATAATTCAGGGCATTCGTTTTGCTGCTTATGAGTTGGGGCTTGTGTGGCCTGAGGTTCACCAATTAAGCCAAGTCTACAAATGAGCCACTGAGTCTCAGAAACCCTGTCCGCAACAGGACGATGGAAAACACTTGACCCCTCTCCTAGCTTTGTGGCAGGTGCTGGAGCTCAAATTCAGGTCTTGTGCTTATATGGAAAGCATGCTAGTAACTCAGCTTTCTATCTAGGTCATGAAGCGTTTTATGTGTTTTAAAAAGAAGCAAACTCCACACACACACACACAAACACACATACACATTTTTCAACACAGTATTCAAAAGTGTATATAACTAAAATATTAAAGGACACTCAAAACAGCAAAATAACTTACAGTTAAGGCCATAAATTTGTCTTAAAATGCAAACACACAAATGATAGAGATGAGGGGTTATTAAATAAAAAAATTTAAAACAGTCACAATGATACATGTAATAACATAATATACATAATAATATGCTAGATACAAAAGAGACCTACAGAAAAGTAAGAATGTGGTGGGTAAAGAGGCAGAGAATTTTAGAAAATTATTTGAAGGCCTTAAAAGAACCTAATGGAGTCCAAGGCCAAAAGTAGGATTTTTGGAATAGTGCTTCCAGGACAAGAAGAATGTTCAATATTCATCATGGACATTGAAAAGGGGTTATTGTCAGTCTGGCCAATAGGAATCAAAGACAGTGAAACTTAAAGGTGAGAGCATAGTTTTCACAGATAATAGCCATCTCTTTACCATTAATTTAAGTGGACCATCAAAGACGAGAAGAAAGAAATAAAAAAGAAGAACATTTGAAAAAAAAAACCCTTTGATTAAAATGTCCAGCTTTGATTTCAAGAGAAAGGTGCAATGGATGTTTTCAGTCAGGGTTCTCTAGTGGAACCGAACTGATAAAATAAATAAATATGTATATTAGTGATTTCAACAGTTAGATCTGCTCAGGAAGTCAGTAGCTGAGAGCATAAGGGTGGCTCTCGGCTGTCCCAGTGTGGTACGGGAGGCCTGGAGAACTCCTCTGTTGGTCTTCAGTGTACGCTGGAAACCTAGAGCTCACTCCCAGTGTCAGTGAAAGAATCCAGTCATGACAGTAGCAGGAATAAGCATGGCAGTGAGATTGAAGGGAAGCTGCAAGGACATGCTTCTTTCTTCCATTTTTATCTGGAACTCCCCAGAAGGATGCCGCTCACCTTTCTTACCACTTCACATAATCTGGTCAAGAAAATCCCTCTTAGTATTGCCCATGTGTTTGACTCTAGATCAAGTAAAGTTGACAACTGATACTAAGTCAGGGGTTCTTAACTCGTGGGTCTCAACCCCTTTGGCAAACCTCTATTTCTAAAAATATTTACATTTCACAACAGTCACAAAATTACAGTTATGAAGTAGAAATGCCGATAATTTATTGGTCGGAGGATCACCACAACATGAGGAACCTTATCAAAGAATTGTGGCATTACGGAGGTTGAGAAACACTGTATTAAGTCTTATGTCCTGTATGTATTCAGAATAAGCACAAAGAAAGATATTGGTAGGTACATTTTCTTTATACTTCTGTAAAGCAATGTAGAGATGAATCTTAAAAATATCCAGATGAAAAAATCACCAGTGCGTATAGAAGAATAAGAATGAGATTTGATTTCTTGCCAAGAGCAACGAATGCCAGGAGATGATGTAATGGCATTGTTAAAGTGTCAACAGTTATGAGAAAATCTCTATACTTACAGACGGACTATTTCTGGGGATATGGGTAAAGTTAGAAACAAGCTCTATACAGATCAGACGGACTTTTCTGTTGGGTATGGGTAAAGTTAGAAGATATATATATATATATATATATATATATATATATATATATATATATATCAGACGGACTGTTTCTGTTGGATAGGGATAAAGTTAGAAACAAAGATTTTGGATCTGCTTGTGAGCCTACTTTTCTCCATAAATAAAAACATTGACAAAAGGCCCAAGGAAATGTCCATCCTGCTACTTGACATGCTGAAGCAAACAGGAGCTCTATTAAAGGGGTGTGATATTCACAAGCATGTTTCTTTTCATTCTTAATGATGGAACAGAAGTTTTATAATGGGTTATGTGTGGGTAGGGAGTTGTGGCCAGTGCTGACACCCTGGGACATACAGCTGGGGAATGGCACAGATGTTGACTGGTCTCTAAAAAGATGGACTCTGCTGGATCCAGACTTTCATTTTAAACATAGAGAGGAGCCCTGAAAAGGCCTCTTCTATGGCATTGGGATGGTAGAAGATGCCTATGAATAGAACATAGTGATGCCTAAAGGAAGATGCTGCCATCCCTGAACACATGACTTAACCTGGCCATTTAAATTTCTTCCGTGTTTTGACATAAATTTCAGGGTCAATTTTTTGGTACCTATTTTCATTTTGAAATAGACTCTCCCATAGCTCAGCTAGTCTCAAACTTATTTAGCAAAGGCTGTCCTTGAACTTCTGATCCTTTTGCCTTTGCCTTCTGACCTTCTGTCTGCTAAAATTATCACCACACTAAGCTGATGTTTATATATAGACGTGTGTGTGTGTGTGTGTGTGTGTGTGTGTGTGTGTGTGTGTGCGTGTAAACATGAGTTTATCTCAGAGGCCAGAGGTTTTAGGTCTTCTAGGAGATAGAGTTTTAGAATGTTGTTGGCTACTCCTTAAAGGTGCTGGGAACCAAAGTTTGGTGAAAAACAAGTGTTCTCATCCATGGAGTCATCTCTCCATCCCTAGACTCAGAAGTCTGAAAAGTATTACATTTAATCTGTAGGAGGACTTGCTGAGAAAGTGTTGGAGGAACAAGTCAGATACGATATCTTTCACTCAATTATGTCTTCCTTGAAAGTTTGTGTAGGTGTTTGGTATTTTTAAACTTTGTACTTGATGGATTTTAATTTCTATATTGCTATAATGTAAAGACCCAGGGGACTTTTTTTTACTTATTTTATTTTACTTTAGTTTAGTTTATTTTTTGCTTTCCCTCCCTCTACTCCTCCCAGTTCTTCACCCCCTCCTCTCCCCAGATCTACTCCCTTTCTGTGCCTTATTAGAAAACAAACTTCTATGGTAATACAATATGTTAAAACAAAAACTAACACACATGAACTGTACAAAAATAATAGAAGTAAAAGAGCTCAAGAGAAGGAAAAAGAAACAAAGACCCACTTGTTTGTATGCACAGGAAACCCACATAAAGTACTAAACTGGAAACAATCACATATCTGCAGAGAACCTGATGCAACCCATGCGAGTGCTGTCCTTATTGCCCCCGTCTCTGTGAGCTTATAGCATCTTTACTCATTTGATTTAGAAAGCCTTGTTTCTTTGACGTCATCCATCCACTATGGCTTTTACACTCTTTCTGCTTCCTCTTTCCAAGAGGCTCCCTGAGCCATGCTAGTCTGGGTGTTCTAAGGTCTTCCACTCTCTGCATGATGCCTGGCTGTGGGTCTTTGTATTTGTTCCCTGCAGGAGGATGCTTCCTTGAAGCTTTTACTTGGTTTCCATACTAACCTTTAAATTCTCTTTAATCTTAGGTTTTTTTCCCTAAAACGCAGGCCTGCTTCTAGGAAAATATACACACTTGTAAGATGTGGTCCGGGGAAGATTCTCATTAGCAGCTGGCCTCCTTCCCCTCCATTGCTCCTGGATTCTCCATTTTTCTATTGTTACTAAAAACCTGAGCTATGCATCTCGTGTGCCTCTTGCTAGGAATCTCAGCTCAATGGACACACTTGTGTGGAGGATGCTAGTCTATTCTTATTCTGTGGAAGGCTGAGTTAAATATGATATCATTTCCACCTGGTTTCTCATTGTGAGCTTGATGGTCCTCTTTGCAGTAAGGAGATAATGGAACAAACATTCAAAACAACGATTTTATAATGAAAATTTAAAAACCTATATTTCTGTTGCAGTTTTTTTTTATAATCTTGTTATTTGCAGAAGACAAAAGTTTGAGTCTGCTCTACTTTGGACCTTCAGAAAGGTGTTGCCAACTCAGAAGAAGTCATTACGTTAAAAAAGCCAAGAGAAGAAAAGAGGAGAAGCTAAAAAGCAGTAACCATGAGACAAATTAATTATACATATTTTTAATGAAGGGACTTGAACTCAATCCTGTCAGGAGGCAACAATGGGGCCGACATCCCATATGTGAGGCAGAGAATCAATACTGTCAGGCAGCTGCTAATCTCCCAGGCAATTTACATTAGGGAAGGCTCAATTACCTGGATTTATCTGCTTGGTCAACATTATGGTCAAGATTTTGTTCCAGCAGGTGCAGAAACCTGTTGTTTACTTAGCAATGTTGGTGGTCACAGCTGCTGCTGGAGTTATTTCAAAGCAATTAAAGAGCAAGGGGTTTATTTGCAGGTTACCAGGTGCTGAGTGCCCTGCATGCAGCGATGGGGGGTTGGGACATCTCATGAAAACATCTGCCAGGCTTCAGTGAAGGCTGTGCTAACTGGCTACTATGTACATAGCCTTTAGTCCTCGGTAGATTTGGCTGATAGGGCAGGAAGTACAGCTATGCCCACCCCCACCACCAAGGGCTTCCCAGACAGGACATATAAAACATTTCTGTTTGCCTCTGCTGAGAAACCCATTTCAGTTTTCATGAGGATATTTATGACTTGATATTTATCAGCAGAGTTTGAAGACCATTTAAAAAATACCCCAAATATATGAGCTGTTGTCTAGAGATAAGACATACTATTCTACACTACTCTTTTTTATCTTATTTTGCAACTTTTAAAAGATTGAATTTTTTAAAAAATTTCTGTATGTGTGTACCCTCTTGAGTTCATCCTTGCCACATATGAATAGTGCCAACATTGTTCAGATCAAAGAGCATGAGATCACCTGGAACTGGAGTTACAGGCTGTGAGCCACCTGATGGCTTTGTCCTGATAAACTTGCCAATTGAAATATTACAAGTTAAAATATGTAGTTAGTGGGACTAACCTACCAAACTTTATACCTTAACCTAACCACCATAGCGTGCTGAGAATCATTACCTTAACTGATGGTCGGGCTTGCACCCCATTCAGTCTGTCCATGTTTGTTTTGTTTTATTTATTTGTTTGTTTTTTTCTGAATTCATACTGCATTCACTGTCACAATGTCAAAGGACACAAGTCAAACCATTGCAGTTTCATCATTATGTAAGCCAGGCTGGCCTTGAATTAGTGGCCCCCTTGCCGCTTACCCTTGCTCAGACATCCACCAATCTGTCTCCTCTCCCATTTTTATTTTATTTATTTATTTATTTATTTATTTATTTATTTATTTATTTACTTTTCCATTCAAAAATTTACACTTCCTCCCCTCCTCCCATTCTCTTCCTGCTCCCCCACTCACCCTCCTCTCTCCCCCTCCCTCCTTAAGAGAGGGCAGGGAACCCTGCCCTGTGGGAAGTCCAAGGCCCTCCCTCCTACATCCAGATCTAGGAAACTTTGCATCCAAATAGACTAGGGTCCCAGAAAGCCAGTACATGCAGTAGAAACAAGTCCCAGTGCCTTTATCATTGGCTTCTCAGTCAGTCTCCATTGTCAGCCACATTCAGAGTCCGGTTTGATTGCATGCTCATTCAGTTCCAGTCCAGCTGGATTTGGTGAGCTCCCATTAGAACAGGCACATGGTCTCAGAATCCAGCGAACATACAACAGGAAGACTTGAACATCCTCTTCCATTTTGTGAATATATTTGTGACCTGAGATCTTTAGTACATTTCTCATAAGTGTAGAAAAGCTTCCATGTAATAAATAAGAATCTCCATGTAATAAATAAGAATCTCAATGTCTTCCAAAAATCAGTCCACAGCTTTTCTCTTTGGTGAACCATGCAGATGAACAGGGAAAACATGTAAACGTTCTTTCAAAGCATGCTTGATAAGTCTTAGCTACTATCATAAAAAGTTTTCCCACTAATTACAGGCTTGTTGGAAGACAATGAGTCTATAAAGAGGTCTAATGATGGAACTACGGAGCGCTCCCTCTTGCCTTATGAGTACACTGTTCATACGGCCCCCAGTGTTCTGCCTATAGATAGGGGAACCTCACAGAGCTGATGACTTTAAATATCTCCAGTTTATACCTAAATGCTCCCCTTTCTTCATCTACCCCCTCTAGTAAGTTTAAAACCCTACACAGACTAAAATGACTGGTACAAACATTTGGTCGGCTAGCTCTAAAGCACTGGCATTTTAGGGGGGAATAAATAAATGCTATGTGGTGGTCCTCTTTGTCTTCGGGGCCCACTGGCCATCAGTCCACAAAGACAAAGGGTCAGAAGTGATGATAGGGATCCTTCTATGGCTTGCGAACATGATGGAGGCAGCCCTCCAGAGGACAGACTTCGGTGAATCAGCTCAACTTTCTTCCATATATAGGAAGTATATAGGAATGGGAGCCTGGGAAAAAACAAATTTCCATTAAGGGGCAGGCTCCTAGCACAGCTCTACTTGCAATACATGCAGAAGGGGCGCCTTCTAGCAGGAATCTCTGCTAAGGATCTAGCTAAAGATAAATCAGGTGTCTTGTTTAGAGACAGTTTCCAGACAAGGTTAGTCCTTCAGGTCCAGGAGCACTCTCCAGATAAGGGCAGGGTGTTGGAAGTTTCGCTAGGGAGGGAGTCTCCATATTGGTGAGTTTTGGAAAAAAATCTGCCAGGTCATGATAGAATGCCACCTCTGACAAGCCAGCAAGGCCTTCCAAGAATGCTGGCCAAAGGTAAATAACCTGCTTCTGAAATGTGAAAGGCAGTGGAGACAAGGGGCCTTTGGGAAGCAAAACCCCTAATCTACATGTACAAGCGTCATGCCGGCATCAGAGAAACCCGGCCATAAGGAACTGCTGAGCATGTTCCGTGGAATAGCTGTGCATCTCAGATAGCAGTAAGTAAAAATTCCAAATCAAGCACTTGCCAACTCAGCCAGCCTTCCTCACCTCTGCTCGCTCATCCACGAAATGGAGACAATGTCAACTCCTAACAGAAGTATTAGAAGAATTGAAATCCAAGAATGGGGAATGAAAACACCCATGGTAGCACTGCTCACAAATCATCCCTGCAAGAAATCCGTTTTCTTCCTTGTAGCGCCTGCACTACAGGATGGTATGCGAGCCAGGAACTAGGCTGGAGATTTATAAAGTATACACACACAGACAGAGACACAGGGACACAGGTCATCCTTGATACAAGAATACCAACTTTATTGTGCTCCAGGGAAGCTTATATATACAGGGATCCTTAACTGACAACCATGCCCAAGCTCTTGGGATTTCCAGAATTCATAGGAACTCATGAGAGTCTCATGCTCAGAGCAGCTGCAGGCACAGGAAAACAAGTTATTTACTCTGTTCACTCCAGCAAAGGTTCTGAGGCAGGTAAAGAAAGTCAAAAGGTCAGGGGTCTGCAGCCCCCAACACTTCCTTTGTTTGATTTTGAACCTAACTGGGGTTTTTCCAGGCTGCAAAGTCCAGGATAAAAGCCCTCTTGTTGCGTGAGTGACTGGCGTCTAGAGTCACAGGAGCCCATTCAGAATATGATCCATTTCTTTCTGTGGGAAAGATGTTGGCCTTCACTGTCTTATGTGCTCTCTTCATCTTTCAGAAAAATAGTTCATAACCCGTGAATTTACTGTTCAGAGATCTCATCAAGTCACGTGCGACGTTCTACTTCCCATTTGCCTGGCCACACACTTTCATTAATGTTCACCAGTGTAACTGAGGTAGCATTTAAAGACTGCCACTAAACAATCCAGAGGTTATTGTGCTTGACACAAACTGAGCCGCCGTTTCCAAGGTTCTCCTAAGAAGCCAGCTTGTCTGTCAAACGTTCTTCCACTCCATGGGGAGAAGCTGATTTCCTTAATCACAAAAGTGCCAGGTGGGAAGTATGTGCTTTATATGAAACAGAGCAGACCTTTGTCCCTGCTGGGCACAGAAGGAGACGGATGGAAGGCTGTGTGTGTGGGGGGGAAGCAGGTCAAATTCACCGAGAGAAAAATTTTCTCCTGTGATAGTATAAAGTACCACAGGGTTATGAAGTGGAAATCAGACAGAGCTGACTTAATGAAAAAGTAAGGCTGTGTTTTTATAGGAAACAATAGAATAGAAATAAAAGCCATTTTTATTTTATAAAAAACTTTTATACAATATATTTTGATCATATTCTTTCCTCTCTCTCTTTCCCTCGCTATCAATACAGAAAACAAAAATCAAAACAAAACCATCAACAAACAACAAAAAATAAAAATCAAAACAAATTAAAAATAACCAATAGGAGAAAATAAGTAAATAAAAATAAAAAGCAAAACAAAACAGCGCCCCCCCACCCCCAGACACATACACTCCCAGAGTCTATTCTGTGTTGGCCAACTACTTCTGGGCATGAGGCCTGGCCTGGAGTATGACAGGCCCACAGGCCCACAGAAACACGTAAGAAGGTGTCACAAGGTAAATTGACAGTGAACTATTTGGAGAATGAAAACATAACAAAGAAAATACAAAACATGCATTCCAAAGAGAAAGGTAAACATTTAGAAAATCGCCAGGATGCTACTTATAAATACTAGAGAAGGAATAAAGGGCAAGTATTCTTTTCACTGTAGATTTAAGATAGCCAATGACTAGGTTTGGCATACGTGTTTCTGATGTCGGCCTTATAGCTGAGTGTTTTTGTTGTTGTTGTTCTTTTGTTTTCCTTGTGGTTTTGCTGGTACCTGTGGTACATTTACAGGAGATCCTGGTTGTGCTAGGAACTGCTGTAGATGTATTGGGAATGGCACAGAAGGATGCTCTGATTAAAATAGTCTACACGGTGGCCTGGAGAAATGGCTCTGTAGTTACAAGCAATTGTTGCTCACTCATGAGCAACACCAGCATTACGTAGGCCACAAACATCTATAACTCCAGTTCCAAGGGATTTGACAGTCTTTCCAGGTCCCTATGGACACATGCACACATGTGCCACATGTGCACACATACAAACATGTGGCAAGCACACACGCACAAGTGTGCACACACACACAATAAAAGTAAAATAGCAAATGACCTTGGAATTACATTGAACCTTCCTTGCCTTTGTACTTCACTTACTCTGAGCCTAGGATCACCTCATAAATATGATTACTTTAACCTTCCATCTTTAGACAAAAATGTCAAGGAATTGTCAAATAACACGTTTTCCTCCAAAGTTGAAAAATATTTATGTGACCTGTAGTTTATTTTAGTTTTAACAGCCCTAGATCAAAGTCCTTTACAATTATATATATATATACATATATACATATATATATGCATGTATATATATACATATACATATATATATATATATGTGTGTATATATATAGTGAGTCAAGTCTATTTCAACCATGGAAGGAATCCTCTGCCCTTATAAGCAAATCCAAAATGTAAAGAAGATGACCTTAGATAAGAAGTGATTGCTGGGAGGTCCATTATGTGTGTACCTTGATGAATTTATTTATGTATCTTTGAGTTTATGTTGGGAGATGTGTTTTTGAGTCTTTCGAGAAGTCTGTATTTTCCTAATGTTATGATTTTTTATAATTATTTTTTTTAGTTGTCCTGTTTTTTTTATTGAAAAAAAAATCCCTGCTTCCTCCCAGCCTCCCATTTCCCTCCCCCTCCTCCCACCCCTCTCCCCCTCCCCCCACTCCTCTCCCTCTCCCACTCCAGTCTGAAGAGCAGTCAGGGTTCCCTGCCCTGTGGAAAGTCCAGGGTCTTCTCCCCTCCATCCAGGTCTAGGAAGGTGAACATCCAAACTGGCTAGGCTCCCACAAAGCCGGAACATGAAGTAGGAACAAAACCCCATGCCATTGTCCTTGGCTTCTCATCAGCCCTCATTGTCCGCCATGTTCAGAGAGTCCGGTTTTATCCCATGCTTTTTCAGTCACAGTCCAGCTGGCCTTGGTTAGCTCCCAATAGATCGGCCCCACTGTCTCGGTGGATGGGTGCACCTCTCGTGGTCCTGACTTCCATGCTCATGTTCTCCCTCTTTTCTGCTCCTCATTGGGACTTTGGGAGCTTAGTCTGATGTTCCAGTGTGGGTCTCTGTCTCTATCTCCATCCATCGCTAGATGAAGGTTCTATGGTGATATGCAAGATATTCATCAGTGTGGTTATAGGATAGGGTCATTTCAGGTTCCCTATCCTCAGCTGCCCAAGGAACTAACTGGGGACATTGCCCTGGGCACCTGGGTGCCACTCTAGGTTCATGTCTCTTACCAACCACTGAACGTGATAGAAGAGAAAGCGGGAAGTACCCTACAACAGATGGGCACAGGAGATCGCTTCCTAAGTATAACCCCAGCAGCACAGACATTAAGGGCAACATTGAATAAATGGGACCTACTGAAACTGAGAAGCTTCTGTAAAGCAAAGGACACTGTCACTAAGACAAAAAGGCAACCTACTGACTGGGAGAAGATCTTCACCAACCCTGCAACAGACAAAAGTCTGATCTCCAAAATATATAAAATACTCAAGAAACTAGACTTTAAAATGCTAACTAACCCAATTAAAAAATGGGGCACTGAACTGAACAGAGAATTCTTAACAGAAGAAGTTCAAATGGCCAAAAGATACTTAAGGTCATGCTCAACCTCCTTAGCGATCAGGGAAATGCAAATCAAAACAACTTTGAGATATCATCTTACACCTGTCAGAATGGCTAAAATCAAAAACACCAATGGTAGCCTTTGCTGGAGAGGTTGTGGAGAAAGGGGTACCCTCATCCATTGCTGGTGGGAATGCAAACTTGTACAACCACTTTGGAAATCAGTGTGGCGGTTTCTCAGGAAATGTGGGATCAACCTACCCCTGGACCCAGCAATACCACTCTTGGGAATATACCCAAGAGATGCCCTATCATATGACAAAAGCATTTGTTCAACTATGTTCATAGCAGCATTATTTGTAATAGCAAGAACCTGGAAACAACCTAGATGCCCTTCAATGGAAGAATGGATGAAGAAAGTGTGGAATATATACACATTAGAGTACTACCGTGCCATAAAAAACAATGACTTCTCGAATTTTGCATGTAAATGGATGGAAATAGAAAACACTATCCTGAGTGAGGTAACCCAGACCCAAAAAGAAGATCATGGGATGTACTCACTCATAATTGGTTTCTAGCCATAAATATAGGTCACTGAGTCTATAATTTGTGATCCGAAAGAAGCTAAATAAGAAGGTGAACCCAAAGAAAAACATATAGTTGTTATCCCTGCTATGGGAAATAGACAAGATTGCTGAGCAAAAAATTGGGACCTTGGGGGTGGAGTAGGATGGGGGTAAGGGGAAATGGGGAGAGAAAAGTGAGAAGGGGAGGATGGGGGGAACTTGGGGAAATGGGATGATTGGGGATATAATTATTTTTAAGAGTTATTTATTTATTATGTATACAATGTTCTTCCTGCATGTGTCCCTGCAGCCCAGAAGTTGGAACCAGATCTTATTACAGGTGGTTGTGAGCCACCATGTATTTGCTGGGAATTGAACTCAGGATCTCTGGAAGAACAATCAGTACTCTTAACCTCTGAGCCATCTCCCCATCCCCATGTTATGATTTTTTAAAAATTCTGCAGGATCCCTGGCAGCAGCAGACAGCAGAAATGTTGTAGGTCCCCAAATGGTGATAGCAGGCCATGTGGCGGCAGGTAGCAGGCCCTGGGAGAAGCCAGTCCCAGGCAGAGATAGCTTCCAGTCCCTGAGCAGTGGTTGGTCCCAGGCACAGAGACACATGGTGGGCATGCTGGTCCTAGCTAGACCAGCGATGTAAGCAGGAGGCGGGTAGGAGGCACATGGACAGACACATTGTGCAGAATAGAATTGGATATTTATTACTTAGAGGAGAGAGGTGAGGGAGAAGGAGAAGAGGAGAAAGAGACAGAGAAGGGGGAGGAAAAGTGGGGAGAGAGGCAGAAGCAAAGCTGCCTCTCTGAGAGGAAGATGGAAAAGAGAGCGAGCTCAGGCCAGAAGCTGAAGATCAGCCTGCCTCAGCAGATGGTAGAGGGAGTGGAAATGACTTGTACAAACTATCATAACATGTAACTCTTGTAATTTCCTAAAATGATCTTTAAAACCAAAATTCTTTATATTTTTAACTTGTATTTTGATAGCAAAATTTGAAAATTCCTAGGGAATTCCCATGGATCCTTCAGTTTTCCCAAATGTTAATGTCTTTAGTAATAATATAACATTAATATAAAAACTAAATATACCACTGTCTAAACTACAGTCTTAATTTGTACTTACTAGCTTCTCCAGGAATATTGTCTATCTTTTCCAGTCTTCCGCTAAGAAAAACTAACTAGAAAAATCAATTCATTTTCCAGCTGGGAAAACTATTATTAAATGTTAGTTTGTGGGGAAAATGATTCACCATAGTTGTGCTCTCAGTTTTGAATACCTGAGTTTGCCAAGTAGAGTGTGGAGGGTGGGAGTAAAGGACAGAAGAGCCAGTAACAGAAGCAATGGAGCATCAGAGGTCACAAGCTGCCCCCTCTGCCCTCCAAAGACAAGCAAGTAACCATGCCCCACAGGCTTCTCAAGGCACCCTTTAAGGTGGATAAACATGGTTTAGGTTTGTTTTGCAAGGTGTTCTCTCTCTAGCAATTTCTTCCTTTTCCATTGCCAAATACAAGACATTTCACCCCTGGGCTATTTTGTGGTTTCTTCCCTCTTCTCACAGATCCACTAGCGTCTTTGAATCTCTAAAACAAACAAACTTGAGTTGGAGTTGATGAGGGGACAACCCTCATTTCTAGAGCTAGCTTCCTGTGAATTAAATAGCACATTAGAATTTACTAAAACAACATTATAACAGATACACTTATTAAACACATTAATTTCCTCCGATCTGGGACAGATCCTCTACTTTTTCCTGGTGATTGTTTGTTTTTTGAACATAGGCAAGGATAAGTAAGGCATATTTTTAGTAGCATTGACTTCGATTTGAGTTTGATGTATTCTAGGCATCAGACCAAGGTTGTGCAATTTTAGCAGGAATCCATTGAAATGATTGACTTTCGGCAGTGCTTCATCCCATGACAGCGTGTGAGATTGACATGTCTTTCCAATAACGATACTACCTTGACTAAATCACAGGCATCTCTCATGTTTCTCACATCCCAGTTCGTTAATATGCAAATATCCTTTTCTTTCTTCAGGCTGTTATACTATCAATCCATCTTGTTTCTTTGCCAGTTAGGATCCATGGCCTGGGTATTAGGGGATGGCAATGGAGTAGAACACGTCTGTGTCTACTAGTGATTACTAGAACAATTCTTAATTTCTGTTTCAGTGCTCTGCTAGTGTAGACTTTAACTTCAGAAGCAAGGGTGCTTCCACTGAAACATGACTTCATGGAACCAGAAGAGAAGAATTCCACTTGGGTGTTCAAGATTCCTTGCTCCTCTCACTGGGATGGAGTGATAGTGCTGGCTCAGGTAACTGGTCCATCACCAAGGAGAAGTTGGTCAAATACTTTACAATGGAGGTAATGAAGGGGGTGTTTGGAAGACAAGAGATCTCTGAGGGCATTGATTATTTTTGGCATGCAATGGAAAGCAACCCAGGCCAATCCAAGGAAAGGAAGAAAGGAAAATTAGTGGCACAAGCCTTTCAGGGATTAAAAATGTCCCTCTCCCCACAAGGTGAAGAACCATAACCATCTAAGATACTTGATAAAGGCAAAAAAATCACAGAATAAGAAGTGAAAGAAGGTGATCATACCAGCTGCTAGCCTATGAGTAGGATCATCACAATCTTGAATACCTCTTCCATATCTGCTGTGAATAGATGTGTGTTCTGGTGTGGGTGAATATGCCTAGATAGATACATACAGAGAAAATGCACTTTCTTTCTTCTCTTATTCTCAATGCATGCAACACCAAACATATTGACTTCAGAAAATACTTATGTTTTGTTCATTGTATGTGATAGTATTTAAGTTACAGGATATGAAGAAGAGTAAATATCTCCCAAGGATATACTTTCTCTCCTGGGAAGAGCTAGTACACTCCCTGTTAAACAAAGACAGTTGTATTATGGTAGGAGAAATTATAACTTTGCTATTGGTTAATTATAGGACTAATCATGGTTTACAGAGATGTTTGTGTTCCAGTTTTTTTTTTATTATCTAACACAATTTAGAGTTATCTGGGAAGAGAAACCTCAACTGACGAGAACACTCCATCAGATTGCCTCTAGGCAAGTCTGTAGGATATTTTCTTGATTAATGATTAGTGTGGAAGGGTTCAGCTCATTAGTTGTAGAGCCAGTTCTGAGCAGGTGCTCCTGGGTGGTATAAGCAAATAGAACTAGAAAGCCATGGGAAGCAATCCAATAACTCACATTCCTCCATGGCTTCTGCTTCAGTTCCTGACCCCAGGTTCCTCCTTGAGTTTCTGCCCAAACTTTCATCAGTGATGAACTATGATATGGAAGTGTAAGTCCAAAACCCCATTCCTCTCCAAGTTGTTATTGATCATGATATTTTATTACAGAAATACAAATCTTAGCTAAGACAATATGGATGTCAAGTTCCCACCTGTAATGAATGACTGTGTATGCCAACTTGCTTTGGTTGCCCCAAGGCTACCAGATAGCTGAGAAACATTTTTTTCTTTGATACATCTATGATACTGTTTCTAGGTAAGATTGACACTTAAGTCATAGACATAGAGAAGCAGATGGTGTTTCCCACTGTGGTGGCATCGTCATCCAATCTGTTGAGTGCCTGAATAGAACAGAATTGGAGACTGGACTCAGTCAAGACAGCTCACTTATCATGCCTGTGGACTGGAACCTGTATTTTTGGCTTTTCTTGTTTTTAGGACTCTGTAGTTGGAAGCACTGCTCTCCTGGGTATATGTAGGAAAGGTTCCATTTCTCTGGGGAACCATAACTGATACTTGAGCCCTACCTCCACCTTACCTAAGGCCAGGTGCCTTCGGATACTTCCAGTAAGTATGTGCATGCTACATCATCTGAGGGCAGATTTGCCGAGTGTTCTGAGTCAAAAATAGAGAGCATCTGGACATCTGAGACCACGATGATTTTTGTCTCCCATCAAGGCTACAGACAAGGCTCAAGACCCAATAAAGGACAGGCTGTAAAAAGAAGATAAATGAAAACACTGATGGAACCATTTCCACCTAAAGTCTCTTACCAAGCAAGGATGAAATGTTTTATTCATTCCTTACGTTCTTTTCTTTTCTTTTTTTTCTTTTCTTTTCAACATCTGGCCATTTATTTGCTATTAAGATTTTTATTTATCATTCATGTTAGACTAGATTCTTAGGGACTCTTGAGAATAGCCTATGTCTCTTGGCAGTTAGTTCCTGGCAGTTTTCTTTGGCTTCCTCCATTCTCTTGGCCAAAAGTTTAGCTTATTCTGCAGTCTTCCACTTGGCTTTTGTATGTTGTTTCTTCAGATCAGTACATCCGTGATTGTCCTGAAGGGCACATGGAATAGCAGGATGCTGATTCCTGTTCCTGGGCTTCTCACCATTTTTGCTTAAGACAACCTATTAGAGGGCTTTGCCTTCTTTAGAGAGATGGAACAGTTTGCAGATTCTGCTAGTTTCTTTGGGCTCCAACCACTGAGGAACAGTAGCATCTGTCAGTCCAGGAATATCCTTCTCTTTTTCTCTTTTATAACACTAATCAAGTTGAGAACATTTAGATTGTCAGGTTGGCATCCACAACACATCTCTGAACAGACTTGTATTTTCTCTCTCCAGTTTTCCTTGGTCTATATCAAGCATTCCTCGTACTTAACAGTAGACAGACTCCATCAAGGGTAAAGACACCTTGCTTGTTGGGAAATCGTTGTTTGTCCAGACCATATAACCCTCCCTTGCTTCACTCAAAGCATCAACAGAACTTTGGCTGTGCACCTCTTAGCAAGAACAAAGCTTGTATCCATTGTCCACTTCAGTAAATTTCAGACAGTTGGTGAATTGGAAGGAGGTATTCAGCTTCATGTTAAGACAGCCAACTGCCTAGGAAGGTCCATAAAAAAAAGAGCCTGCCTTCTTTGCTATAAAGAAAGATATATCAAGGTGCTCAGTGGGTCATGAACAAAAACAAATCTCTAGCATTGAAAGATTTATCATTCAAATAACTGGTTATGTTTCCAAAGTGATGAACAAATGACGTGATTGAAATACTGTAAGAGTAGGTTCTGATGAACAGTAAGTCATCTACTCTTCTTAAATGTTAATCAATGCTAAGAATACATTCAGTCTGGCAACAACAGCTCAGCTTGAAAATACATAAATTTCAACCTATTCTCTTTGGTTTTTATCAGAATGCTATTTTTCTTAGCAGTCTACTTCCCAATCACCACTGTAGCTAAGAAAAAGGCTGATACTTTTTTTGTAAGAAGGAATTAGTGGAATTGATGTGTACAAGATCAAGAAAATACATGCTCACCTCTTTGTGTGTGTGTGTGTGTGTGTGCATTTTCAATACATCCCAACAGCAAATTCCCCTCCCTCTATGCTTCCTAGTGCCACACCATCATCACTCTCCCCCAAATTGATTTCTCCTATTTCTCTTCAGAAAAGAGCAGGCTTCCAAGGGATATCCAGTGAACATGGCACAACAAGGTCAGATAAGACTAGGCACAAACCCTCAAATCAGGGCTATATAAGGCACCCAGTAGAAAGAAAAGGTTCTTAAGAGTAGATGAAAGAGTGGAGACATCTCCACTCCCACTATGAGGAGTCCCACAAAAACATCAGCCTAACAACCATACATATACGCAGAGAACCTAATGCAGACCCATATAGACTCTGTGATTGTTGCTTCAGTCTCCATGGGTCCCTATGAGCACTGATTAGCTGTAGAAGGAGCGGCAGGCCACTTCCCACTGCGCGGGAGGGCTCCCTGCCACTGGCTAGCTTTACCCAAAATAATTACACAGAAACTGTATTCTTTTTTTTAAATATTTATTTATTATTTATTATGTATACAATAGTCTATCTGTGTGTATGCCGAAGGCCAGAAGAGGGCACCAGACCTTATTACAGATGGTTGTGAGCCACCATGTGGTTGCTGGGAATAGAACTCAGGACCTTTGGAAGAGCAGGCAATGATCCTAACCACTGAGCCATCTCTCCAGCCTGAAACTGTATTCTTTTAAACACTGCTTGGCCCGTTAGCTCTAGCCTCTTACTGGCTAACTCTCACATCTTGATTTACCCCATATTTAGGAATCTGTGTAGCACCACGAAGTGGTGGCTTACCAGGAAAGATCTTAGCCTACATCCATCTCAAGTCGGAGAATCATGGCGACTGCCTCGTTGCCTTCCTCCCAGCATTCCGTTCTGTCTACTCCACCTACCTAATTTTCTGTCCTATCAAAGGGACAAGTCAGTTTCTTTATTAACCAATGAAAGTAACACATAGACACATGACCCTCCTCCATCACTTAGTTGATTCCGTGGACTGTATTCTCCTGGTGTCCTAGTCCACTCTGGCTCCTATAATTCTTCCTTCCCCTCTCCTCTTCAAGGTTCCCCAAATTCCAAGTGGAGGGACCCAGTGGAGATCTCCAATTTGGGCTGTCTTTCCACGTAATGTTTAGCTGTGGACCTGCATTTGCTTCCACCAGCTTCTGGCTGAAACGTCTCTGATGACAATTGGGCTAGGCCCTGATCTATGATTATGCAAGGATATCCTTAGGAATTATTTTATTGATATATATCAATATATCTATATATCTATATTTCTATGTATCTATATATATCTATATATCTATATATCTATATCTATCTATCTATCTATCTATCTATCTATCTATCTATCTATCTATCTATCT
>JABTXL010007882.1:18656232-18675173 GCA_025134845.1 Neodon shergylaensis | reverse complement strand
TCTATCTATCTATCTATCTATCTATCTATCTATCTATCTATCTATCTTCGGTCTCAGGGATATCCAGCCTCCAGTTCCTGGTCATCCTGGAAGTGAGGGCATGGACTCCTTTTCATGGCATGAGCCTCAAATTAAACCACTCATTTGTTGTTTCTTCCCACATGTTCTCCATTGCCCAAGCACATCTTGCAGGTGGGATAGACCATAGGTAGAAGGTTTTGTGGCTGGGTTGGTGTCCCAGTTCCACCCTGAAAATTTTGCCTTGTTTACAGGGGTTCCAAATCCAGTTCAGGCTACAAATCTTCCATTACTTCCATTACTCTGGTCATCCTTTTAGAATGTGGGGAGTTTCTACTACACTAGGTTTCCACATCAGTATCACCACCCATGTCATTCAATGTCAGTTCTCTCCAATACTCTCTCCCTCCATCCCTATCCCCCAATCTGTTCCTATTTCCACCTGCTCCCAGAATGTATTCTATTTCACCTTCCCAAGGAGATTCATGCTTCCCTTAGAGCTTTCTTTGCTAGTTAGTCTTTCTGGGTATGTGGATTGTAGCATGATTATCACTTGCTTTACAGTTAATATCCATTTACAAGTGAGTGTATACCATGATTGTCTTTCTCAATCTGGGTTACCTCACTCAGGATGATTTTTTTTCTAGTCACATCTATTTGTCTGCAAATATCATGCCATTTTTGGAACAGCAGAGTAATATTTTGTTGAGAAAATGTATAACATCATCTTTATCTATTCTTCAGTTGAGGGATTGTAGGATGCTTGAAGTTTCTGGCTATTGAGAATAAAGCAACTATGAATTCCATTGAGCAAGTGTGCTTGTGGAAGGATGGAGCCCCTTGGGTATATGTCTGAGAGTGGCCTAGCTGGGTTTTGAGGTAGAGTGATTCCCATCTTCTTGAGGAACTGTGGTATTGATTTCCATAGTGTTTGTACAAGTTTGCACTCCCACCGGTAATGGAGGGATGTTCCCCTTCCTTCACATCCTCACCAGCATGAGCTGTCTCTTGGATTACTGATCTTAACCATTCTGACAGCTGTAAGATGGACTGTCAAAGTAGTTTTGATTTGTATTTTCCTGATGGCTAAGGACTTTGAACATTTCTTTAAGTGTTTTTCAGTTGAGTTTCCTCTATTTAGAACTCTCTGCTTAGATCTGTACCCTCATTTTTAATTGGATTATTTGTTTTATTGACATCTAATTTCTTGAGTTCTTCATATATTTTGGATATTAGCCCTCCGTAGGTTGTGGAGTTGGTGAAATCTTTTCCTCTTCTGTAGGAATATCATTTTGTCCTATTGCTGCTATATTTTTCATTAAAGAAGCTTTTCACTTTCATGAGGTCCCATTCGTTAATTGTTGATCATGCTGCCTGTGTTATTAGTGTTCTGTTCAGAAAGCTGTCTCCTGTTCCAAAGTATTCAAGGCTATTCCCCACTTTTGCTTCTATCAGGGTCAGGATATCAGGTTTTATGTTGAGAACTTGCATTCACTTAGACTTGAGTTTTGTGCAGGGTGATAAATATGAATCTATTTTAATTCTTCTATATGCAGATATTCAGTTAGATCAGCACCATTTGTTGAAGATTCTTTCCTCTTTTTCTGCCAGTGTCTATTTCTGATTTTTTTTGGTAAAAAAGTGTCCATATGGTTTGAATTTAATGCCATTGATCAATGTGTCTGTTTTTATGCCAATATCATGCAGTCTTTATTACTCTGTAATAAAGCTTGAAATTAGGAATGGTGATACCTCCACAAGTTTATTTATTATTCTGGATTATATCAGCTATCCTTGGATTTTTCGTATTGTTGTTGAAATAATATAAAGTTTAGTATTGTCTTTTTAAGGACTGTAAAGAATTGTGCTGGAATTTTGATATGGATTGCATTGAATCAGTAGATTGCTTTTGGTAGGATAGCCATTTTTACTATTTTGATACTACTTATCCTTGCTCACAGTAAATCTTGCTGTCTTCTGGTATCTTCTTCAATTTTTTCTTCAAAGACTTACAGGTTTTTTTTTTTTTGTACAAGTCTTTTGTTTGTTTAATTGAAGTTACCCCAAGATATTTTAAATTATTTGTGGCTATTGTGAAAGGTGTAGTTTCCCTGATTTTTTTCTCAGTCTGTTTTTCAATAGGAGAGCTACAGATTTTTGTTTTTTAGCTAACCTTGTATCCAGCTACTTTACTGAAGGTGTTTATCAGCTGTAGGAGTTCCCAGGCAGAATTGTTTTTGTGGTTGTTTACATATACTATCATATCTGCAAATAGCTAGGAAACTTGACTTCTTCCTTTCCAATTGGCTCCCCTTTTATTTTCTTCAATTGTCTAATTGTTCTAGCTAGAAATTAAAAAAAATAGGTATGAAGAGAACTGACAACCTTGTCTTGTTCTTAATTTTAGTGGAATTGCCTTATGCTTCTTTCCTTTAAGTTGATGTTGTTTATGGGCTCTGTGTAACCTGCATTTATTATTTTAAGTAATGCCCCATGTATACTTAATCTCTCAAGGCTTTTATCATGAAGGAGTTTTAGATTTTGTCAAAGCCTTTTTCTGTATCCAGTGAGATGGCAATTGGTCTGTTCTTTTTCCATTTTGTTTATGTGGTGGATTATATTGACTAATTTTCCTATACTGAACCTTCTCTGTATCCCCGGAATGAAATCTTCTTGGTCACGATGAAAAAACCTTTGCGTTGTGTTCTTGGATTTATTTTGCTAGTATTCTATTGAGTATTTTTTTAAATCTATGTTCATAAAGGGAATTGGTCTTTAATTCTCGTTCTTTGTTGAATTTTTGTGTGGTTTAGGTATCAGTGTGGCTATGGCCTCATAAAATGAATTTGAAAATATTTCTTATGTTTCTACAGAGATCTGTGGAATAATTTAGGAGAATTGGCTCTTCTTTGAAAGTCTGGTATTATTTTATGCTAAAACCATCTCACCCTGGACTTTTTGATTGGGAGACTTTTAATGATTGCTTCTGTTTCCTTGGAAGTTACAGGTCTATTTAAGTTGTTTATCTGATCTTGACTTAACTTTGGTAATTGGTATTTATCCAGAAAATTATTCATTTCTATTAATCCACAAAGTCATATGTCAAAATATAGATTAGTACAAATGGGTTAATTTAAGTTGTAAGAGCTAGTTAATAAAAAGCCTAAATAATAGGCCAAATATTGTGTAATTATTTTTTGTGATTATTTGGAACTGGGCTGTCGAGACCCCCCTCCAAAAAAAGTTCTGCCTCCATTTGCAGTGGTGATCTGATTGGATGAATGGGGGGTATTTCAATTTTATTTTATCTTTTATCCTGTGCTTTGAGACTGAGTATGTGACCAGTTTTCAAGAAAGTTCCATGAGGTGCTGAAATGATATAGCATTTTGTGTTTGGGTGAAATGTTCAGTAGGTATCTAATAGACCTAGGGTTTTTTTTTTTTTTTTTTTTTTACATCTGCTAGCTCCAGTACTTCTCTGTTTTAGTTTTGGTTGGATGACCTGTCTCTTAGTGAAATTAGGGTATTAAAGTTTCCCATTATCAATTTGTGATTTAAGTTTTAGTAATGTTTCTTTTACAAATGTGGATGCCTTCTCATTTGGGCATAGATTTTAAGAACCGAAATACTATCTTGTCTTGGTGGACTTTTCCTTTGAGAAGTAAGAAGTGTCCTTTCCTATCTCTTTTGATTAGTTTTGGTTTGAAACCTATTTTATTATATATTAGAATGACTACACAAGTTTGCTTCCTAGGTCCATTTGCTTGGAAAATCTTTTTCAAACCTTTTACTTTGAGGTAATGTCTATATTTGATGTTGAGGTATGTTTCGTGTATGCAGCAGAAGGTTGGGTTCTGTTTTCACCTTTATTTTGTTAGCCTGTGCCCTTCTATTGAGGATTTGAGTCCATTGATATGGAGTGGACAGCCACTCCATGGGTCAAACCTCCTATCATATCCTTGAGGAAGCAGGAATAGGCTTGACTTCTCTGACCTTTGGTCAAAGTGGAATGGATCCATTTCTGTGGAGTCCTACATGCCAGTCAAGTCTACCATATGCAGCAAAATCTTTAAGCACCATAGATGTAGATAAAAGATATTTCAGTGTAAAATTAAATTTAAAGAATATTTATCTAGGGGCTGGAGAAATGGCTCAGAGGTTAAGAGCACTGACTGCTCTTCCAGAGGTCCTGAGTTCAATTCCCAGCAACCACATGGTGGTTCACAACCATCTGTAATGGGATCTGGTGCCCTCTTCTAGCAGAACACTGTATACTTAATAAATAAAGTCTTTAAAAAATCTTTAAAAAAAAGAATATTTATCTATAAATCCAGTCCTCCATGAAAACACAAGAAATAATCACAGACCACCAAAATCAAAAGAAGGGAAACACACTCACACCACACACACACCACCACCACTACCACCACAACCACTACCACCAGAACATAACAACACTATCAACTCTACCACAAGTACCACTAAAATATCCAGAATCAATAATCATTGGTCATTTATATCTATCGATATCACTCGCCCAAAAGGATACAAACTACAGAATGGGTATGAAAACAGGATCCATCTTTTTACTGCATCCAAGAAATACACTTGGACTTCCCACTGGGCAGGGAACCCTAACTGCTCTTTGGACTGGAGAGGGAGGGGGAGGGGAAGGGGGAGTGGGAGGAGGTGGAAATTTTTAATTAAAAGGGAAAAAAGACTATCCAAATTAATAATATCAGAAATGAAAAGGGGACACACAGATACTAAGGAAATCCAGAGTATCAAATGGACATACTCTAAAAATCTGTACTCCACCAAACTAGAAAATCTAAAGTAAATGAATAATTTTCTTGATGATATCACCTACCAATGTTAACTGAATATCAGATAAGCAATTTTGACAGACCAACCAGCCCCCCCCCCAAAAAAAAAGCCAGGGCCAGATGGTTTCAGCATAGAATTCTACCAGACTTCTCAATACTTCTCAAATCATTCAATAAAGTATAATCAGACAGAACATTGCCGAATTCATTCTACAAGGCCACAGTGCCCTGATACCCAAACCACACAAATAGTGAACAAAGGAAAAAAATTGCAGACCAATTTCACTATGAACATGAATTCAAAAATAATAAAATACTAGAAAATGAATCCAAAAACACATCAAAAGGGTCATTTATCATGATAAGATAGGCTTTATCCCAGATATTCAGAGAAGCTTTAATATATGAAAATCAAAAAATATAATCAACTATATAAACAAACTGAAAGAAAAAACACACATATGATCATTTCATTGATGTAGAAGAGGCCTGTAACAAAACCCAACAGTCCTTCATGATAAAAGTCCTGGAGATTTTAATGGTACCAGAGATATAACTAAAGATAAGAAAGGACGATTACAGCAAACCCATAAATAACATCAACTTAAATGGAAAGACTCAAAGTAATCCCACTGAAACTAAGAACAAGACAAGGTTCTTCACTCTCTCTTACCTATTCAATATAGGACTTGATGTCTCAGATACTGCAATAAGGCAACTGAAAGAGACCAAGGAGAAACAAACTGAAAAGGAAGACATCAAAGTAACATTTTTTTGTAGATGAAATGATAGCATAAATAAGCAACACTAAAAATTCCACCAGGGAATTTTTATAGCTGACAAATACTTCCAGCAAAGTAGCTGGACACAAAATTAACTCACAAAAACCACAAGTCCTCCTATACATAAATGACAAACAGACAGTAACCTCAAATAATATAAAATATCTTGGGCTAATTCTAACCAAGCAAGTGAAAGACTTGTATGATAAGTACTTCAAGTCATTGTAGAAAGAAATTGAAGGAGATATCAGAAGATGGAAAGATCTCCCATTCTCATGCATAGGTAGGGTTAACAGTAAAAATTGACCATCCTGCCAAAAGCAATCTACAGATGTAATGCAATCCCTAACAGCAAATCAATAAAAATTTTACAGATCTTGAAAAGGCAAGTTTCAACTTCATATGTAAATACATAAACTCCAGGATAGCAAAAACAATTTTGAACAGCAAAAGATCTGCAGAAAATATCACCATTCCTGATCTCAAGTTATACATTACTATATAAAATATAGTACTAACATAATAAAATATGTTGATCAATGGAATTGAATTGAAGACAGACTGATGTGGGAGTGATTTCTTGTTAATAAAGAAACTGCCTAGGCCCATTTGATAGGCCAACCCTTAGGTGGGTGGAATAAACAGAACAGAATGCTGGGAGAGAGAAGCTGAGTTAAGGGGTCGCCATGATTCTCCCACTCCAGACAGACGCAGGTTAAGATCTTCCCTGGTAAGCCACCTCGTGGGCTACACAGATTATTAGAAATGGGTTAGATTAATATGTAAGAGCTAGCCAATAAGAGGCTGGAACTAATGGGCCAGGCAGTGTTTAAAAGAATACAGTTTCCATGTAATTATTTCGGGTATAAAGCTAGCCGTGCGGGCGGCCGGGTGGCGGAACGTAGCCAGCCGCCCCTATTACAACAACAGACATAAATCTATACACCTGATTTTTGATAAAGAAGCAAGAAGTACACATTGGAAAAAGACAAGTGGTGCTGGTCAAACTGGATGGTTACATGTAGAAAGCAAATAGACTCATACCTATCACCACACACAAAACTCATCTCCAAATGAATTAAAGCCCTCAACATAAAACTAGATACACTGAACTTGATAGAAGACTGCTAGATAGCCTTGAACTCATTGGCAAAGGAGGCAACTTTCTGAACAGAAAACCAGCAATGCAGACACTAAGATCAACAATTAACAAGTGGGACCTTATAAATGAAAAGCTTCTGTAAGGCCAAGGGCACCATTATTTAGGCAAAGCAGCAACCCAAAGAATGGGTCAAGATTTTATCAACTACACATCCAATAGAAGGCTATTATCCAAAATGCATACAGACCTCAAGAAACTACATATAAAAAACCAAACAAACAAACAAACAAAAATCAATAAATGATCCAATTAAAAAATTAGGTATGCTCTAAACAGAATTCTCAATAGAGGAAGCTCAAATGAATAAGAAATATTTAGAGAAATCTTTAACATCCTTAGCCATCAGGGAAATGCAACTCAGAACTACGTTGAGAGTGCACCTTACATCTGACAGAATGGCTAAGATCAATTACACAGGACAGCTCATGCTGGTAGGGATGTGGAGAAAGGAAAAGACTCCTCCATTGCTGGTAGAAGTACAATTTCTATACTGACTAGTCAGTATAGAAATTACTATGGTGGTTCCTTTGAAATTAGGGAATTGATCTACCTCAAGACCCAGCTATACCTCTCTTAGACATACATCCAAAGGATGTTCTTTCTTACCACAAAGATGCTTGCATAACTATCTTCATAGCAGCTTTATTCATAATAGCCAGAAATAGAAAACAATCTAAGTGTTCTTCAATAGAAAATGGACAAAAATGTTGATACATTTATACAATAGAATATTACTCAGCTCTTTGAAAAAAATGTCATCATGAAATTTGCAAGAAAATAAATGGAAGTAAAAAAAATCATTTTCTATGAGGTAAATCAGACCCAAAAAGATAAAGATGGTATTTTCTTATATTTAGATATTAGCTTAAATAAATGATAACCAAGCTATAATTTATATACCCAGAGAGCATAGACATTTAAAAAAAAGACTACATTGGATATATGAATCTCGCTGAGTGAGGGAAATAGAATAGATTTTACAGTTGGGACAGAGTGGAGTTAGGAGATAAAAATATGACAGGAAGGAGAAGGGAGAGTGAATTAAGGAATGGAATGAAGGAAGAGACAAAAGTTTAAGACATTGAGGGGTAGGTATGGACACCTATTGCAGTGGAAAGGATCAATGACATGACTCCAAATGACATTCTGCTATTCCCATAGATTGGTGCTTTATTCAGTCACCGTCAGAGGTTTCCTAGACATTACACACACATACACAGAGAGAGAGAGAGAGACAGAGAGAGAGAGAGAGAGAGAGAGAGAGAGAGAGAGAGAGAGAGAGAGAAAGGGAGGGAGGAGAGAGAAAAAGAGAGAGAGAGAGACCTTGGAACATACACCTCTAAATGAGATATTTTATCAAATCCCTCTCCGAAGAGCTTAGGGAACCCTGAGGAATAGGAAGCAAAAGGAAAGGTGTGGGAGTAGCAGGTATTGGGGACACCAGGTGAACAAGGCCATCTGAATCTACTAAGCAAGGTACATATGAATTCACAGCCTGAAGCGGCATGCATAGGGCCTTCAGGGGTTTCCACCAGCTTCCCTGTGCATGCTATTACCTTAGTATTTTTTGTCGGGGGACTCCTGACTGTGAGAACAAGCAGGTCTTTCAATCTTTTGCCTACCCTGGGGGACACATTTCCTCCTGTTGAATTGTATTGTTTAACTTTGACACAATGGTTTTTGCTCCATCTTATTATATTTTAATCTGTCATGCTTGGTTGTTATCTCTTAGAAGCCTGTTCTTTTCTAATGAGATTCATAAAAGGAATGGGTCAGGATGGGAAAGGAGGTAGAGAGGAACTGGGAGGAGTGATGTGGAATATCTTTCTGTATATGTGTTGCTTTTATTGGTTGATGAATATAGCTGTTTTGGACAACGGCTTAGCAGAGTAAAGTCAGATGGGAAATCTGAACAGAGATATATAGAGAGAGTAGGCAGAGTCAGGGAGATGCCATGTAGCTGCTGAAGGAGAAAGACGCGGGAACCTTATTGGTAGGCCACAGCCTTGTAGTGATACACAGATTAATAGAAATGGGTTAATTTAAGATGTAAGAGCTAAACCGGGTGGCGGTGGCTCATGCCTTTAATCCCAGCACTCGGGGGGCAGAGACAGACAGATCTCTGTGAGTTCGAGGCCAGCCTGGTCTACAAGAGCTAGTTCCAGGAGAGGAACCAAAAGCTACAGAGAAACCCTGTCTAGAAAAATCAAAAAAAAAAAAAAGATGTAAGAGCTAGTTAGGAATATGTCTAAGCTATTGGCCAAACAGTGCTGTAATTAATATAGTTTCTGTGTGATTATTTGGGTCTGGGTGGCCTCGAAAAGAAGTACAGCCTCCTTTTACAAAATGGTGCCCAATGTTTGGCAATGTACATCCACATAAAGCCTAAGAAATCTTAAAAAAAAAACAGTTTCTAGACTCAGAAAAATGGGAGCCAAGTGCGACTTATTGATAGCAGCCTTTTCTTGGAGATAGGCTGTTTGCTGGCTGTAGGCAGAAGCATAGCTCTTTTAAGAAAGAGCTTCCTGGTTCATACTGGCAGTATGGCTCTGGCTCTTTCAAGCTATATTCATTAACAAATAAAAGCAACACGACTACATAAGGACATCCCACAAAAGAGGAGTAGGAGGAGAGGAAACTGTATTTAGATTATATTGTATGAGAAAATAATCTATATTTAATAAATGGGGGGAAAGAAATTACATCCAAACAAAATGAATACAAGGTGATTCAAAGAAAAAAGAAAAGAAAAAATGGGAAGAAAAAAACGTATCTCAAGGCCTGGGGAGACAGCATAGCAAGTAAAAGGTAGTTGTTATTCGAGCATGAGGTCATGAGCTCAAATCCTAGCAAACCATTTAAAAAGTCAGCCATAGTTGTACATACATGTTACCCCAGAACTCGGGGGCAGTCAGAGACAGAATTTTGGGGGCTTTCTAGCTGACAGCCTACTTCAAAGTTCAGTGAGAGACTCTGTTTCATGGAGAAATAAAATAGAGAATGATATAGAGCAGGAGGGTGGGAGCATATAGACTCTCTCACACACACATACCTCTCTCTCTCTCTCTCTCTCTCTCTCTCTCTCTCTCTCTCACACACACACACACACACACACACACTAAAACAAAGGAATGTATATAAAACGATGACAAAGCCTAAGTGACTTTATTTCTCCTTTAGTGTGGTTCAAAGACAACAAGGCAAACAATAAAGTGTATAAGATCATCAGTGATTGAAGGGATAAATGCCATTTGGTTCATTCTGAGGGAAAGGGGTAATTCCAATACTATTTCCTAACTGAACACTTAAAATTGTATTGATTCATTTATTTTTATAACTTTGTTCTGTTTCCAAGAGTTTAAAGTTATTTGCAAAGGATTAGCTGGTTTAGAATGATACCCATCCCCCCCCCCAAAAAAAATGGAGAAAATAGTCAATGAAAAGCAAATTGTTTCTTTGGAAGCATCACTTCAGCTCCCTTAGCATCCCTTTATACAAAAAGTCTGGAATATTTAGCTGGAGGCTTCACTCCAGCTCCTGGCATAAGCTCTCTCCCCTGGGAGTTGCCTCAGTCCAAACTCCACCTCTGAGAAAACCCGCCAAACAGTGACCCCTCCCCAGGGAGGGTCAAGACCACTCCAACAGGCTATTTAAACTGCCCGCAGAGAATGAACACGTGGTCCCCAGGTTACCCGTGGTCTCCCCTTCTCTCTCTTCCTCTCTCCATATTTTTCCAGGGCCACCTGGGAGTACTGTCATCTTCTAAAAATGGGCATCTTTTAATTTGGTTTGATTGGGATTTATTTGCATCAGCAGAGAGGTTTGTTGGCTGTGAAAGAAAATACTTAACATAAATGAAACAGGGCAAGCAAGAATTTAAACGAGGTGAATTGATGCTGGCATGGTGAGGGCCTCGAGGGCGGAGCATAAAGTGACGCCTGTTGAAAATGCAAAGAAGGAAATATCTCTGTGTTCACGGAGTACAGAAGTCTTTAACTCATGTTTTATATTATTTATAGACACAGATGTGAGTTTAAGGTCAGCCTAGGCTACATTAGATATTGTCTTAAAACAACAAAAAAGTCCTTTCTGTCAGCATGACTATCCTATGTTATGGGCACATTCATTAACATGCAGATCAGATCATGTCTGTTTTATTCTGTCAAAGATCATTATTAATTATAGATTATAGATTAATTGATCAACAATTAACACTGTTGATCAATGCTTCCCACAGAACATCCCGGTTCTGTCGAGACCTGAGGATTTTGGGGTTAGAACCTCTAATCTAATTTGATGTTAAGGGTTGATGCAGGCTTTGTACATGCTAAACATGTTCTCCTCTGAGCTGCATCCCCAGCTCCTGCCTCCCTTTTGAAATTCGAAGCACTTCCTAGGGACTAATTGTAGAACTGTAGAAATAATCACCATGCTGCCGCCCAAGCATTTCCTTCCCAGCAATTTAACATCCACAAAACCACAGAGACATCATGTCCAGGTGCTAAACTCAACATTTGTTCCCCTTTTTTGCTTTAATGCTTAAGTATTGAGGTCACTAGTCTATTTTAAGACTTATTCTCAATTTTTCCCCACAGAGAATTGTAAACATCTCTGGGAAACAGGTGGACTTGTTCTGAACAACTAGCCCTCTGTAATTGTTAGATCACTATGTCAGAAACAAAAATGAAGAATGTGTTTGGTTTGTGTTTCCACAATGTGAGAACTCACTGTATAGCAAATCTTCTTGCCTATGCAAAAGGGTTTCAGTTTCCCTTGACATCTGGCATTGGCAAACACAAGTTCCTTCATTCACATTTTACTTATTAATATCACCTCTCTGACCACACATCATTGCAGTAATTTCATCTTTCTATGTATGCAGAGGTTACAGAAGGGCTGCAGAAGAGTTGAAGAGACCACACTGCAGTGTTCAAGGAATTCAACGAAGTCCTACTACAGGGTATCAACAACAGGTTCATAGAGATGTAAACATAGTCATCGTGATATGAGATTTATATAAGAAACCCTGTTTGGAGAGATGCTGGAGACCTGCCACCACAGAACCAACTCACAAAGTCCCATTTGCACCGAGAGTAAGCATTGAGTTGAGCTGAAGAGGCAAGGTATAGAAACATGGAAACCATAATGTTGAGGTACAGAAACAGGTCCAGCAGACTAACAGAAGGATGGTGGATGACAATTAGAGTAAGCAACATCCACAGTGGGGATGGTGCTGAGTTGGAGCTGCTGGGAAAGTCAGGAGTTCTCTGTCTATCTCTTGGTGCAAACACAAATTGATCAAATGACAAACTGATAGGAATTTTACCTAAATAATTTTAAATGACTTCCTCTTTGTGAAGTCAAGTTGAAGATGCTGCAACCTTCTTCAGGCTTGCTTGAAATGTTCTCAGGCTTAGTTTTTTGGACATGATTTTAATACACACACGTGCTCATACGATCCCAGCCTACTTTGTGACATTTATAGTTTGGTACCAATTTTACTTTCAGGAGTCATCGTCAATCTGTGCCTCATGGGTGGTGCCTCCCAACAAGTTTGAACATATTAATATGAAATCTGTTCTTCCTGTGGAATGGAGACACCCAGGGAAGGCATAGCAAGAAAACAAACAAACACAAGAGTCCCACTGTTTTACACCATAAGAAGAGACACTGACAGTGCAGAGTGCCTGCTCTCAACAATCCCCAATTCCCTGTTGTTGTTAGAACGGCACTGGGAAGCTAGGTTTCAATTTATTCCAGACTGAAGGCTAGTGGGCTACCAATGTCATCTCCCTTAAATGGAAATTCTCCCGACTCAGACTCTCAGTTACTGGGATTACAGAAAAGATGGCTACCACTACATTCTCAACTCATATATGTGCTTCAGAGCAAGGGATCACATGAGCAATTTGGTGTTTTGAGATATCTTTTTAGATGCATTTAGTAAGTAGTTAAAACCAATGGATTATAAAGTAGTATTATATGGAAAAGGAGAGGTTTTTTTTTTGCTTTTTTTTTATTTAAACTGCTCCTGCACTAAAGATCTAAGATCATATTCCATTGTGTGGTTTCCCAAAGCAAAGAAGCCAAATTTAAGAGCACATGACAGCAGAATGTCATGTAACTTATTCTGGAGTCGTTTGCCAAACAGGCTGAGCTCAGGTTAGTCTACTTGATTGATAACTTGAATCTTGCCCATTTCCTTGAAATGTATTTATAAAAAAGATGTCAAGCAAAGTAATTATTATAACTTAATTGAAGGAGACAGTAGAAGCAGGAGTCTGGGATGTGTTTTTGAGGGTAAAGAAGCGAGCACTGAACTCTCCGTCTCTGTCACCAGGTGATATTGAAGCAATCTGAGTTGCATGTGTCATGAAGAAAAGTAGAAGGGAGATTGTCTAGAGGAAGAAAGGGACAGACTGGAGTGGAGAGAGGGGAGGAAAGGGAAGTGGCAGGCAATTGGGTGGGAGGATATGTTCAGTGTACAATACTGATTTCTATAATTTTTTAAGTTAAAAAATTAGAATATTTAGATTTAGAGGACTATCTGAAAAAGACTAATTTTACTTGAAAAGTACCAAATAAGAGAAATATTGTTAAATTTGTATTATAATCTCCGAAGGTGTGTGTGTGTGGACTTAAAATAGGGTTTTACAAAGAAACAGAACTGGTAGAATGAGCATATATCTGTATATCTACCGATCAATCAATCAATCTATCATCTATCTATATCTATCATTATCATAATTCATCTACCTATCTATACTCTATCTACATTTATCATACACACACACACACACACACAAAGTGGCTTTATTAGAAAAGCTTCCATGAAATGGACTGGCCATCTGAATCCTGAAGAGGTCATTGACTTGGTAGACCCTCTCTCCACAATGTTGGATGCCTGAGGAGTCCTAACTTAGTGCTAAAGACTGGAGACTTCCTGGAGAGTTTCTGGTCTTTAGTCCACACTGGAAAGTCAAAGAAGCCAGGATGGCAGTGTTGATAATTGGGTGGATGCACTTGCATGCCAGGAGCAAAGACAGGCAGGCAGAAACAGACCTGCTTTATGTACAGACCTATCTTGGATGGTGCTGCCTATTCTAGTGGACTTTATCATTCCAGAACCCACTTAGCGGTGTGTCTCTTAGTTGATTCCAGATCTAACAAAATTGACAAGCAAGAGCCCTTTGTATCTGTCTTTATATAAAATGTGGTCATTTTGTTTATTATAGATATTTACATTAGTGTTGATTCTTTGAACTGTTGGATTCATTGTTTTTGTGATTACTAAATTTAAAAAGCCTCATCTGTTTACTATATGGCAATTTTATGGGTCTTATTTTAAGATGTACTTTATGTGTGACCTTCTTTTACTTCCATATCTGCCCTGTGAGGTAGGTAGTACTGACGTCAACATTTGTAAATGAAGGAACTGAATCAAATGTGGTAACATAGCTTGTTCAGGCTGTCACACTGAGCCAAAACCTAAACCCAGGCAACCTGCCTCTGGAGTATACATTTCTAAACATACGACTTCTTTTTTGGCTTCAGTAAGAACTACTAATAGAGAAAGATTCCCTTGTGTCCCCCCCCCAAAAAAAATGTTTACAAGGTAGAATAACGCAACTGAAAAACAAAAATAATCTCATGTTAAAGAAACCATATGTCCTTTACAAGGTAAAATCCTATAAACTGTGTCTGCCTGGGATTTAGAGGCTTCTGAGATTTATAGGGTTATGGATTGAAGGCACAAAAGATACCTCCTCTGGCACCTCTCCTCGACTGTCTTACCAGGTTAGACGTTTCAAGCAGGACTATGAAAGAGCTTTCAGAAATCTGCACACAGCGGCTCATTCAGCATATGCAGTGCCCATTCTCAACAGAATCCCCTAACTTCAACATGTGCAGTGTCCGTTAACAGAAACCCCTAAGATTTATAGGATGAACACAGGGGCTGACAGGCAGAGTTGGTTTGCTTTTGTTCTCATGGACATAAGTTCTATTCTAGGACTCCCTAGAGTGAGTCCTAGAATCAAAAAGGACAAATGTGCCCAAATTAATAAGTCAGGCTCTGATTTAACTCATCAGTCCTTCTGTCAGTAAAAGGGTAGTATAAGATAAGCACTTTTAAAATCAGTGGCTGTATTCAATTACATTAGAAGGGACCAGTATCAGCTCAGGACACCCCAAGACTAAGTTTTCAACACAGAGGAGATTTACTTGCCCCCGAGGGACAAAGGGCAGGAAATAAGAGATAAAGACAGGAGATAGAGGATGAGGGAAAAGGGAGAAAGGAGTAAGGGAGTGGGGGGAGGGGTATTTGTCCCAGAATGACAAATGAGGGGAGCCAGATGTGGCCCATACCACAATGGCAGCTTATAAAGGTAAAAGTGGAAAGCCTATGTAAACTTGAGGAGTTTCATTTTGATTGGACAGGTAATTAGGGCAGCCAAAAGGTGGCTTTTGATTGCTGCACTTGAATATTTTGATAATTGAACCTTGGTCATCAGCCTCAGAAGGAGGAAATGGCAAAATAAGGGAATGGACCTGGTTGATTAGCTTTAGGAATGTAATATAATTTTTTTTATTTATTTTATTTTTTATCAAGACAGAGGGAATGAGGGAAGGGCAGGGCCTTCCAGAGCCTTGTTTGCCATACTCGGGCAGGCTAGCGTCTTTTCAATGTTTTCACATTATAGCTGGGGTTTATTGCATGAGTTAAGAACTAAGATAAATGAAGTCAAAATAAATTAAAATAAAATTGAAGGCATTACTTCTAACTTTCACTAGTTTAATTTCCAGAGGGTCAGTTTAACCTCTACAGTAGCATTATTTGAGAGAATATCAGGTCCTGGGAATTTAGAGAGTTAATTATTTTAAACACACACTTTAAAAATAGATTAACAGGGAAGTAAGATGGCATGGGGTGCGTGGGGGGAGGTGAGTGCCCTGTGTTTAATCCCAGGGTCTGAATGGTTAGAGGGGAGGAGGACCCCACCTTTAAAAGCTGTGTTCTGACCTGTGTGTGTGTGCTCATGTGTCTGTGTGTCTGTGTTTAAGTAGATAAATTAAAAAAAAATGTTTTTTTTTTATTGAAAAAAAATCACTGCTTCCTCCCAGCCTCCCATTTCCCTCCCCCTCCTCCCGCCCCTCTCCCCCTCCTTCTCCAGTCTGAAGAGCAGTCAGGGTTCCCTGCCCTGTGGAAAGTCCAGGGTCTTCTCCCCTCCATCCAGGTCTAGGAAGGTGAACATCCAAACTGGCTAGGCTCCCACAAAGCCAGAACATGAAGTAAGAACAAAACCCCATGCCATTGTCCTTGGCTTCTCATCAGCCCTCATTGTCCGCCATGTTCAGAGAGTCCGGTTTTATCCCATGCTTTTTCAGTCACAGTCCAGCTGGCCTTGGTGAGCTCCCAATAGATCAGCCCCACTGTCTCGGTGGTTGGGTGCACCTCTCGTGGTCCTGACTTCCATGCTCATGTTCTCCCTCTTTTCTGCTCCTCATTGGGACTTTGGGAGCTTAGTCAGATGCTCCAGTGTGGGTCTCTGTCTCTATCTCCATCCATTGCTAGATGAAGGTTCTATGGTGATATGCAAGATATTCATCAGTATGGATAAATGATAAGGTCATTTCAGGTTCCCTATCCTCAGCTGCCCAAGGAACTAACTGGGGACATTGCCCTGGGCACCTGGGTGCCACTCTAGGTTCATGTCTCTTACCAACCCTAAGGTGGTTCCCTTAATTAAGTTATGTGATTCCCTGCTCCTCTATCCAACCTTGTTTTATCCCCAATCATCCCGTTTCCCCAAGTTCCCCCATCCTCCCCTTCTCACTTTTCTCTCTCCATCTCCCCTTACCCCCATCCCACCCTACCCCCAAGGTCAGAAGCTCAAGAGAGAGAAAGGATTCCTCGCGCTGCAGACGCCCTCTGCTGGCCTACCGCCCTCACTTCCCGTGGACGTCATTTCACAGTCATTTTCCTGGTTGTAATTTATTTCTTAAGCCGAAATGAAAAGGGCGATGGGAAGCAAGTAGAGGAAGAAATTTGCTCTATGAAATAAAAATACTGTTTGAGATTTTAACTAAGGTAATTTTGTTCACCACTGCATGTCATTAGTTCTCTCCACCAGTAGGGGGCAGGATGTAGCAATCCATGAACACTTGGAAGGGACTATTGAGAAACTGTTCATTTGATTGCACCTCCTTCCCCAGGCCTTGCAGGGCGTCATTCCATCTAAGCACCCCAAGGAGAGCCTGAAAATTTGCAAAACAGTATATTGTAAAAAACGAACAGCTTTGATTCCGGATTGCAAAATTCAGGAAGGAATTTTTTCCGCTATTGGTAAACGAGCAAAGGCATTTTTGCTGCATGCCTCCCCTATATCAGGATGTTATATTTTAAGACAAAAAGATACAAACGTGTCTTAGTTACGGTTTCTATCGTTGGGGAGAAGCCGAGGAGGAGAGGGTGTTTTGGCTCATACTGCCGCACCAAAGTCCGTTTCCCCAGGGAGTCAGGGCAGAAACTCAAGTCGGGAACCTGGAGGCAGGAGCTGATGCAGAGGCTGTGGCGAGGAGCGGCTTACAGAGTCTCCTTCTCCATGACTTGCTTGGCCTGCTTTGGTCACCTCGGGGAACTAGGCCCAGCCTAATCAATCGCTACTTAGAGAAGGCACTACAGACCTGCTGACAGGCACATTTTAGGGAGCTGTTTCCTCGACAGAGAGTCCCTGCTCCCAAAAGGCTCTAGCTTGTGTGAGTTAACACAAAAGTAGCTAGCAGAGTAGAATTGTGGACTTAAGTTTGAAGAGTGCAGCTTTCCTCTGGGCTACTGAAGTAAGCTGAGCAAAAACTCTGTCTGCAAGGAGCTTCCCTCCTAGAAGGAGAAGAGGGAAATTCACCTTTCACGTTATTTCAGACAGCTAAAATTGCTGGAGGAGGGGTGAAGAGTGAAGGGCTACCGATCTGATAAGACAATCATTTCAAGCCTAAGGCAGTCCCTAAATTACACACAAGTGCTTTTACACATTTTTTAGACTCACAATTTGACCTTGAGAACTATTCTTGTTATGAATGTGACAGGATGACTCTGTCCCTAGAACAGCTCATAGAAGACATGGCCTCAGAAAACAAGACAAAACCCAAAGCCTATTTGACTTCTGGTAGCTAAACTGCCTAGTGATCGATCTGTTAATTCCTCAACCTATGGCTTTTTTTGTCAACCTCAATATTCTGGCAGAAACAATTTCACAGTTATTGAGAACCTCAGAAAGGACAGGTGAGAATACAGTGACTGTCCTGGAACTGTATCAAATGCCCATGACCTTTTGATCAACATCATTTCTAGCTGGCAGAGCACCTATGGAGCATAGCAGTGTGCTGGTATGCCTGGTGCATCCAAAAGAAACACTTCCAGAGATAATTGACAAAAGGACAGCCTACTTTGAATGTGGAGAGCACATCCTGCATGGTGGCACCTGGGTAGAATGGAAGGATAGAAAGGAGAAGCCCACGGTGCACAGGCTCTCTTCACTTCTGCCCACCACGAAGTATGCAGCCTCTGCCACAAGCTCTTGCTACCATCCAGCCTGATATTCTGTCTCATTGGGGGCAAAGACTAATGGATGTCAGACCAGGAGTCAAAATCAAAAATTCCCTCCAGAAGTTTGTGCCAGGGATCTTGTCACAGCAAGCAAAAACTGTCGGACTAACAAAATGAGCTTCCAAACTGGAAGTTGACAGACATCTTTTGCGAAAGGCCTGGAAGTAAAAATACCCAGCTTCATGATTAATGGGAGAAAAATAAATTAAAAAGGAGGACATGACTGCTCCTGGGTATGGTGGAGCAGAAGGTTTATCATAGATATGAAAAAGCATAGTCAGAGACATCTGGAAGGGTCTAGAATGAACATGACCCTGATCTGGGATATAGGAGTGGAGGGGTGGAGGGGAGGAGTGGAGGGGAGAGGTGAGAGGGGATAGCCAGGAATCAAGAGGCCAGGATGGTAACAGGGTAAAAGAAAGAAAGAGCAAAAGAAATGAAGGAAGGAAAGAAGGAAAAACATACAGACAAGTAGGAAGAGAGAGAGAGAAGGAAGGAGAAAAGGAAGGAAGGAAGGAAGGAAGGAAGGAAGGAAGGAAGGAAGGAAG
>JABTXL010007882.1:18530342-18656222 GCA_025134845.1 Neodon shergylaensis | reverse complement strand
AAGGAAGGAAGGAAGGAAGGAAGGAAGGAAGGAAGGAAGGAAGGAAGGAAAGATTGGCATAGCCAAAATGGTTGGATTATATGGAGGGAAGGGAACTTGGGGGAAAGGCAGCCCAGACTCTGGTCTGGAGAAGTTTAGGGCAGGGGATGGGGTAAACCAGTCATGTCTAGTAACAGGTAGAGAATGAGAGATACCAGGAGAACCTGGAGGTCAGGTCCCCTTTGATGTATTAAATAGGCACCTCCTCCATTACTTAGCCTGTTAGTCCACGATTTGAGACCTGCTACACACCTGAAACAACTACTCAGGTTTGATTGCTTCTGAGTGAAACAGCCACCAAACACATACAAAGAGCACAGCTGTGTGCTTATAAAACTTTATTTACTAAAATGCTGTTCATGTTACATTTGATCTGCTGACATAAATTTGACGATTTCTATTCTAGAATCTGTACGAACAGCTCTGCTGTGTCAATAGAAGCCTCAGGAACTAAAGTCTACTGCAACTAAACCATCATCAACTGCTGCTGTCAATGCAGTGAATGACTTTTACTGTTCTGCCAGAAAGCACCCAACTATTGGCCTGTGGGGGGACACTGCCAAGCCACTTGGCTGTTTCTCATTGTAAACCAGAGACTTGGGACCATCCTTTTGCACAGTCAAATTTTATGGGATAGCATAAAGTCTGTGGAGTGAGATGGGTCATATAGAAGTTCTATATGACTCAGCTTGCTGAAAACGTTTCTCAATCCCAGGTTCTCAGGCTACCATGTTCCTTTCCGTGAGACATGGCCATTTGTGTTCCATCTTTTCCTTTGCTCTGATCTAGGTTAAAAGCACTCAAATTATTGAGTTGCATGACAAAATCATCTGAGCGAGTTCACCACCACACTCTGTCATAGTGACCTAACTACATAGTCATGTCCACTTAGCCACTCACCCTTGCTCCTTCCCTTTCCAGATTCTGAAGCTGGAATGACAATGCCCAGAAACTACCACGCAGCTCCAACCGACACTCTTTGAACCTTACTGTCCAAGGGTGAAAACTGTGTGTGAGAGTCCAAATGAAGAATATTGAAATCACTTGCACACCCACCATTGCTTCTTGTACATCCCTGTAACAACCCTTGTACATTCCTTCAACAGACCAAAGGAAGGAAAAAGAGGATGTCCTGTATGTACACTATGAGATTTTATTCAATCATAAAAAAGAATGAAATTGTGTTATTTGTAGGAAAATATATGGAACTGGCGATCATGATTGATTAGGACAATAAGGCAGACTCAGAAAGATAAATCTCACATTTTCTCTCATAAGGAGAACTGGGATTATATGTAGGAGCCAGCTATGATAAGCTAAATATGAACAAATCACCCGAAGGAAGTTCTTTACTTCCAACCATTCTCACCTGCCAGAGTAGGACTCAGCCATCTATAAATTTAATAGAGGCCTGAGCCTCAGTAATTTACCCTGAGGCAATACCTGGGTGCAGGAAGAACCACAAGCAGAGATTACCTGAGCTCCACCGGAGAACAGAGCATCCAAAGGAAATGCCTAACGTTCCAACCGCTGTAGATAGGATCACCTGCCAGCACATACTCACCAGATCACCCCTAGACAAATGTCAGGCATTCAGGGGTCCGGAACCTCAGAAACTCCTCACTCCCATCTTTACTACTATAAAAACCCAACTCTGACTGAGCTCAGGGCTCTCCGTTTATTCCAATATGTTGGACATGCAGAGAGATCAAGTTCGCAAACTTGCATAAAATAAAGGCCCTTTTGCTTTTACATATGGGACTCGGTCTCCTTGTTGGCTTTTGGGGACTTTGCAGATTTGGGCATAACATTATACATGTACATGTATATATAAATATAAATACTTGATTGTGGTGTGCTGTAAAGGGAGGGTTATTTCAGGATAGGGTAGGGATAATCCGTAAGAAAGGGAGGGGGGACAGGAAAGAGTATGACCAAGTGAAAATATCATTATGGGGTCTTAACTCTGGTCCATAAATACAGGCAGATAAGAAGCTTGTAAAATGTGCTGTGTTGTATCTGGGAGACATGGATGAGTATAAAGGTTTGACCTGGGCTCCTTTCTCTGAAGGGGCAGCAAAGAGATTGACATCTGTCTTTAGTTGTCTCTGTGGTCAAGTTGGCCACTGTGGAGATACTTTCCATCACCTTAACTGGTCAGCTGGCTACTTGGGGAAGCACACAGGTGGTGTCAGAGCTAAGGGAAGAGGCCAGACTCACAGGCAGCTCCTGGAGGGAGGGGTTGTCTCACATCAGGAGGCCCTGGAGGTTCACTTTGTGCCTGCTGTGACTGAAGATGCAGCTTTTCTCCTGTCTGGTGAAGCAGGAATGTGCGATCAGTCACAGGAAGATGTGGAAATATCCTCACACTGAAAATTCTTGTTTTTCTTCTGCTCCTTGTGTCTAACATCCAAAGTAGAAAACAAAATTTGAAAGTACTCGAAACTCATTCAGCTCACATTTCTTGAGAAACACAGCAGTACTGTTAGGGATCCGAGGCAGAAAAGCGAAACCATGTCTGCAGAACCCGCAGCATAACTTTCAGAGTTAGGCAAAAAAGACTAGGAGCCTGGCATAGATGTGTGTTTACATTGAGCTGGTTTTATTTTCTGATCAGAAACTGAGGCTTGGTTCACTGGTGCAGGAAGTTATAGAACTAAGTCAGCCAACTTTATAGAAAGCATTGCTGAAAAAGCTAATTTTTCTTTTTGTGTTAAATCTCAAGTGTTAAATAAAGATAGCATTATCTTCTTTTTATTACCAGAAAGATGTAAAAACCGAGACCTTACTGTTATGCCCAAATCCGCGAAGTCCCCCAAAAGCCAACAAGGAGACCGAGTCCCATATATAAAAGCAAAAGAGACTTTATTTTTTTTCCCGTTTATTTATTTATTAAAGATTTCTGTCTCCTCCCCGCTACCGCCTCCCATTTCCCTCCCCCTCCCCCAATCAAGTCCCCCTCCCTCCTCAGCCCAAAGAGCAATCAGGGTTCCCTGCCCTGTGGGAAGTCCAAGGACCACCCACCTCCATCCAGGTCTAGTAAGGTGAGCATCCAAACTGCCTAGGCTCCCACAAAGCCAGTTCGTGCAGTAGGATCAAAAACCCATTGCCATGGTTCTTGAGTTCTCAGTAGTCCTCATTGTCCGCTATGTTCAGCGAGCCCGGTTTTATCCTAGACTTTTTCAGACCCAGGCCAGCTGGCCTTGGTGAGTTCCCGATAGAACATCCCCATTGTCTCAGTGTGTGGATGCACCCCTCGCGGTCCTGAGTTCCTTGCTCATGCTCTCTCTCCTTCTGCTCCTGATTTGGACCTTGAGATTTTTGTCCGCTGCTCCAATGTGGGTCTCTGTCTCTGTCTCCTTTCATCGCCTGATGAAGGTTAATATTCAGGAGGATGCCTATATGTTTTTCTTTGGGTTCTCCTTATTAAGCTTCTCTAGGATCACTAATTATAGGCTCAATGTCCTTTGTTTATGGCTAGAAACCAAATATGAGTAAGTACATCCCATGTTTCTCTTTTTGGGTCTGGCTTACCTCACTCAGGATAGTGTTTTCTATTTCCATCCATTTGTATGCAAAATTCAAGAAGTCCTTGTTTTTTACTGCTGAGTAGTACTCTAATATGTATATATTCCATACTTTCTTCATCCATTCTTCCATTGAAGGGCATCTAGGTTGTTTCCAGGTTCTGGCTATTACAAACAATGCTGCTATGAACAAAGTAGAGCATATACTTTTGTTGTATGATAAGGCCTCTCTTGGGTATATTCCCAAGAGTGGTATTGCTGGGTCCAGGGGTAGGTTGATCCCGAATTTCCTGAGAAACCGCCACACTGATTTCCAAAGTGGTTGCACAAGTTTGCATTCCCACCAGCAATGGATGAGTGTACCCCTTTCTCCACAACCTCTCCAGCAAAGGCTATCATTGGTGTTTTTGATTTTAGCCATTCTGACAGGTGTAAGATGGTATCTTAAAGTTGTCTTGATTTGCATTTCCCTGATCGCTAGGGAAGTTGTTTAGAAAAGAGCCTTTATTTTATGCAAGTTTGCAAACTTGGTCTCTCTGTATTGGAATAAATGGAGAGCCCCGAGCTCAGTCAGAGTTGGGTTTTTATAGTAGTAAAGTGGGGGTGAGGGGCTTCTGAGGTTCAGGACCCCTGATTGTCTGACATTTATCTAGGGGTGTCCTGGTGAGTGTGTGCTAGCAGGTGGTCCTATCTACAGTGGTTGGAATATTAGGCATTTCTTTTCCTTTAGATGGTCTGTTTTTGGGTGGTGCTCAGGTAATCTCAGTTTGTGGTTCTTCCTGCAAGCACGTGTTGCTTTCAGGGTAGACTACTGAGACTTGGGCCTCTATTAAATTTATTGATGTCTGAGTTCTACTCTGGCAAGTGAAAATGGTTGGAAGTAAAGAACTTTGTTTGGGTGATCTATTCATATTTAGCTTATTATGGCTGGTTCCTACCACGGAGGGTGTGAGAGATGCTCAGGAATGCTGACAGGTTATCACACTGCTCCTGCCTCAGTTTCCTCATATGTAATGTCAGGGTAGTAGCAACACGTGGACCTTTGTTCCCAAGACAGGACTGAAAACTAGCAAATAAAAAAGACTTCAGGTCCCAGAACTTCATACGGGTTAGATACCGGCAATATTTCTCTATAAATAGGCCAGACTAGGGGCTGATCAAGCAAACGATTAGAAAGGACATGGAGGCAATTCCATGGCAACGCAGGGAGAGTGAAGGACACACGGCTGAAAGTGGTGCCTGCTGTGATCAGGAAGGATGTGGCTCAGTACTTTTCTGGAAAGTTTTTAAAACCGAAAATAGAACTAAATACATCGGATACAAATGGGGATGGAGATTTTAAAACATATATTTTTCAAATATCACTTTTACCCAGTTGTTAAATGTTTGCAAACAAAGTGAGCAAATGAGTTAAAAAAATAAATCTGGATTAAGGTTTAAATGTTTTACAGTTCTTTTTTTTGGCGGGGGGGGGGTGTTCATGGAGTTCCAGTGGGAATCGCATGTAAGTAAACTTGAGTCTATCTAAAATGGTCCTTTAATACGATCTCATGTTGCTGGGTCTGGTCTGGAGCTCTCTACATAGCTGAAAATGAACTTGGACTTCTGATCTTCCTGTTCCTACTACCTGAGTTCTAGGGTTAAAGCTATAAACTATTGTGCCCAGTTAATTTGGTTCTGGGCCTCCCCAGGAGGGCTCTAAGCACACTGGGCCCCCTGTATACCCTCTGAGCCTTATCCCCCACTGTGACCGTCATTTTGCTGCTTAGAAGGACAAGACAGCACACCATCTCTCCCGGCAAATCTGGGGCACACTCTTGTGTCCTTAACCTTCACTTGGTTATTTATGTCTGGGAAGAAATGTTATTTTCGAAAATTAAAAGGACTGAGAGATTCGAGTGGAAATGCAGAAGAATAGCTTTCCGGGCTCTACATTTTGTTCTGGGCATTTTGGAGCCTCCATTTTTCACATGGCCTGCCATGATTCTGTTTGGGAAAGCTCTTACTCTCATTTTACACATGGTCAAACGGATCTAGGCCAGTGGCTGTGAGCACAGGGCCTGGTGCCAGCATTCTCCCCAGTGCGTTCCACATCCTCCCCAAGCACACATTAGTTCCCACTTTATCTAAATCTCCTACCTCTGATCTCAGAGCACCAGGGCTTCCGCAGGTTGGAGGCGTTTAATACATTCTGGTTGAACAACTTTTTTAATGAATTTTTAGTATGAAAAGAGAAAAAACTAACCCTCAAATCTACAGGCAAAGGAAGGAGGGAAACCACAGGATAGTCTGCTTTGGACGCCTTCTCTTTGCTCATATGCCAGAGGCGTGGTACTGCAATCAGTTCAAAAGCAGAGAATATGCTGTATCACAAAGAAACAGCTAATGGAAAATCAATGTGAAGTATCAGGGCAACCCAGAAAGACAAAACACAGACATTCTCCCTCATCTGCACATCCTAGTCTATAGTGTCTACAGGTTTATACACAAGTATGTGCAAGTGTGGGAGAAGAAGACCAAGACAAGGCAGTGGCAGGTAGAAAGGATGCACTGGGAATGAAGGAGTAAAAAAGACCAGGGTGTGGGCAGAGGCCACAAGCGAGATGGAGTAGCAGGGATGTGGGGGAGGTCATGTGTGTGTGTGTGTATGAAGCATCACTAAAATATGCTTGCTTTGAAGATGTTACATGATATCTAATACCTTATATACTTACCTCATGACAAAAATTTTTAAAAATTCATAGAGGTATTATGACAGTTGATTGGTATTAAGTTTTCTCTGCACAGAAAAAATAAGGTGAAGTAATATATTTGGTAAATTTCTTGTTTCAGCCATTTCATAATATACACATTTATCAAAGCATTGCCTTGCACAATGTAAATATACAATCTTTACTGATCATTTTAAGATGATTTACAAATAAAAACCAAAATTTTTATAAGAAAAAAAAACCCATAGGTCTTAGGTTTCAAAGAGCCCATTTCTTATCTTGATTGAAAGAATTAATAGTGCCCAGACTTGTGAGCCTGAGTTTCATAAAACATCTAAAATAACTCCGTGTTTGGCATGCATAGCTTAAATAGATGCAAGAGGGTGATGCTGCTTCTAACCACAGGGCTCTCAAAATTGTCCATTAAAACTTGCCTTTCTTTAAACATGAATATGATGAGCTACGCTTACTTGCTATGTATACCAACATGTCCTCAGCCCCTTGTAGCCTGCTTGATATTCAGGGAGGTCTGTGAAGGTGCTTGGCAGGGCGGCACAGGGGGAGATGAAAGCGAGTCATATTGGCTTTCCAAGACGAGCCGGCACTGCTTCCCCAGCATCCACTACTGCCTGTGTGTTTAGGATGCCTTGAAAATGTCAGTAGCGCTGGCCTTCTCTGTCCCCACACCAGTCAGTGTTAAGATTAATGAGAAGATGCTGCTGCAGGCTGGCAGGACAGGCCCCCGAGCCTGCTGCCCTCATCGACAGCCTTCCCTTTAGAGGTGGCTAAGTCCCTGTCTTACAAAGCTCTTGCCCACTTCCAGCTGTTCCTCTGTTCCTTATGGATTTCAGACTCATCCAGCATGGACAAGGGATCTGAGAAACACCCCGTCCCCTCCTCCATGGTTGAGATTCTCTGCCACCCCCACTTCTGGGTTCTGAGATGAAGGGTGAGTTACTAAGAATCCTTGGCCTGAGGGCTCCGCAGCAGCAAACCCACCTAGTTGCAGTGAGTATAGACAGAAAAGATTCTCTTCCTAAAATTGGCTTTGAAAAAAAAAAAAAAGGACACACCAATTAAATTCAGAGGGGAGAAATTTATTTGAGAAAGAAATCCTATATGTGCCTGGTTTTGAAAGCACCAGCCAGGAGGATGACTTGTTAGTCCAAAGAGCTTATGTAAAAATCATAATTTGACCTTTGCTGTTTGCAATATCTATAGGCCAGCTGCATACTAATGAGCGGAAGGAGAATAATTGCTCAAGGTTGGGTACCAAAGTACAGTCAAATTCCTGCTGGTCTAAGATTCAGCGCTGCTCTGCTCCCTGCACGGAGGACTGTATTCAGTTCCTGTCCCGTTGCTGTGATAAAACCCTGGACAGTCAACTTCTGAGGGGGACATTTATTCTGTCTCACGGTCCATCTCAGCTGCAAGTCCTGGTGGGAAGAGCTTGAGACGGCTAGTCACATATCTCCAAAGTCAGGAATCAGAGGAAGATGAATGCTGAGCTCGGCTTACCATACTCCAAAAGCCCAACCTGGGGCTGCACACAGTTAAAGCAGGTCTTGCTATCTAGGTAATCCCAATCATGAATGCCCCCCCCCAAAGGCTAATCTACTTCTGATAACTCCACAGGCATGTTCAGAGGCTTTTCTCATATGTAACTTAGATCCTGTCAAATTGTTGATTTAACCCTTATAGATTCATAGACCATATGCGGCACACACACCTCACACTCCATTCCTACATCTTGTGACAGAAGCACAGAGTGAGTGAGGATGCTCCACTTGACGACTAAATAGTACAAACCAGGAACACACATTATAAGGTTACAGGCTCAAGGCCAAGCAAGCGGCTCACCCTTGCAGAGTCTGGAGGAGAAACTACTGAGTCCGTGTTTGCACTTCATTTCTTCGTGTTTTGCTGGAGAGCAGAGAGTGGGGACTTGGAACTGTTCCCACTGAGATAGATCCGTGGGCTGTGGTTGCTTTCTTGTAAGATTAACATCTAACAGTGAACAGAGCTGGAGACCTCATTCTACTGAGTGAGAGATGCAGTTCTTATGTAGGGGTAAGCAGTTTGTTTTCAGACTTATCAATATCCAACTCTCTAGCAAGAGTCCTAGAAACTTTATTTTCCATAGTTGTTTGAAGACAGTCTCACTATATAGCACAGGTTGCCTTTAAACTTGTGAATCTCCTGCCTCGGTCTTGTCAGTGCAAACTACAATGAGCTACCTTAGCATTCCAACTAGAATGACATCCATAAAACAAAACAAAAGTTGGTGACGGTGTGGAGGAGAGGGACCTGTATGCTGTTGGTGGGATGCAGATTTATGCACCCTCTATGAAACAGTTAAGAAGTTCCTTTAAAAAATTAAAATAGAATAATCTTATAACCCATCTATCTTACTATTGAGTACATATTCAAATAAAGTTAAATGAGCACACGAAAGATATACCTGCACATCATATTTATTACAGTACTGCTCATAATAGTTAAAATGCAATTGGTCTGGGTCCCAGATAGCAAGCTGGTGGTGTGTGCATGCAATGAGGTATTATTCCGTGTTAATGAAATCCTATTAGTTGTAGGGAAATGGATGACACCGGGGAATGTGAATTTAATTAAAATAGACCAGTTACAGAAATAAAAGTGCCATATATTCTCTCTAGCATGCAAAAACTGAAAGAGGTTTACATGACTATGAACTATTAGTAGCTGTTGGCGAGAGTGTAGGGGGGATACACTCTATAGGTATTTGATCAGGTGTGCTGTATGCAACTACAGAAGCATCACCTTAAACCCTGTTCTTATGCACGTGTAATAAACGTCAATCTCAGGTTTATGAAAAAGCAGCAGATCATGTGCATGATAGTCAGTGGTTGCAGGTGAGTCCTCCTTGTAGAAGGAGAAAGAGGGGCCACTCAATGCTTAGCAAAGTCTGCGTTTAAGACTGGAGAAATTTTGCCTTGGCTGTCATGATCTGCCTGAGTCTTTAGCCATCCTGTGCACTGGAGAACGCAAAGGATGGCAAGATGTGACTTAGCTGTCCTGTGCACTGGAGAACGCAGAGGATGGTAAGACCCGACTTCAGCTGTCCTGTGCACTGGAGAACACAGAAGAAGGTAAGACCTGACTTCAGCTGTCCTGTGCACTGGAGAACACAGAAGATGGCAAATCTTGACTTCAGCTATCCTGTGCACTGGAGAACACAGAAGATGGCAAGTCCCGAGAAGGGGTTCTTTCTGGATCATCACAGCAAGGGTGATGTGTAAGATTTTTGAATGGTGGTGTGTAAGTTATCTCAGGCAACTCATCTGTCCTTTTATTCTTCCTTTCTCAAAACAAGGAAATTGGTAGTGGGATTTTGTTGTTTTGATTTGCTTTAGAGATTTCTTTTGGCTTGACTTACTTTCCTAGAATCTATTTCTGAAGGATAAGTTATGTTAGCTCTTAATATTCTCTTACTCTTCTTGGCTCTCAGAAAAAAAATTAATTTTATGTGTGTGAGTGTATGTCTGTATTAGTTTATGGGCTTCACATATGTGCAGGTAACTGCACAGGCCAGAAGGTGGTATTGGATCCCCAGGAACCGGAAATAACAGTTGGTTGAAAGTGGCCCGATATGGATGCTGGGAACTGAACTCAGGTCCTCCGAAAGGGCAGTACAGGCTCTTAACCATTGAGCCATCTCTCTAGGCCCAGCTCTTACTTATCAATGGCACAAAGGAGTCTGAATGTCAGAAAGAAGCAAGACCTGCCTTTATAGTGTGCTGCCTATTCAAAGCCCACTAATCTTTCTCTCCTCCTTGGTACTTACTTCTGGTGATGGAAAGGTCATCCCAGGATTCAACTAGTCATCTGCTCTGATGCATCATGAAAGCAGACCACAGGGAGCTAACTTGCTTTCACCACTTGATTACTTAAAGTATATCTGGCTTCTGAGGTCATTTCAAGTCTTGGCTCTAGCTGGCATCTTACTTGTCTCTGGGAATCTCTTTGCAGTCTTTAGCTCTGTAACAACTGCTGGGGTTGAGATGCGGATGGTACCACTCCACACTTTCTCAGCCCTTCTCCTGCTGCTCTCTCCTGTAATTGGAACATCCTGAATAGATACATCTTCCCGGCTTCTCTTGTCCTTTCAAATGATACTTGAAATGGTTGCCAGGAATTCTGAACAGGTATTCTGTCTTTGTGATCCCATTCTCTTCTGACCCCATCCCAGAGCTTCAAGATCCAACTTTACCCTGGCTTGGGCCTCATCTGCCATTGCATGTGAAATTGGTGCACTGAGTTTTGTATCAATATTACCTATATTTCTCTCTTCTAGTAGACGCTGACTCTTTGGACAGGAACATTAAAGTTTCTATATCAGAATTCAATATCCACAATATAGTAAGTGAACAGAATATGCAGTAAGCAGATTAAAATGCCAATGAGTTAAGTGGCTCACATAGTTCTCGTGATTGGCTTCATGGTAGACTTCTGAATTGCCTATATCAGAGGAACTAAGATAAACTCCATGGCGTGTACACCTGTCAGGGCTGGCTGCCGCTGCAGGAGTGCAATGAATAAGGACAAGGAATTTCTCTTGATTGCTTGGCCTATCCACCGCAGTGCAAAAAATAGTATAAGAATTCAAAAATTTTCAGGAATAAAACTTTTGTGAATCCCATTCTTTAAGCAATAACATGTATTCTCAACATTCTATACTTTATATTCTTTCTTATAAAAATAGGAAGATCATTATTAATCTTGATATCATCTTTCTGCTGATAGCAGAAAATAATAAATTAGAAGAAGAGCAATTTTTATAGAAAGGTCAGACACAACAAATCAAGAGAGGAAGTGGAAGCAACAAATTTAAGTATTTTATACACCAATGACTGTTATAAATTCTGTAGATGGATTATGGCCAAACTACTAGCTCTAATCTGATCAAATGTTAAATATAATTTAATTGTTCAAAGTCAATTGGACACCACTGATACTTATTATTAGAAGTCCTGTGGATGAAGCTGTATTGCTAACAGGATTTATATGTGCTTTAGAATCACATGTAACGCACTGACCAATGAGTTAAGACCCATGCGTAAGTGCCAGAGAATTGTCTGGGCGGAAAGAGCTTCTAAGAAATCAGTGTGAAGGATTATATCAGATGTTCCGGTTTAATTTTCATTGAAATGTTTATCTGTAGTGTTTGCCACATTTGTTTGTTACGTCTATCTGGAATGACAAATTCTAGAATAATTTCCTTAATGAGCTCTACAAGACAACACTCTATACAAAAGAAAAGGAGTATGGGCTGTAGCTGGTGACAGTTTGTAAAGATATACCGCTGAATTATATCTTTCCTGCAACTAAGAAATACATACAATGAATGTGTCCTGAGACATATTTAACAGAAAAAAAGGAAATTAAATCAAAATGCTACAGAGGTAGAAAGAAGGGGCCTCTATAGAAGTCCACATCCTAATGAGAGCTCATAGACATTTTATTCCATGTCAAATGATGGAATTAATTTGTATGTTGAATTAAGATTGCTAACTATCTGACCTCGATATAAAAAGAGTATCTCGTGTTGCCCAGGTGTACATGGTATACCCAGAAGAATCTATAAATGTTCTAGAAAAAGGAGTAAAGGTCAGAAGTTGAAGTTCTGACCTGCCGTGGTTCTGGTATTAAGGATGTAGACAGGATCAATCAAAAGCATGCAGGTGGCCTATAAAACTTGGACCAGAGAGCTGAGGTTGTACCTTAGGTAGTAGAAGATTTGCCACACATTCAGGAAGCACCTTAGGTTCACGGAAAGCAGAGGACAAAATATTCAGGGTCATTCTCAGTTATGTAGTGAGTTTGAGGGTTGCCTGGTCCACACAGGCTCTGTCTCATGGCGGGAGGAAAAGGATTAAAAAGTTTTAAAAAAATCAGTTCTCCCCAACCTCATTTTCTCCTTCACCCTTTCTTTCTCCCCCAACCCCCATGCTCCCAATTTTGTCAGGTGATTTTGTCTGTTTCCAGTTTCCATGTGGTTCTATGATTTTTCTTTGGGTTCACCTTATTACTTAGCTTATCTAGGATCATGAACTATATGCTCAATGTCCTTTATTTATAGCTAGTATCCACTTATGAATGAGTACATACCATATTCATCTTTTTGGGTCTGAGTTACCTCACTCAGGCTAGCATTTTCTAATTCCATCCATTTACATTCAAAATTCAAGATGTCATTTTTTTCTCTGCCGAATAGTACTGTAATGTGTAAATGTGCCACATTTTCTTTATCCATTCTTTGGTTGGAGGAAGGACAGAGATGAGAGCAAGGAAAGAGATATCTTGGTTGAGGGAGTCATTATAGGGTTAGCAGAAACCTGGCTCTGGCGAAATTCCTAGGAACCCACAAGGATGACCCCAACTAAGACCCTAAGCAATAGAGGAGAGGGGGGCCAATCTTGACTTGCCCTGTAGTCAGACTGATGAATATTTTAAATATTCATGCTGGATATTATTTAAATATTCATGCTGAATATTATTTAAATATTAATGCTGGATAGAGTCTTCATCCAGCAACTGATGGAAACAGAGGCAGAGACCCACATCAGAACACTTGACCGAGCTCCCAAAGTCCAGCTGAAGTGTAAGAGGAATGAGAATATGAGCAAAGAGGTCAAGACCATGATGTGTTCACGCACTGAAATAGTCTATCTGAGCTAATGGGAGCTCACCAACTCCAGTTGGACTGGGAAAGAACAAGCATAGGACCAAAGTAGTCTCTCTGAATGTGATTGACAGCTGAATGGCTGGGGCAGACTGAGGGGCACCAGGATTTATCCCTACTGTCTGTATTGGCTTTTTGGGACTCTATTCTCTTTGGATGGATACCTTGCTCATCATAGATATAGTAGGGAGGGTCTTGGACCTTCCACTGGGCAGTGTGCCTTATCTTGAGTATTGAATTGGGGTGGGGTGGGAGGATGTGTGGAGAGATTGGGAGGAGGGGAGGGAGTGGGAACTTGGATTGATATTTTTTTAAAACATCTAATGAATTTAAAAAGAAAAAAAAACAGAAGCTGGAGTGGGAAGGAAGTGGAGTCTCTCATGTTCTCTGGAGAGGAGAGACCCAAATTTTAAGGAGAGCTGGTGTCAATATGGTGACATTCTATAGGTTAGCCAGTGCTTTCTAGCAAATTTGACCTTCCACAAATGTTGAAAAGATAGACAATATATTACTGCCTGCCCTGCCTACCTGCTTTATATTCAGGTGTTCTTGATATAAACTAAACTTGAAACACTGGCCATACAAAGTTAGAAAATATTTTGAGAAATATTCATCTTTAGATGATATCTGTATCTATGGTAACAGGATTCATAACAAGGCTCCCTTTTGTGGGTTCATATGGATGGTCCCTTTGAATCATATTTTGTAAGATTCAACATTCAAATTAGGGCCATTGTAATAGTACACATCTGTCTTCTCAGCACTCAGGAGGAAGATACCTAGATGAAGGTGAAATTCTGCTGTAAACACAAACAAACAAAGAAAAATGAAAAAAAAAGCCCACTTATTTTGGAATTTCACACTGACATGTTACATGTACTTGATTGCCATCAGTGGTCAATTTTTCTTTTAAATGTTTTTTGTTTGTTTGCTTGCTTTTAGTTTTATGTGCATAGGTGTTTTGTGTCACTGTATGTCTGGTATTAGGTGCATGCTTGGTGCCTACAGAAGTTAAAAGTGGCCACCAGATCCCCATGAACTGGAGAAACAGATGATTATTAGCTGCAATGTGAATGCTGGGAATAGAACCCATGTCCTCTGGAAAAACAAGAAACTAGGGTTCTTAATGTTTGAGTCATTTCTCCCTCTATCAGTGGTAGGCTTTGCTGCAGCTTTTTATGTTTTTAGAGGTTATCACCTAAGGAAAATTCAACAATCATAGAAGTATTCCATCAGATCGTTTAACAGGTAACTGTAATTCATCTATAAGAATAAAGCTGTTAATATTTAATGTGGGCACCTGGTTCTAAGGCACAGTGCAAAATGGAATTATTTAGTACTTGGCAGTAGCAGGGAAATAGCACAGCCACCTATAGTGAGAGTCACCTTCAGAAGTGACCAGGTCAAATGCTGGCTTCAGTTCTAGGGTTGCCCTCTTGGCAAGACGTGCCATTTTTAGGCTACTATATAAAATAGGGATGGACTGTGCACATCTCCAAGTGTTGTGTGATGTTTTGATCATGTTCTGACAAATAAGACTTGTTTGGACTCAGAAGGCAGAGCTAATCACTAGCTGACCAAAATTAACCCAGTGGTTTTGGAGGACTGAGGCGAGATAGAACAGGAAGTAGTAAGGCAGGGGTGGGGGTGGTGGGATGGAATCTTGGCCCCTTTGGAGGAAGGAATGGAGCAAGTAGGAGAGGACTGAATTTTTATCAACAAGTAATAATTAGACTAACGCTTCACCCAAGGTCACTGTGGAATGAGATAATAATTATAATAATGAGGAATAAGCACAGGGAATGAGATGGTTTTCTTTGTGTGGGAACCCAGTGCATGCTGGCCATCACTCTGTCTGATGCTTGCTCTATCCATGTTGATGCATGAGCTACATAATTCAAGAAGTTTCAGTGAACGTTCATGTTTGTATGCTCGCTGCAGTTATTTCAAGATGTGCTTTCTCATCAAGAGTATTTAAGCAATACAGTGTGTGTGTGTGTGTGTGTGTGTGTGTATACACAACACACATGTGGAGGTCAAAGGATCTCCACAAATTCTTTCCTTCCACTCTATGTGCTCTGGGGATCAAACTCAGTGCCTCAGGTGTGGCAGCAGGTACCCTTATCTGTTGAATCTTTTCACCTGCCCAAATAGAGGCCAGGCTGCTTCACGGGTGTAAGTCAAAGGCAAAAAAGGAAGGAGACTGTTATTTCATTTCCGCCTCCTTAAAGAAATGAGGGGATCATGGTGTCCTATTTGTGCAGACACATGCAGAAGACACTAAGGGTTTGAGTTCTTTGAGAGCAGCCATGGAAATGATAATGGCAGGTAAGTCAGACAGAGACAAGTGTGACTGCCTGGAGCTCAGCATTGTATTTGCCAAATTCAATTTATACCAAATTCTATCCTGAGTACCGGTTTCTGACTGATGTCACAGGTCAACAATGGATGTCTTCCTCATTTCTCTCCACTTTATTGAGGCAGAATCTCTCACTAAACCCGGAAATCACTGATTAGCTAGACTGTCTGGCCGGTGTTCCCAGCAGTAGGATTACCAACACTTGTTGCCCTACCTGGTTTTGTATGTGGGGGCGAGGGATTTGAATTCATGTCTTGATGCTTTTAGAACATTTTCCATTATGCACGGAGCCACCCCCTCATCCCTGGAGCACTTAGACATCAGGAAGGCTTACAAGAGTTAGATCATACTTGAAAAACTAAAGACTAACGTGAACAAATTCATCTTTCGAGTAGATTTCAAGACTCGTTTGTAGTAGCCTCACCCTGCTGGTTCACTTCACTTCTCCAAATGAAGTTTTTAGTGGTCTGGGTGTGCCAGCTTTGGGATATTCAGGGAAAGAACATTTGAATATTATCTTTTTCAAATGTAGGCACAAGACTGCATTTCATATTTTAAACAGAAATTGCCAAAAATGAAGTACTAAAATTTATAGGCAGCCAGAACAGCCCAGTACCTGCCTGCCATGTCCGGAGCCCTTGGGTTCACCCTTAGCACCTCAGAACAGCTTAGGGTTAGAGTACTCACCTGCCACGCCCAGAGCTCTGGGGTTCACCCTTAGCACCACAAAAAACAAAATGGAGTTTACAAGTTTTAACACAGAATTCTGTTTATTAAACCAAACAAAAACAGAGAAAATTATACCAGCCCTCATTTTTTAAAATTTTCATTAAATAAGCAAACTCTAAATTCACACCTTTAAAAGATGTTTGTGCATCTATGTATTTCCAAAATACTCATATTTCAATAAGATTTTCACATTATATTCACCAACAGTATCACAAAATTTCTTTTTTTGTTGTTTTTTTTTGTTTTGTTTACGTAACTGTAAGGAACAATAATTCTAGAAACACTAGAAGAAAAAAAGCATAGCAATGTCCACAGTTACAAGAAAAAGTGCACATTATCCGGTCACAATCACAGTCAGTACTTGGAAAACTATATGTAACAAGTAGGAAAGGAACACCACTGATGCCTTCAACCCCTTGTCAAAAACCAAAGGACACAGATTTTACATAAAATAAGGCAAATTCAAGAATGCACAAGGAATTCATAATTCAACCAAAGCTAAACAACAGAAAGGAAAATAGTACAAGCATGAACTAAAAGTACTTCTTAAATATTTTAAAAATAGGCTTGCTTCAGTGCACAGAAACCACCACTCAGTGTGTGTCTAACACTAGAAACGGAGAAAAAAGGGCAGAGCTTGGGGGGCCAGGGAGTGGGGTTGGGGGCAGTTCATTGTAAGGTACAGCTCTGTCTGCTGAGGCTTCTCAATTTTAGCACAAAAAAAAAAAAACCCTAAATTATACAAATCGTATCAGGAGCTATAACAGCCTTTTCTGGAAACTATTTCCAAAAGAAATGAAAAGTAAACAAGAGAGTGCAAAGTTTTAAGATTGTCACCTGCAACCTCATAACATTCAGTCATCTCCATCCAGTCGCTGCTCTGGAGGTGACTTGTGAGAGCAGCGCTACCAGGGCGAGCAGCTCAACCAGGGCGAGCAGCGCCCCCAGGGGCGAGCATCTCTAAGGAAAGCGCCATGTGCGGGCTTTCGCTTTGTTTTATAACGTTTAGAAAATTCTGGGATGAAAACTGCTGTGGTAAGCTGCCATGTCGCGTGGGTGTTTGGAGACTGGCGTTAAGTACAGAATGTAGGCATCTCTTGGAAGTAGTTCCTGATGGGACGGCTTACAGAACGTAGGCAAAGGGTTTTTTTTTTTTTCCCAGCATTGAGTGTTGTTTTTCTTTTATATATATCTAGAAAGAATTTGGAAAGAGTAGAAGGCAAAAGGGATGTGGGAAGGGTACTTACAGTAGTTTCTCAAAAAACAGTTTTCTTTTAGGACCTATGAAAAAGTTACCAAAGTAAAAATGACCATTTTTGAATGAAAAACAAGTATTCTTTTTATAAAAATTACATTTTTCTTTTAAAATACAAGATCCTTTTCATTACTGTCATATCCTGTAGCAACAAGAAATTTGGCTTTTTTTTCCCAGATACTTCAGCTTCCGGTCCAATAAGTCAGTAGAAAACTCCACTAATATCTCAGCTGGATCTTGAACTATTTTTTATATATACCACAAGCTTCTTCGTTTTTATATGCAGCCTTTTTTAAAAAATTGCTTATGATATTTATGTTGACACACTAAAACAGAAAGCAACTGGCTGGGCACATTTAAGCATCTCGAGTACTTCGAGGTCCGAGTTCCTCTGAAGCTTCTTAACACACCAGTGTACGGGCCAAGGACTATGAGGCAGGATGGAAGTGTTTCTCTTCAGAGATTGTGCTGCAAGACCAGGAGCATCTCGGCTGGGAAATCAAGTGTCATTAGTGGGAACTGCAAACTTAGAACTCGGTGGGTATGGACCTCGTTTGCTTCAGTTCTGTTGTAAAATGAGATTTTCCAGTTCATCCGCAGAGCGCAATAAAAATGCGGCTGATTCTCGGTACCCTGCGACAAGCTGTCTCACAGCGTTGATTTCTGTTGGACTCAGCTGAGGTCTGGAGTTTGAACTGCTGGAGGATCCTGAGCCAGCAGCCAGCTGCCGCTTCATGCTGAGATCCGTGGGTCCTAGACAAAAAGAATCACAAAGTAAGACAGGAATCGTGTTTATTCCAACATCTCACATATGAGCACCCATCAAATTACGATTGAATTTATTCATGAATGCTGTCATGAGAAACTCATGGTCTCTATAATCAAATGCATCTGCTCCCTGCAAGACTAAAGAGTAGTATGATGCGATGTGGGTGTCTGAGGATTTTTTTTTTCAGGTATCTTGGGCAGCATCCAGCCATCACTTCTTGTTATAGCTGAGACTCCAGCCCTTTGAACACGAGCTCTTGGCAGGATTCAGTTTTCAGTCTGTCTCCCGCATGTTGCAGGGGCTTCAGGGTACCAGCACTGCAATGATGAATTGCAAATATTTTTATTTGCTGCATTTATTAACAATGATAACTCCCATCAGTTCATATTTTTAATACTTCCAGGATAATTGTTAAACTTATTTTTTATACATTAGAATTCATTCTTTGAGAATCTCACATATTTATAAGATATATTTTCATCTTGTCCAGTTACCACTTCTGCCCGTTCAACTCCATCCACATCTCCTTCAAAAACTTCTTCCCAACCTTATTTCCTCTTTTTAGAAAGTCCTCCTAGTCCAATTAGTGCTGCCTGCCGGGAGGAGCTTGGGTGTTAGACCATCCCCTGAAGCATGGACCACCCACGCAGTTCCTGTATCCCAAGTTACCAGGAGCGTCTCAGTAACCGGCAAGGCTATATGAGTCCTTTCCTTATCTATGCTGACGTTTTGACTAACTTGCTATTGGCAGATCTTGTTTAAATAATTTTCCACTTGGCACAATCAAGAGTGATCTGTGAAGAGGGTCTCAGTGAGGGATTGTCTAGGTTAGGATGGCCTGTGGGTGGGTATAATTTGGACCTATCCAAAGTGGGTGTCAGCACTTCGTGGAACGAGCCCTGGACTGTGTAAGAGTGGAAAAAGAGAGAGGAGTGTAGGCACACATGTGGTTGACTCCTTCACCCAGCCCAGCTCCTTGACTGTGGACGTGACTATATGCTTCAAATCCCTACTGCCTTGAGCTTCCAGCCATGATGAACAGTAATTAGAAACTGTGATTCCAAGTAAACCTCTTCTCCTCTAAGGGACCCTGAAGGCATTTTACCTCATCAGCTTGCCAAGAAACCGTACAACCTCTTAAGAAATGTAGTCACTGAGGGCTGAGGGACTTCAGTTCAGTGTGTAGAGTGGACAAGTTCAAGCTGCATATTAAGGACTTGGTTTAACCTTTTCTTTCTTTCTTTTTAAAAGAGTTGGTCTAGATGTTTCTTTCTCACATCAAGGTGATGTTATCTACTAGGTGGATTAGTTTTATATTAGGTTAGAATAAACTTTTCCTTGAAATGGAGCGAGAAAGTAGTTCTTACAACAACCTGCAGAGGAACTAGATGTTTTAAGTTATTAAACTGTGTCTCTATTTGCACAAAATACAGTCAGATGTTTCTAGTATTCCCTTATAACTTTAAACCAAGTCTGGCAGTTCTGGTTTTGTGCAAAATTTAGTAACTTATTCTAAAATTGAATACAAAGTTATTTAAAATCTTGAGTTCAGAAATTAGCATTGTGAAGACACTTCATATGAAAATTTCATGTCTGCCTTTATAATTCAGCAAGTATTTATTAAAATTCATAAAGTTTGGAGAGAATGTCTAAATTTAGTAGTAATTGAATAAAGTATTGCGAAGCGTATCACAATATGACTCTGCAACATGAAAGTATTTTAACAGACCCTAAATATGCAGAAGTGTTAAAAAAGGTGGGCATTTCTTTTGCGAGTTAAGACAAGTATTACAATTTTCTTGCAAGTGCTTCTTGAGGCATAAGGGAGACAGGTCAAGACCCAGTCTCTCTTCCATGGATCCCTGAAGGACTTAGAAGTCTCCTGAGAGGGAAACAGCTTCCCTTGAAATTTAATTAGAGCAGACAGTAAGATCTTTCCAAAGAACTCTTGACATCCACGAGAAACACACTTCTACTTCGGTCATGGCCTTTCCAAGCTTTGATTTTTCAGGAAGGATTTATCTTCCATTTGGTCTGCTATTTACAAAATCACGTTATCAACATGACAAACGGAGATAGTGTGGCTTGTCACATTTGTAGAAAGAAGTCACTGAACTTGTGCTCAAACAAACAGTTAACAGTATCTCTGCAAAGTTCTCTGCGCATTCCCTTTTATTGATAGCTTTCTTTTTTTATATATTTAATTTTTTTACTCATTTTATATATGAACCATAGTTCCTCCTCCCTCCCCTCCTCCTCACACCTCCTCCATCCCACCCCTGTCTACTTTTCAGAAAGGGTAAGGCCTACTATGGGGAGTCAACGAAGTCTGGCACATCAAGTTGAAGCGACCAAGCTCCCCCCTGCCCACCCATCAAGGCTGAGCAAGGTGTCACATTATACGGAATGGGCTTTAAAAAGCCAGCTCATGAGCTAGGTCCAGATCCTGGTCCCCCTGTCAGGGATCCCACAAACAGACCAGGCTACAGTATTGTCTCCCACATGCAGAGGGCCTGGTTCAGTCCCATGTAGTATCCCCTGTCGAGAGTCCATGATCTCCCACAAGTTGGAGTCCACTGTCTCTGTGGATTTCCTTGTCATGATATTGGCTCATACAATCCCTCCTCCATCTCTTCAACTGAACTCCCGTAGCTTGGCCTGGTGCTTGGATGTGGTTCTCTGCATCTGCTTCCATCAGTTACTGGATAAAAGTTCTATGATGACAGGTAGGGTAGTCACCAATCTGATTACAGGAGAAGGACAGTCAGTTCAGGGCCCCTCTCCACTATTGCTAGGGGTCTTAGCTGGGGTCATCCTTGTGGATTCCTGAGAATTTCCCAGCATGATGTTTCTCCATAGCTCTGTAATGACTCTATCAAGATCTCATTCATAGCTCTCCCATCCCATTCTTCCTCCAACTCCAGCATCCCATTCCTCCTCCAACTCCACCATCCCATTCCCTCATGTTCTCATCCCTCACCCCTTCCCCTTTACCACTTCCCAACCCACCTGGCCCCCAATTTGCCCAGGAGATCTCATCTATTTCCCCTTCCCAGGGTGATCCATGTGTGTTGGGGGCTTCTGTCTGGAAAACTACGTGACTACTTCCCGTACAAACTATGGCTTGAGAGCCTGGCTGCCATACCATATAGAAATATGGGCCTACATATGTGTCCCCCTTAGGGTCCTCTTTGTTACCTAGTTCTTCTGGAGATATGAATTGTAGTCTGGATGACCATTAACTTCTGATCCTCCTGCCTCCACCTCCCAAGTACTGGGATTACAAGCATGAACCACGAGGTCCCATTTGTCTTAAAATTCTAAACATCCTAACTTAGTGAAGACTTAATTTCTTCCATATTTATTAACACACACAATTGAGATAACTTTGTAATCTTTTCAAGCTCATTAGCAAACCCTCTCCAAACTATAAGAAACCTTTTTGCTAAGTGTTTGTTATTCAAATATTTAATGTCATAGGTATAAGAAGAAAAAATACATGTAATAGATATTTATTTAGTGATCACTCACTCAGCCTTCATCCAATGTCGCTTTCATTCTTTATTGTGTCTCAAAGATTCAAAGCTATATTGAACTGATTCACCTTAACTCAAAACACAACTATTGCATAATTAAAATGTAAGTCCACTATAAATAATAGTTGAAATATGAAGATTTAGAACTTAATGAAGTCTAGGAAGTTACATTTGAAGACAAAACCACTGAGAACATGATTATTAGATAAGCCATGCCAGTGAATAGGAAAGACAATGACCAAGAAGACACTTAAACAGAAAATGGTCTCAGTAACACAGCTAAGGCAAATACAAAACTCCAAAAGGCCATGTTTATATAAGTATCCTGTGTTGATCAAAGTGATATGGACTTATTTTTTTATGATAATTCTGAAACATTGAATCAAAAGTTAAAGATATGTCATGTTAACCTAGACCAAAATTAGAGCCATGATTCATTTTTAAGGCATGAGGTGTATTCAAGTTATAAATAAATGACCATTTATTATTTTTAAAGTTTAAATGAAAGTATGCATTCATAATTATTCATTTTTATTTCTAAAATTAATCTATCAGTAGACTGTTTATGGTACATTTTTGTTTCTTGTTTTAAGATGATTCATTTTGTTATAGTGTTTTAATTTCTCTTTAACTCAGATAATGTTGCTTTCAAGGACACTTTTTAAAAATGTTTTTTAACAATGAGAACTACATTTTTGAAGACTGTGGTAACTCTTTTAAATTGTTAAAAATTATAGTGAGATGGGTGGAGAGATTGTTCTTGCAGAGGACCTAGATTCAATTCCCAGCACCCATATAGTATCTCCGACCTTTTGGAACTCCAGTTACAGATGATCCAATGCCTTCTTTTGGCTCAGAGGTATCAGGCCTGCATGTGGTGCACATACATGCCGGCAGGCTAAACACCCATACATAAATAAAATTAATCTAATATATATCTATACATGCATATATATTTACATATTGACATGGCAGGGAGATGACTTGGTGAGTAAAGTGTTTTCCATATGAGCATTAGGACTTGACTTCAGATTCTTAACACACACCACAAAAAGCTGAGAGAGTGGACACCTGAAATCCCAGTGCTGAGGAGATATAAACAGGGCCTTATTGGTCAACCAGCCTCACCTACTTAGTGAGGTCCAAGCCAGTGAGACTCTGTCCCAATGGAAAGGTGGATGCATTTGAGGAACAGCACTTATATTGGCTGGTTTTATGTCAACTTGACACAAGCTAGAATCATCAGAGAGGAGGTGAGCTCAATTGAGAAAATACCTCCGTAAGATCCAGTTGTAAAGCATTTTCTTGATTGGTGATCAGTGGAGGAAGACCCAGCCCATTGTGGGTGGTGCCACCCCTGGGCTGGTGGTCCTGGTCTGGTAAGAAAGCAGTCTGAACAAGCCATGAGGAGCAAACCAGTAAGTAGCACCCCTCCATGGCTTCTGTATCAGTTCTTGGCTCCAGGTTCTTGTCCCGCTCGAGTTCCTGTCCTGACTTGCTTTGATGATGTGTGATGTGGAAACATAAGCTGAACAAATCCTTCCTCCCTGAACTGCTTTCGGGAGGAAAGTCATAGTGTTTCATCCCAGCAATAGTCACCCTCACTAAAGCAACACCAGAGCTTGTCTTCTGGCACACACACACCATTCTCACACATTCCATACAAGCATACCTCCATACACTACACAGATTCTATTTCTGATATAATTTCACAGAATAAAGATGGTTTAATCGGCGAGAATTAAGTTTAAGGATGGCAGAGTTTCAGTGACAATTGGAAGAGTAGGATGTTTCCCAGCATGCTCTTACTATTATCTTATTGAATAGGTGCATGTTATCTGCTGCAATACACTTTAAAAGTCTGTCCAAATAGCCCTCTGTGCTTCTAGTATCTTAACTGATCCCACTTCAGACTGTACTGAGTTAATTCTTTCTCAGCTTTGAAATTGATCTTGGCAATAGCTAATCCATGCCTTATGGACACCAGTTCTTTAGTCTCCTCAATTCCCTGAATACACATGGGATGAACAACAGTAACATAGCAGAAGCATCCTAAGGCCTCAAAAGGCAAGGAAAGCGATTTTGAGCCAGTGACTAGGGAGTTTTAAGTGACCACTGAAATTGTCAGGATCACATGTTCCATATCCCATCAGAGTCATTCATTCCATATCTCAGTAGTTTCCAAGGTTTCTTTGTTCTGGACATTTACTATTGTAGTCAAACACAACCATCCAGGGGAAGTGAAGGGGCTTTGTTGGCTAGCCAGCTGTTTGGATGCTAACTTTGTCTTCAAACTAAGTTTCATTTCTCTTTTGAGTGTAGCAGACGTTCAAAAGAAGTATTCACTGATGATAATTTAGTACCTTTCTGTCAAAAGGTAAAATAACCAAAAAAAAATCAATATTCTAGCTACATTGAGTAACATATAAAGCATGTGCTGTGGTGTTGGCTTAACTCAGACACCTCATAAATGACCCTTCCTTCACCCGATAACTGAATATTTATCAATTGTAAACAGTATCTGAACTACCAAACTAAATAAACTAAACCAGATTCAACAGCCAATAAGTTTCATCTATATTCACAAGTCTAGGAGCACCAGAATTTGCCTGTTGGGGGTATCCTTCCTGATGGGATCACTTTGACATCATATAAATCTGGGTACTTTCCGTTCCCCTAACCCCCATGTTGTATTTGCTCACTTAAAACTTAGCTTATCCAGTCCTATTGTTTTTGATAAAATTATTTGCAAAACCACTGGGGTCTGAGCCCTTGAGTAGGAAATTTCGTATTTGCAATACCAATTGTGCTTGGTGTTTTCAGATTCATCTTGGAGTCTTATTTCTCTTAGAGTTAATGTTTGTAAGAGAGCCTCTTTCACTGAATGGCAGAGATACACTCTTGTAGCCTTTCATTGCTCTTTTATTATTTCTCTATGCTCTTCTTTCTTGGTTTGTCTTCACAGGTAATTTCAAAGCCTTTCAAATGTTCAGCTTTTGGGTTTGTTGGTCTTTTTATTTCTTGTTTCTTATTTAAAGTAATATTCAGACTTCTTTTTTTCAGCATTTTCTTTGTTTCTAACTTGGGCTAAATGATTATACAAATAAATGATAAAGAGATGGGAATGCTGGTTACCTTGACCTGAATATTATATACAGCATGCTCGATGTTTTACAAATATGTACAATTACAGTATGTTAATTAAAACATTAGCCAGCAAGATGGCTCAGTTAGTGATTTAGTTAAAATTACTATTGCTGTGGAGGAACACTATGACCAAAGCAACTTGGGGAAGAGGGTTCTTTGGTTTCGGCTCCTGCATCACAATCATCATCAAAGGAAGATAGGACAGAAACTCAAATAGGGCCAGAACCTAATGGATGGAAACCTGGGATCAGGAACCAAGAAGGAGGGCTTCTTGCAGCTTACTCCCTGCAGCTCACTTAAGAAATGGCCCAACATACAATGGACTGACACCTCCCCCATTAGTCACTATTGATGAAAATGCCCTACAGGCTTATCTGCATCCTGATTTTATGGAGGCATTTTCTCAGTTGAGGTTGCCTCTAACTTGGGTCAAGTTGATTTAAAACTAGCTGGCCTAATTGATCCCTTGTCCATTTGACATATACAAACATGTTAAGCTACAAATTTTATAATATCCATGATTATACATTACAATTGAAATTACAATATAAAACAGTGTGTAAAGATGCTTGTTACAAAACATGACAACCTGAGTTTGAACCCTAAGACCTACAAGGTAAAAGAAGAGAACCATTCCAGCAAGTTGTTCTCTGACCTACACACACACACACACACACACACACACACACACACATAGGCACACAAAACACACATACATGCACACAAAACACACACATGCACTCAAAACACAGACATGCACACACACAATGTAATAAATTTAAGAAAGCAAAGATAACAACTCTAAAATAATTAATCAATATTTTATTGTTTAAAGTGGGGGTAAAATACTAGCCCAGGTCCACTGTTCAAATTTATTATCCACTAATTATCAATACTTCTGAATGCAATGGCTGCCAGCATACTAAATGTTCCTTCATGGTTATTATTTATTTAACTTGCCAATATTTGAATGACTATGCATTATTAGAAAGTCAGAGGTATGTTTCTTCATGTAACCATTAAATTTTATTTTTAACTTGCTTTTCCTATCTATTGGTTTATGAGAGAAGTGCTTTATACACTTTGGTAATAATCTTGGGTGTCATTTCTTCTATGCTATTTTGTTAAGTTTTCGTTTAACAATTTTTAAGTATATTCCTGGGACACATGGAATAAGATAATTACTACTTTATGATTACCTATTTTTCTTCAGCATTACAAACTGAGTCATTAATGCCCCAATTTGTTGCCTAAATTAATGTGAGATCAACATTTATAGTTTTCACTAACTTTCAATATAGAATTCAAAATATCTCCTACTATAAAGGAGATCTGAGATCTGGTTGAAGAGAAAGTGCCATGGCTATCCTTCATCTTTCTTTTCAATAATGTCTTAACTATCTCATGACTGTTGTGTGTATCTTGTCTACTGTATCTTCTTAAGAAGCCAATTACAAACTTGTTTCATAATTTGCAGTGTCAAAAGCTTATTCTTTGGTAACCTGGTGATGATTATCCCGTATTTAATAAGTAGAGAAGGGAAATCCGACAATGTAAATTATATAAACTCAGTCAGAAAGGTGTTAGTTACACTTAATTGGATTGACAAAGACCATTTTTAGTAAGCCTTTGCTTACTTTCAGTTTATACATACAGAAACAACTTTTCTATCCATTATTTGTATGACTATGATTTTTAAAATATTTATTTTATGCATGTACATGTGTGTGCCTATATGCAGTTATATGCATCACATATGTACAGAATTCTGGGGTGATCAAAGTATATAGAATCCCCTGGAATTGGAGTTGCAGGTGGTTGTGAGTCACCTGATCTGGGTGCTGGGAAAAAAACTTAGGTCCATTGCAAGAATGGTAAGTTCTCTCCACCCCTGAGACATCTCTCCAGCCCTAAGACAATGATATTTATGGTTCTCAGTAAGGCTTGATGTTTTTCCACACTCAGTGTGCAAGATTTGATTAGGAAATTATCAGAGAGTATACTCTAGTGGGACTTGTGCTTCTTTCATAGTCTAAGGTTTATTACAAGTAGTATCGGTCAACCCAGTTAAGTGTAATCAAAGCCTCTTCTGACTGAGCTTCCCTCACTTAAATCTTCCTTACATTATCAGATTTCTCGTCTCTACTTATTAACTATGGGATAATCACCACCAGGTTACCAACGAATAGGCTTTTACACTACCAATTATGAAGCAAGTTTGTGTTGGCTTCTTAAGAAGATACAGTAGGTAAGACACATACCAGAGTCATAAGAAGTTTAAGACATTACTGACAAGAAATATGAAGTATAGCCACAGCGCTTTGTCATCAACAAACTAACCATTTTCCTACCAAACCTGAACATCAAATTCAGATAGTGTGTATTGGTAGATCCAGGTCTTCTACATATTATGATCTTAGATCTCCTCTATAGTAGTGTTGCACAGAGGGCTGCTTGTTCATCCCAGCTGCCCAGAACTAAAATAATCACACAGAAACTATATTAATTAAATCACTGCTTAGACCATTAGCTCTAGTTTCTTATTGGCTAACTCTTACATCTTAATTTAACCCATTCATATTAATGTGTATATCGCATGTATCAGTGGCTTACTGGGTAAAATTCCCAGAGTCTGTCTCCGGAGGATCCATGGAATCTCTCTGACTCTCCTTTCTTCCTCCCAGAATTCTGTCTTCTCTGCCTAACTAAGTTCTGCCCTATCAGGCCAAGGTAGCTTCTTTATTCATTAACCAATACAAGAAACACACAGAGAAGACTCCCACATCATCGTACAGTATATTTTGAATTTTATATATTGAATTTTAGTAGAAACTGTAAATACATATCTCTCACGTTCTAAAAACTGTTGATAATTTTCTTAAAATAAATGTAAATATTTTATAAAATAAATCTCCTGAATCTGCCTTGACAAAGATTCTATGCTTTTGAATTAGAGGTATTGGCACATCCCTGTAATCTGAGCAATCTGGAGCTTGAGGCAGGAGGGTTACAAAATGAAAGGCCAACTTGAGCTCTATAGTAAGACCTTGTTATTATGTGTTCATATGTTTACTATATATTAAATTACATATTTAATATATTTACTGGTTTTAAGAATAAATGAGAATTAAACCCAAGTCTTCTGAAAAAGTAGTAAGTATTCTTAACTGATATTTCAACATTTTTCTCCATTGTCTTGAACCATTTGTACTTCATTTTACTTTGTATCTAAACTCAGTTTAAGACAATTACCTATAGACCGAACCACAATTAATAAATCTACAATGCAATCTAAGGTTCAGATAACATTGTGGAAGAGTGGCAGAGACTTTATAAAAGCTGTAGCACCAGGATGCTGTTTGCTAGATTGTGTCTCTAGAAATTGAAGCCGCAAACTCTCCACAATATGGTCACCTACACAAGATCGAGTGTCAATACTAGCTGATGCACCAGTGTAGATGGGGACAATTTCACAAGGTTCCATGACCAGCGGTTTGGAGAGAGGTAGATTTGATTTTCCCCAAGGACAAGACCCTTGCCTGATAGGTTACCCTATTTTAAATGATCACCCTTGAACAGAGATGTGCATATAAGCAATGCTAAATGGCCTTAGTAGGTTGTATGTACATGTGTGTTGGTGCATGTCAGCACATTACAGTAATAATTAAAGAAGAGCTCATGGATTTGAGAGTGAGTGGGAAGGGACACACAAGCTAAGCAGGAGAGCAGGAGAGGTGGGAACAATGTAAATACAGTACTCACTTGATATTCTCAAAATTTTTAAGTTAAAAATTTAAATTTAAATAAAAATTCAGTTAAAATATAAATAAGACTTCTGTGCATGAGTATATGGGAAGCAAAACTGGACTGGTGTGGTTTAGAAAAAAAAGAGAAGAGAGGAAGTTGGGAGGGGTGAGGATGTAGGGGGTAGATCTGGAAGAGATTAGGGGAAGGGATGGGTTCAATATGATGAAAACACATTTTATAAAATTACCAAAATCTTAATAAAATACTGAATTAAGTATGTTAATAAAATGGAGTTCTACCTGTGTTATAAAACTGACAAACTAAGTAACAAGGTCCATGATGAATTTGGACCCAGAATACAATTAAACTCAAAACACAGAATACTATTTAATACATGTACAAAGATGAACAGACAGTATTAAAGTCAGCAAATGTAGACATGGGTTTGAGTTCTTCAATATAAGCTTCTCTGCTGTGTGAGGTTGACCAAATTATTCACATTCTCTGAGATTCACCAGTAAATTATTAACAAATACTGTTTGCTTTGTTTGCTAGACTAATAAAGCAGGAAAATAGATTAAATTATTTGTATTAAGCGATTTAATAAGTAAAGTTATATTTGTGTGTGTGTGTGTGTCTAAGACAGGCAACAATCTTGAGTATTATTCCTCATAAGCTGTCCATCCTGTTGTTTGAGACAGAGTCTCTTTCTGGCCTTGGGCTTCTTTAGTCAAGACTGGTTGACCTTTAAGCCTCTGGGATCCTCTTCTTCCACCACCCCAATTTTTAGATTAAAATATGTGCCACTACATCTACATTATGTTAAATGTGTGTTCTGAGAATTGGATTCAGATTCACATTCTTGCATCACAAACACATTATCAACTGAGCCATTTCCCAGGTATATTAACATTATTAAAGTTTAAAGATTTATTTAAGTTGGCATGACTCTGTGTGTTATTTCTATTCATACATATTAGTTATAAACATACATATGTGTATGTGCACATGCCTGCTGGTGTGCTTCTATGTGTGCGTTTATAGAAAATAAAGCATTGATTGTGACATGCAGTTTGGAGGCTCGGAAATCTCAAGATCTGCAGCCAGCAGTCTGCATCCTCAGCAAAGCCAGTAGGAAGCTATGGTCTGAGGACTAGCAGAGTTGGTGATATATTCTAGCTGCAGACATGCAGGTGCAGGCCCCGTGAGAGCTAAGGCATCATTCAGTCTGAGAAAGCTCCTGCACTGTAGTTCAGTCAGTCTGCGGCAGCAGAAAGTCCTTCTTTCCAACCATTTGCTTCTTTTTGAGTGACGTCTTCAACTGGTTGGAAGATTCTCACCTAATTAACAGTGAAATGTCTGGACACCCTATGGCCAATTCAAGTTGAAAAAAATACATTAACAACTGAATTTAAAAGTTTTTAAAGAGTTCTCCTCTAAAGGGCTGGTGGTCACAGTTACCATTAAAGTTTTGAGATACTTATCTAATGTGTTATAGACATAAGATGTGAAAGGAGTATCTTTCTGTATGCATAATGGCAATATGAATAACTAAGTTTCTGTTTACTAAACACATATTTATCCCATTGTGATTAGATCTGATAACTCTACAGTGCCTTAAAAAACTTAGGAAAATTATAACCATGATAGAATCATTGAAAAATAATGAGGTAAGAAACTTGCTAATTATGAAGGATATACTTCCTTTAGAATTGAAATTATTAATAATTGACAATCAAATTGATAATAACTACATTAAAATTTTAGAGTAATATTAAAAGTTCAACATAGTTTGGTCATTAATGTATTGGAAAATATTTTTAGTAAAAATTTCTCAAGATATGGTAGAGTTTTATATTTGAATCACTGGCTGATTTTGTTGTTGAATTTTTAATTGTTCATAGATTCATGTGTCTGTCTTTGGGTGTGCCCACATAAGAGCAGGTTCTTATGGAGGTCAGAAGAGGTGTGATTCTCTGCTACTGGAGTTACAGATAATTGTGAGCCCCCTGATGTTGGTACAGAGAACTGGGTATCAGTCCTCTATGAGAACAATATCCACTCTTAGGGAATGAAACATCTATCCATCCCTCATTGGCTGTTATAAAACGCAAAATTACGTGCAGTTTTTTCTTTGTTTTTTTCCAATATTCACATCACTATCAATAATGTGTAGTTACATATCATATGACACATCATTTTCATTCAAGTGATTTAAATTATTGTCAAAATGTACCATAAGGAGGTGACCGTCATATAGGCCATTTTATATAGTATAACATATCCATAGGATTCCATAAGTTTTATATTCATTATACATACATACACACACACACACACACCTGAAATTCTCCAGTGTGACCCATCTATTTCTACAACCTTTATGAATCACTCTATATTTTACCTTTTGCCAAGGAAGACTTAGAAAGTATTAGCAAATCATATTTTAAGCTGATGCTTAACTGGTGCGTAGGATGTGTATCCACGGTCACTGTAACTCTGGTTGCTTTGGAAGTGGAGGTGAAACAGAGTACTGCTTCTGGAACATTTCTTGTTGTTGTTTTCAAATTCAAATGATTTCAAGATTAGAAGAGGAAAACAGACATGAACTTTGTGAAAAGGAAAGTCGCAGGCACCCAGTGCATAGACTGTCATTTGGTGAGTCATCAAACTGAAATGAGGGTCAGCAAGCCTTGCTTTCCTGCACACTCAGAAAGAACATTCATGTTCTGCCTACAATTATCAAAACCTGTGAAAGAAGCGGGACTCGTGCAGAACAGGGGGTTTATGCTGAAGAGGCTTCTCATTGTGTGTGTGTTTGTGCTGGAGGCTTGTGTGGAGTTCAGAGGACAACAGTGGGTATGGGCGCAGCCATCTATCTCATTTGAAACAGGGTCTCTTGTTCATGCTGTCTCCCAGGGTAGCTGTCCCATCAACATCTTGGGGTTACCCTCTCTCCATATAGCTGTAGGAGTGCTGGGATTTTGGATGCACTATACACTTCGCTATCTCCCAGCCCTGAGTAGCTTTTTAGCTGATTTGTCAATATGGCACAAAAGTAAAGAATAAAGATTTAAGACACGTAAAAACTTAAGTAGAGGTTTTTGGAGCTAGAGTGTGTTTACTTGCCTTCTCTCCTTAATTGCTTATCAAATATTCACTTCCCTTCAGCAAGCATCAAAGGAATTGAAAGGGAAGCAGAACTGTTTTTATGAACCTACACAAAGACTTTCCCTGCAAATGACCGAGGACTGAGTTTATAGATTCCCATTAAGGTTAATGCTCTTTCCCAAGTTTTAAACCTTTGTTATTAAATGGCTTAGAAAGCCAATTAATATTTTATAAGGAATAGAATAATCATGGGCACAGTTGATAGTAGGTCAGAGCATTGGAAGAGATGTAGGTCACAGAGGAGGAAACTTATAAAAAGAATTCTGCTTTGAAAATAAACATATTCTTTTGAACAAACTGTGTTCACAAATATGATTTTTGGAACAAGGTTTTTATAGTATAAAACCATTCTTGTAATCATTTTATATAGTATAACGTAGTCATAGGATTCCATAAATTTAACATTCATACACACATATATATGTCATATATATTTGTCATATATAGTGTGTGAATGTATATATATGACAAATAACCAAAGGACAACACAGAGTAATATACTACTAGACATTTTTTTTATTTTATGTTTAAGTATGTTTTGCCTGTTTGTATGGATGTGCACGTCTGGTGCCTATGAAGGTCAGAAGAGGGCATTGGATCTCCTGGACCTGGGATTACAGATGGCAAATGAGCCATCATGTATGTGCTAATACTGGAACCTGAAACCTCTACAAAAGCAACAACCATTCTTTGTCACTGTGCCATCTCTCCAGCTTACCGCACACTTAGTTTTGTGATCAGTTCTGAGTTTGAGCGAGTGGCCCACACAGGCATGAAAGCAAACTCCCTGGAGTACAGCTGTGTGTCTCCACAAGTTCTTGCCACTCTGCATAGATGGAAGGAGAGCCTCCAGGACAGACATCTACATGTCAGTCAAAACCAATGTCATTTAAAAGTACCATGTGCCTTGAAGTAACCAAAAAGAATATTAGCATTGTAATTGAAAGTTTTAACATGAGAGCAAAGGTAAGGCAGTAGTTCTCAGCCATTTTGGGGTGATTTAAACAGGCAGAGATCTCTAGTGGGGGAAGTTAGTAGCCTGCTGCCTGTGCTGGGAGGTCCATCAGTATCCAAGCTCAAAGTGGAGCACAGTATATGAACTATATGAGTGGTACGGACTCCCTAGAACAGTAAAGCAAGCTGAACTCCTCCCCCACCCAGAAGCTTTTTCCAGAAGCCAGAAGCTAGAGGGAGAGGTGAAATGGAACTGGTTTGTACAAACAGATCCCCAGAGCATGTGTCAATATTCAAAGGGTACTGTGCAAGGAAGACAGCCCACACCACATTTAATGATCTTGTGTCTCCTGAAGAGGCCATGTGCAGTTTATTAGCAAGCTCAAGAAAGCAGCCCCAGAGTGCTCAGGGAGGCTTCTTACATCCGTCTCCTGCAACGCACAGCAAGGGATTCTCAAGAGGACATTTGGAGCACATACAAATCCATTTTCCTGTGCAGGAGTAAAGATCGGGCTTTGCAGAAAGAGCCCTGGAAAGAGCCTGCTTGCTGTTGAACTCTAAACCCAATTACACAGGCTGGATTGTCAGGGAAAGCCCAGGTCACTCACTCCTCTTTCAAAGCCTGTCTGAGGTCTCCGACCTACAGGAACCCAGGGAAAGCCCCGTGGTAATTAGAAAGTTGCTTCATGGACTCTGCAGATAATTCATTTTATTTCTTTGATTTTCTAACAAATTACTAGCATCATGTTCAGTCATTAAAATTTATACTAAGCATCATCTTTCCTAATCTCTAGGTGTTACAACACAAAACTGTCTAAATAATTCACGGTCTCAGTTGAATTCTAGGTGATTGTTTTGATCTACACGGGAAAGCTGGAGAGAGAATGAGATGAAGTGCCAAGAGTGTGGTTCGGTTTCAAATACGGAGTTTGGACTTCCATCTAATCTGTTCTGCCACAGCTGAATTTTCCTAATATTTGTTCTGTTTTGAGTTTTCTAATTTTGAAGTAATTCAAGTTTATGCCAAAATGTTTTTAAATACCTATGTTACATTAGGAATTAGCTCCACTCAAAGTTACTAATTTAATAGAAATTAGTTTTACATAGAACTCCCAGATGCAAGAAAGCTGTTTAAAGGGCAGGCAACTTGAGCTAGAACCACAGATTTCTTTTTAAATCTGTGTATGGAGTAAGTACATTTGCATGTGTGTGTGTGCGTGTGTTCATGCAGGTGTATATGCACATGTTTGTGCATACTTGTGTATGTAAGGCTCACTTCCGGTGTTTTCCCTTCAACTGATCTCTGTATTTTTTAAGAGAAGATCTTTAAATAATCAAAAAGTTCATGGATTTGTCTAGAATGGTTGGCCAGTAAGTTTCACAGACCCTCCTGTCTCTGCACTCTTCTGCCAGTGCTAGGGTTCCAGACACTGATACCGGGTTCTGGGGATCTGATCTCACATTCTTGAGCTCGTACCAGCAGGCATCTTACCCACTGAGCCATCTCCCTGGTTCCAAAACTGAAGCTTTCTAAGAATCACCCCTGAAGTTTCTTTGTCAGACAAACTTACTTATTCCATTGAGAAAAGAATGTTACATGAGGAATCAAAGGTATATGATCTGCTGTAATCAATAAAGAACACTATTTCCACAGCAACTCAGCCACCCAGTACCAACTTAAGCATGCGAAACAGCAGGGCTGATAGAAACGCCTATGGCGGCAGCACCGCCCTTGCCCACGGCTTCTCATCAGTTCTGGCTGCTGAATAACTGAAAGGGAACCAACTATGGGGGAGATCTGAGTTCTGAACTCTATTCCATCCAGTGCATTTCAATTTAATAGTCACCTACGGCAAGTGACTGTCATGGATTCCAGAGATCTAGATAAAATCATATTTCAAAGAAAGAAAAGACAATGTGGATAGAACGAGTACTTTGGATCAGAAAAATGCCCTGATTAAGTAGTCAAAGGGATGCATTTTAGCAGTGATTCTCAACCTGTGGGTTGTAACCCCATTAGCAAACCTCTATCTCCAAAAATACCTACATAAGATTTATTATTATTATTATTATTATTATTATTATTATTATTATTATTATTATTATTATTCGAGACAGGGTTTCTCTGTAGCTTTGGAGCCAGTCCTGCAACTAGTTCTTGTAGACCAGGCTGGCCTTGAACTCTTGTAGATTCACCTGTCTTTGCCTCCCAAATGCTATGATTAAAGGAGTGCCCCACCACTGCCTGGCTACATTAGATTTATAACAGTAGCAAAATTACAGTTATGCCATAGCAATAAAAATAAAATGATTTTATGGTTGGGGTCACCACAACATAAGGAAGTGTATTAAAGGTTTGAAACATTAGGAAGGCTGAGAATCAACCACTGTACTAGAGACATGAGCTTATTAACTGTAGACAGTTGACTGGGGAGGATGCATACAACGGTGTATTGGTGCTTGGGAGACAGAACGATCAAGACAGCTCAGTGCCTGCAGGCTGTGTCGATACAGACTATATCAAAGAACCAAAACAAAAAAAAAGTATAAAAATGGGGAGCTGAAGAGATGGCTCAGTAGTTAAGAGCACTAGCTACTTTTCCAAGGGACCATGATTTGGTTCCCATTGGTGACTCACAACCATCTGTAACTCTAGTGGTGCGGGAGAATTGTCTGTAATCTGTCAATCATGTTTTAAATAAACGCTGATTGGACAGGAAGGAAGTATAGGTGGGAAAACCAGACAGGAAGTAGAAATGATGCAAAGGGAACAGGAGAATTCTGGGAAGGAGGAAGTTGATTCCCCCCACTCCTGTCCAGACCACTGAAGCAGCAGGATGTGATCTGCCCCACTGAAAAAGGTACTGAGCCACATGGCTAACATAGATAAGAACAATGGGTTAATATAGGCTACAAGAGCTAATAAGTAGCCTGACCTAACAGGCTAATCAGCTTTATAACTTATAGAGATCTCTGTGTGATTTTCTTTGGGGCAAACAGCTGGGGGAACCGGGCAGGACAGAAACCCCCAACAAACAAGCCAGCCTCCATGTTACACTCTAGTCTCAGACAATCCACTTCTGACCACCATTGGCACCAGATACGCTTGTGGCATATAGATATACATGCAGAGCAAATATTCATATATACAATAAACAAATAAAATTTATGTGTGTGTACTTGTGTGAGTGCATGTGTATATACATATGTGTGTATAAATACAAGTGCAACAAGTTGAATCACTTAGTGGAAAAAAAATCTAACATAATACATTGGTTTTGTTTGTGTATATATGTATGCAAATATGTCTCAACATGTATCTTCATGCATCAGAGGCAAGAGGTTAACCTTAAGTATCTTTCTTTGTCATTCTTTACCTACTTCTTTGAGACAGTCTCTCATTGGTCTTAGATCTCACTGTTTCTGACTAGCTAGCTCCAGGAATTCCCTTGTCTCTGCTTCCCTAGTGTTGAGACTACAGGCATTCTGGCTTTTTACATGAATGTTGGATCTTCTAACTTAGATCTCATGTTTACCCATTACTCACCAAACCACCTCCCCTGCTTTAAAATATAAAATAAAAGTTTTCTCTGCTTTGAAAACTCATTGCATTTTAACAAGAAATCCACAGAGTTAGAGTAAGTGCAGGCTCCCAACTACATGGACTCTAATTTGATCACATTAAGTCACCTTTTTCCCCATGATATGTTATCTTGAGCATCTTTCCATAAGTAAAGAACCTGCCAGTGTCCTGAAGAGGATTATAAAGCTTCTGTGAATAAGTAGCAACACTACTCTGTAAAGTTGTTATCTATAGAACTTTTGTGACAGATTCCATGCGATTCTCACACAGCAGGGGCATCCAGCTGATATGTGGCAAGAGGTGAAGGCTCCTCCCTGTGTGTCAGCGTTGCTTCCTCTCATGTGACTGTCAAGCCATTACAATTTATTAAGAGTAGAAGATAAAGCCACGTGAGCACTTCCCAAGCCCCTGGATGGATAGAGCAATCAATTTTCCTAAATTATAGGCTTAAAAGCCAAGTATATTTTAAGGTAGAATTGATGCATTTCAAAATATTGCTGTGAAATATTTGAAATGAAACGTTTCTCTTCCTTTAATGTTGTACTCTTCTGGGTATTAAGAAAAAGAGGCCTATCATTAAGAAGATAACTTCAGAGCAGGTAGTATGGTTCACTTAGCAAAATGTTTGCCTCATAGCATGGAGGTTCTGACCTAGATTCCCCAGAACTCACCTGGGAAACACCAAGTGTGGTCAAGTGCATATGTAATCCCAGATCTTCAATATCCTATACAGCTAAATTCCTGGGGTTCACTGATCACCAAGCTCAGCTTACTTGCTACTTGTTGAGTTGTAGACCAGTGTGAGAACTCGGATTCAAATAAAAACTGGATAGAGTCAGTGGTTGTTTGAATGAGATGTCCACATATTCTTGGACATTTGAATTCTTCATACTTAGATGGTAGCACTGTTGTGTAAGTTTAGTTGGCATAGTCTTGCTGCAAGCAGTATGTTACTGGGGACAATTTGGTGTTTCAAAAGCTATGCGCCATTCACTCTGTTTCCTGCTTGTATTTGGAAGATGTTTCTTATCAGTTCTGCTACCATGTCTGTCTGTCTGCCATGCTTCCCCATCTCAATGTCAAAGGACTTTTATCCCCCTGGAACCACAAGAACAAACAAAACCTCTTTCTATCAGTTGCCTCTGGCATGGTGTTTTATCACAAGAACAGAAAAATAATACTGAACCTAAAGAATGTCACCCTAGACTGTCCTGAGTTCTTCATGTGCACATGCTCATATGCACACATGCACTAACACATACCAACACACATAAAACAGACACAGACACACACACACACAAGAGAGGAACAAGAAAAATATCTGCATCTTCTATCACTCCAGTGCTTAACTTGAATTAGTCAAGATGTCCAAGGAGGCACAATGTTTCACTGGGAAAATGTTTTTACATAGGCATCCGTGATTCATGTATCTATTTAGTATTCATCGAGTCCAAATATGAACTGACACTGCTCATAAGGAAGTTAGGAACAAGCCATCTTCTGTGTCTCCAAACTATGCTTATTCTCTGTGAAAAATATGCATAACAAATGGGTGAAAACACAGGAAATCTTCATGGTGCATATGGGAACATGCAAGAAGAGAACTCAACTGGGAAGTGATGGGGAAACAGCACAGGTGTTTCGAGAAACCAAAAGGATGACATGAGTCAGGTGCAGGGGAAGTTAGAGGTACCCAAGGTCAGCTCAGCTCCAAGACAGGCAGTGTCCAATGGAACACATAGGGAGGAAGAAGTCATTTTTCCTTTATTAGCTTAAGGTCTTTTGGGATAACTAGACTATTCTGTCTGGTTAAAAGTTAGATATCAAATCTGTAGCTCAGAAAGAAGGATGAGGATGCAGACATTTACAGAAGAAAAGGTAGCCACTAATGAGTTTTACCTTGAGCAGTGTGCGAACAAAACACTTCCAGGGACAAAGGGAGGAAGAGGGAAGGGAAATTGCATCATGAACAAAATGAGTTAAAAAAAAACATATAAAAATAGCAAATGCTTGAGAGGCAGGAAATAGAGAAGGCTGAGGACACAAGGTGATGAGAATGTTCTGTCCTAGGTGTCAAGACCATTGATATTTCAAAATTATAATCATCATGGTATTCAAACATGTCCATAAAATCCAGAAAATTATAGGATGAAATCATCTTACATTTGACAGTTGGTGCAGTCAGTGAGAACTTATCAACTACCTTTCAACTGCTACAACATGGTAGAGGAGAGAGAGGGAGAGAGAGCTTGCTTTAGGGCTGAAGGAAAACTGTAAGCAACCTGTGAAAGGGGTAGGTGAATGGAAGGGCTTCTTTGACTATTTCCCCCAAGAACACCTATGATGACTGAGGGGTTAAGGAGCTAAACTTAAAAGCTCCACATAAGAAACAAGGCTTCAGTCTCGTATGACTACTGTGATAACCTCTAGGTAGACCTATGACTAAGCCATACCTGCCCTAGACTCAGTGACAGGCATTGGTCAAAAAGACCCTTAAAGTAGAAATCCCATCTATTCATGTCATGACAAAACAAGGAGGATAATTGATGCAGGGATTCAGGCAGACTAGGAATAACCATACACATGTTATTACAGCTCATTATTACCACAACTTGATCTTGTTAGATTTTGGTCTGTATATCAGCCTACTTTATATCAGAGTTGAAGAACAGATTGGAAAGACTACTCCCCATGGAGTGTATTGAGAGGAAACAGCCAAAAGTAAATGATGCCTTTTGCACATAATTGAGACTTTAGGGGTCCAATGGGTAAATGCAGCAAGTCGCAATTGCCTTCTGTGGATGGTACGATGTGATCTTCCTGACAGAATGTCCCATGTCAATGGGAAGGATAATGACAGGATGACTGGCTGCTTCTTGCTCCTTTCATTTGGTTAATTTGAATACACTCTTTGTACAAATTATAGCTGCTGTCAATTTGATAATACTCCAATTTAAAAATTTGGATTGTTGGGTGCAGGCGCTTGCCAGCTCTAAACAAATGGTGGGCTGGCTAGCAGAAGATTTGAAGGGCACTCTGGCAATGGTCACAGACACACTCTTCTCTTGCTAGGAAGTCTCCAATGTAGGCCAGATTTCCAAATTGATATTATATTAAAAATGAAACAGGGTTTATAAACCTCTACTAAAACCACTGTAGACCTACACGTGGATGAATCAACTGGAATCTTCTTCCTTTCTGGTTTGCTTTCTTCTTACTCATTCTTTTGCTTTTTGCTGGTTTCTGTGCTGGGTCAAATGCAGGGAATCATGTGGTAAGCACATGCTCTACCACAGTCTTGCAGCTCCAGCCTTTGTTTTTGCATCATATAAACCATTGTCCCCTAGCATCCAAAATACATAAATTATTGTCTTTGTACCTCTTTGTCTTTGACTTCAATACTCTATTTAATAATATTAGTCCAATTAAGCCAATGATTAGGTACTTAATATGTTACAGACTTTACTCAAAGGAATGTAATCATGGACAAGATGAAGGCTCTGTTTTCTCAGAGTACACATTTTTTTAGGGAAAAATGTAACAAAAGTGTTCAATGAGTTAACAGTAGAGTAAGGTAGAATTAAAAATGTTTTGACATTTCAACAAGACAATGCCTGCCTTAAAATATAATGGTTTCACTATTTCTAATGCAGGGGCTATTTCCACAGATTCTGGAAGAGGAAACTGGGTCACCAGGAGCTGAAATGACAGGTGGTTGGGAGTTGCCTGATGTGGGTGTTGGGAATTGAAACTGGGTCTTCTGTAAGTCAGAATAATTATATTCACAGAATTTATGGGGCAAGTCCCAAGATAAATGAAATTGTGTATCTAGTCAACTTACCAGTCTCTCTGTATTTGAAATAAAACTGAACAAAACCAAGACAGGAGTAAACAATACTAGTGTTAAAAGAATTCTAGATTCTTGGAGAATGAAAACCTATTTTGAGTCCCTTTCTATTACAATTATTCATTCCCTTGGCTACCACCGTCAATGGGTGCCAAAGTCCTTCTACACTTGAGCAATTTTCTTTTGTGTCAGTGTAAACAGGGCCTTTGCCAAGATTATGTTTTAGCTGTTAAGTTGAACTAAAACTCAGTCCAAAGCCACAGCTCAAAGAGAGTTATCTAATTTTCAAAGTGTTACAAACCATAGTAGGTTAACTGTGGCAGAATATTAGTTACATTAATGTTACATTAATTTATTAGTTACATTAATTTATAATGTGGAATATTTGTTTAATGAAGTAAAGTTGTGCTGCATTCTTTTATGTTACTTTATTTAACTCTATAAAGCTATGTTACTTTGCCTGCCTAAAACACCTGGTTGGTCTAATAAAGAGCTGAATGTCCAATAGCTAGGCTGGAAAGGGATAAATCAGAAGAGAGGATACACAGAAAGAAATCTAGGCTCAGGAGGAAAAAGAAAAAAGAAAAGGAGGAGAGGAGGACACCGTGGGCCAGTCACACAGCCAGCTGCGGAGTAAGAAGGAAAGAAAGATACATAGAATAAAGAAAGGCAAAAAATCCCTGAGACAAAATGTAGTTAAAGAGACACAGGATAATTTAAGTTAGAAAACTGGGTGTAAATGAGCCCAGCTAAGGCCAGGCATTCATAAGGAAGAATAAATCATTATTTGGGAACTGGAGGCCAGGCCCTCAAAGAGTGAAAAATAAAACAAAACCAAACTACAATCAACCAGCAGGTTAATCTCATGATGTGCTTTCTCAACAGCACACAGGCAGTCTTCAGGGCTTGGAAATTATTTTTTGTGGTCTTCTTAAGTGGTCTTTATCTCATCATACAAAAGTTAAAGAATGTATGAGCCAAACTGTCCCATAGCTACATGATTTTATCATAAGCTAGCCCCCTAATTGCCTATGCCTGCCTCTTATTTCATAGCCTTTAAGAAGCAAAAGATGGAGGAAGCTATACCACATGAAAATGGAGGCCTGAGACACTGGTGGCAAAGAAGTAAGAGAAATGAAGGGCCCTTCCCCGGCCACTCTGCTCCCAGACTTCATGAGGTCTGCCCTTCACTCTGATACTACAGGCCAATGGGAATATTGTTATTAAAAAGTCGGAGAGATCCTGATAGGCAGAGGTTGTTGTCAAGGGATCCTCTAGCTCCTTCCCGTCTCTATCATTATATGAAATTGAAGGTTTTTATGGGGAAGGAGAGGAGACAAGTATCAAACAAAGTAGTTCTCAATATAATATTGTTATATCTGCACTCAAACTATCAGTTTGTGAAAGCTGCATTCCTATCACTTATGCAGCTGCATGCTTGGCTTCTCTAGAATTCTGATGTGGCATTTGAACATCACCAATGACTGAGGGGTAGACACCAAGGTGATTGTGTGTGTGTGTGTGTGTGTGTGCACGCACACACACACATTCATTGTGTGATATATATACGTCACAAGAGAAATTCAAGAGGTTTCTGAGGATATACGACTACACCTGGGAGTTCTAAATCATAGACTTAAAGGGTGAGAAACAATTGATGTTACAGAGGAAGCATCAGGTGAATGAAACTCAGGAGGCTTGATCTGAGGCAGGAGAGTGAGACAATGCTATTTCTTCCAACAGCAGTTAAAAAAACACAAAGGGAAATTCACTGATTACATCATATTTCCAGACTCGACTCTAGTTTTGTTTTATTTTTCTTTGTTTTTATTTGAAAGACAATGTGTTGTTCTCTTTTGAGAATCAGATGAAATGTAAAAAAAAAAACTTTACTGTTACTATTCTATGGTAAAGTTCAAAAACCTGACTGGTCTCATCTCAAAACAGCAACAATTACAGAAACACCATCCTTCTGAAATCCTGTGAGTTTTCCTTCTCGGTCTTTGTACATAATACAGTTCTCCCATGAGGATCTCTCTGTATTTTTAATAACAGCTGATGGAGGAGGGTCATCTTTCTATCTGTTGTTTCATTGGTTAAGTAATAAAGAAACTGCTTGGCCTCTGATAGGGTAGAATTTAGATAGGCGGAGTAAACAGAACAGAATGCTGGGAGAAAGAAGCTGAGTCAAGGAGTCGCCATGATTCTCCCACTCCAGACAGACGCAGGTTAAGATCTTCTCTGGTAAGCCACCTCGTGGGTTACACAGATTATTAGAAATGGGCTAGTCCAGGTGTGAGAGTTAGCCGAGAAGAGGCTAGATATAATGGGCCAAGCAGTGTTTAAAAGAATACAGTTTCCGTGTAATTATTTCGGGTACAAAGCTAGCCATGTGGGTGGCTGGGTACCGGGAAAGTAGCCCGCCGCTCATAACACAACAAACAGCCTTTTAAGTCAGATAAATATCATAATATAGGAGAGAACTTGTGAAGTCCGGGAGCAAAGTGGGCTGGTTCTCTGTCATCCATGTCTTGAGGTTCTCAATTAACTAAAAGCAAGAGGCTTCATATTTTCCTGTTGTATTGTCCCATAACATGATTTAGCCATTTATGGAGCATAGATAAATGATTCTTGTTGTGTAGGAATAAAACCATCTCAGTTTATTTTAGTTTCACATGTCATTACATACCGAAGTTTTGCTTTGTTCACTTCTTTTTATTTCATTACTACTACCAAGGGATTCCAAGTTAGCATTTTCTTTTGCAGATATTATAGAAATAACTAGAATTTGGTGCCATCAATTTTCAAACAAGGAACATCAATAGAGACCAAGAACAATGTTGTGAATGATAAAAGCAGAGATATCAAGCCATCGACAAGGTCACACCTCAAAGCAAAGCATTTGCACCCACAGAAAAAGATAACTCTCAGTCTTGATCAGAGGATCCTGTCCTTGCAGTGAACAGTGGGGAACAAAAAGAACCATGACTGCAAGGACACAAAGAAGAAGGCACAGCTGAGTACTCAGCTCAAAACATGACTTCCTACTCCCTGCTATAGCTTAGGGGGCATTGTGATGGGGGTGCACAGCCTGAGAACCGGAAGTAGGATTGGGTGAATGCTAACCATCGTTGTACAAACTGTTTACCCCCCTCCTGTTTTAGTGACTGCTAACCATCATTGTACAAACTGTTTACCCCACCCTTGTTTTAATAGTTGCATAATATTAAACTAAGCACATTATGTTTTTAATTTTAAAGAATGTATTAATGACTTATTCACCTTTTCTAGTATAAATACCTAATAACTTTCCAGTTTGGAACATCTCCACTTGACATCATGTGGCTGGGGCAGGCAAGACTCAACTAAACATAGCCCAGGCTTTCTAGATCTGGCCTGCAAAAGGACTCCAGAAACTTTTCTGCACCAACCAGAAGCCCACTGCCAGAGGTCATTAGGGAATCAAGAATTACTTATTTCTACATCAAACATTTTAATCTCTGATTCATTTAGAGATTCTGTGACACACAGATGCAAGGAATTCTGAAAGCATGAGCAAACACGAGCTGGCTCTAGGCATCACTCACTGGTGAGAGATCGTTATTGTTGCTAATCTGCAGCTGAGGAGGCATGGTGGCTTCTGCTTGTTGTTTTAGTCCATGTGTTTTTAGTAAAATCGTGCACATTCCATAAAGTTCCAAATGCTTTAAATTCTCTTAAATCACAAGGCTCTATGAACTACTGAATCATTCTTGACAAACTGTACCTTATAACACCAGAGGCAGAGGGAATCGCTACTTGTGAAAAATTGCTCTTATTCTACTTGAATTTTTTGTCAATATCAAACAGCAATCATTCAACTGAACAGTCCTGCTGCTGCTTACAGAAGCTGTGACAATATAAAGAGGTATCTAGGCAGAGAGACGAATGTTGTGTTTTCAAATAGCCTTGTTTTCACCCCCTGTCACTGACTAGTCCTTATAACAGTCTAACCATTTTCTTCTTTCAGGTTTAGAAAATAAACCAGCCCCAAAAGAACGTGCAAAATGCAATCCGCTGTGAAGACTCACCACTACTAGAAGTGTCATTCAGGTTTAGCAGTCCTCCTCCTAGCCCTCGGTAACTATGGTAACTGTAGGTCCCATTGCCATTGATGTACAATACCTCCTGTGAGCCTGGAACACTAGATGTTGAGTAGGTGGCCTGGGCTGCCTCAGGCTTGCACTGTTTGTCAGCGGGAGTAGCTTCGTCCTGTAATGAAACAGCATTCCATCACTGTGACGTTTCTGTGATACTTCACTTTGCACACACTCAATGCCAGCCACACAGTTGCACTAAGTAAGAAAAGTCCATACAGTGAACATTAAGTTCATGTGCATATTTTTCACCTTTGATAAATATTAATAGTAATAATAATAATGATAAAGAGCCAGGCAACAATGTGGACAGGCTATAGACAGAAAACCTGACAGTTTCCAAATGAATTAAAAATGATGGAGAATGCTTCAAGCAACAAGCACTAAGAGGGTAGAAGTCGCCTAAAGAACCACTGGCAAGTGATTGGCTAGAGAAAACAAGGGACACACACACAGTGGAATCCTATTCACCCTTGAAAAAAGGAAACCCTCATGATACTATAAACTGATGAGGCCCAGGGCCAGTTGTGAAGTGAACGAGTGGGCTGTAATAGAGCAGATGCTGCATGGGAGATGACTGAGAAGTCAAAGGCACAGATGGGTGAGGGACAATGGTGGTGCCCAAGTCTGCCTGGAGTCAGGCTGGGGGAACAGGGTTTCATTGTATGGAGAAGTAGGAGCATGGACCTGGGATCTATGCTTAACATTTCTCTCCAGATACTGGGGAAGTGACTGGGAGAGAGGGTGGCTTTTAATTAATAGTAAACAACTTGAAGCCACTTGCAGGACTGAAAATTCAGAGAAAGATTACAGTGGAAGATTATACATATTCAACAAAATCTGATCTTTTGTTTTGCTTGTTCACTTCTTCTCCTCTTCCTGCCTTATATTTTTTCCTTATTTCCTTCTCTGATTCTTCCTTTTCTCTTATTCCATTTTTATTTTATGGTTGAAAAACATCAATTTTTATTGAGTACTACCTCTGCACTAGGTCTGTTGAGTGAGTACTACCTAGGCCTGTTAAGTGAGTACCACCTCTACACTAGGCCTGTTGCTATCATTACAGGAGCCTGACAAAGATCTAAGTAAACACCCGGTTCCTTTAGCTTTTCGTTATGTCTGCATACACATTCACCAATGTCCATGAAACTACCTTTATCCCATTGAAAATGTTGTAAGGGAATAAGAAATTAACTTTGTAATAAATGGTATATTTTAAATAACCAAATATATTGAATTTCTCTTTATGAGTTTATAAAGTCTAAAATATATTCAATATGAATAGTTTAATTTCACTTGCCTTATCATCATCATCATCATAATTATTATTATTTGATTTTTTTTGAGACAGGGTTTTTTCTGTGTACCCTTGGCTTTCCTGGAACTCACTCTGTAGATTAGGCTGGCCTCAAATTCACAGAGATTCTCCTGCCTCTCCTTCCCGAGTAGAGGGATTCATGCACCACCACCTCTTGGCTCCGCATGTATTATTTATATTTCTTTTGATGTATTCTTCTCTTCACTCTTCCATATCAGGAATGATCTTCAGTGATCAAGACAAGGTCTTCACCACCAAGCCATATCCCTAGACTTCTTTCATTTTCAACAAGGAATATTTCTATCAATTGATTTCTATTAAATATTAGGAGTGGATTTTTCATAATCAGGAGTGTTTTGCATGGCTTTAAATTGGAGTAAAGTAGACCTTGAGAAGATCATATAACTGTCAGATATTTTCCAGGTGCTACAAAAGGAAAATGAAGAATAACATTGTTCTCTATCTGAGCTATATTATATTGGTTGCTCGTCTTTCCTAGGATGAAAACTTGGCATGATTCTGTTCCTGTGCAGGGCAATGGACTCAGCTCAAATGAATCCATTCCACTCAGCCATAGGTAAGGGTTACATGATCTACAACTTTTATTTTTATTTCCAATAAGATTATAAGAGAGAATTGAAATTTTATGACTTCCCAATCTAAATGGTACCGTAATACTATTGACTGACTTTCAAAGTAAAAAATAAGAAGAGAGAAGAAATGGAAAAAAATTATACAACATGAAATTTGAATTTTGCTGTAATCTATTTACTAAGTATGACTATTTTTAAAAATAATAAAATGATTCTCTGAAATTTCTCTAATGAAAACATGGATGATCTAAATTGGTATACAATTAGAATGTTGGGTTGCAACTTCAAAGCTTGCCATTTGAACTACAGAACCCATGGGAGGGTGTATTACCTTTGAATAGCATTTTTTGGAAGAAACTGTCAAGTCAAGAAAAGAGCAAGGCCGACAGCTCTACTCTCCTGACTCTCCAGCTGGTGGTTGTAGTTTAATAATTTTAATTTTTGCTAATGGAAAATCACCCAGAGAAGGTAGGTTTCAGACTCTGGCTTTCTGTAGAAAAGAATATGGGATCATGAGCCTCACCTCTGATAACTGAGACTTTTAAATATACTCAGGCAATTGTCTAATAACAGTGATGTTGTGAACAAGCCTTATCAATGAATCAATGTTAGGAGCATACAAGCAGTTGTCATTGGGCAAACTGGGTTTGGCAGAGGGATTGAAATCATTAAGATCTTGGTGTATCTCATACTTGATTCATCAGTCCTTCTGTCCTTCCTGTGAAACAGTTTCCTGTGTAGGTGTGCCAGCATCTCTTTATGGGCATAGGACTATCTATATGCAATCTCAAATAAAAAAAAAACTCCTTGAAATTCAAAACTGAGTGGCTGAGTGATGCTAACATTTCTTTTTATTTTGTGAGTGGGGACTTTGATCATTTTACATTTTTAAAAATCATTTAAGAATTTAAACATTCAATCAGTATTCTATGGAAATATTAAAAATATCAAATACTATAAGGTCTGATACACTGGTCTCAAGCAGTTCAGACCAAATATCCTCCACCTGTTCACAGTGATTCTTCCATACTAACATAAATGTGGCATATATGTCCCGAGCTTGAGCTTATTAAAGCTCACCAGAGGATCAATAGATGGATCTAAGATGTCTGCATGCTGAAGAAGTTGGTTGTTGAATTCCCAAGGATCATGGTCACCCTGGCTACTCTTTTGTTATGCGGTTCAGGATGTAAATGGCTTTATGTTGCCTTGTTTTCTCACTCCTTGTGACTCAGGCAATCCTATCATATGCCCAAAGCAACATATGCACTTGAGTGCAAGCCATCCTGTCCATGTGTGAGGTAAATAATCTTATACTACCTTTGAAATTTTGTTATAAAAAGGAAAATCAAGTAATACAGTCACATTAATTTTCATGCATACATCTATTTTCTCTAAAAGTATTATATTCTTAAACGGGTCTCTATGGAATTTGTATAGTTTTTAGGGAAACCATCTGAGAGTCTCCGTGAGGTTATGAGTTATAGGATAATAGCATGGGCTATACCACATCCTTTCTTGGTAGCCTGATTAACAGCTTTATTTCACTCTGAACTCACCAAGTGACTGCATCAAAGCGTTATGGAAATGACTGCTCTAATATATTCCTTCTGCAAAGACTTATCTATTGAAGTCTCAAAGACGCCAGGATGTTCTCTGTTCTTGGGGTACCTGTGAAGGTGAGCCTCAGTTCTACCACTCATGTGGTGTAAATAATCTGGGCTTCTAGTTTTAGGAATGTGACTGCTCTCCTGAGACAAGAAAATTCACTCACCATAGAGGCTCTTGTTTTGTAAAAGAAGAGACATTATTTTTGCACTGTTTCCTTATGCGTTCCTTTGTATTATTAAGTGTACTATTTTAAAATTTTGACTCTTTCTTTATTAACTGTTGTTCCAAACTGCTATAGCTGTACTGGGAAGGCATAAAATTAATTCCATTAATAAGCAAAGCCAACTTTCTAGGGATTATTTGCATTCAAACAAAGATTTGCATTATTAGTGTTTTCTCAATCCACTATACCTAGAGAAATAAAACATACAAATCTGCCAATAAAATATGTTCTGCAGTGTCTTTTGGACAAAAGTTTAATGAGAGTTAATTCATGTTTTTGTCTTGAGAAATAATCATTTTCAAAGAGAGAATATTTTAGTGATATTAAAGGTACAGATGCCCTGGAGTCATGTTTTTATCTTTGTCATGATCTTCAAATAATTAATATTTTAATAGTGAGTGCTCAACACTTCCATAACTACCAGTACACCCAGAGTGCCTATGAAGACTGTTTTCAAAAGAGGGCCATATTAACATGCTACAAAGGTGCATATCTACACAGTGAAATAAATTTAATCTACAAGAAAAATGATTAACCCTCTTTTTTATTAGAAATATTTCAAAACGTGTAATACATAAAAATAAGGAACAACAATTGAATGACCACAAGCAATGATCAAGACAATTCATACACCCCTCTCCTCTCCTCCCCTCCCCTACCTTCCCCTCCTCTCCCCTCCTCTCTTCTCTCTCTTTCACAAACACATATTTTGATTAAAAATATTCAATGGAAAAAGAAGTATTTTCATTTACCTTTACCGTTAGACTCTGGCATTATCTGTTTATATTTCCCTCCTACCTTCAAGTTGAATATACATTTACATTTCATGTGCAAAATGGGCTTATAAGTGGATAGGTGTTTACTTTTCCAAGGAGGCCAAGATTGGGGTGGGCTGGAGAAGGGACTTAACTATCATCTGTCAGGCCATGACATGTCCTTTGAACTTCTCCGTTCCACCCAGAAACTGGCCAGAGTCATATTGAGGTATGCAGTTGTTTTAGGGTTCCTTGATGGACAACACGGACAGAGTCCTAATACCCTCAGACACATAAGGACATTTTTACTTAGTACCTTCCACAGACAAATTCTCTCTTTAACTGAAAGTTAATTGATTCCTTCTAAGGGTCCAACAACAGGTTTTTCCTCTTTCTTTCTTTTCTTTCTTTTTTCTTTCTTCCTTCCTTTCTTCCTTCCTTCCTTTCTCCTTTCTCCTTCCTCCTTCCTTCCTTCCTTCCTTCCTTCCTTCCTTCCTTCCTTCCTTCCTTCCTTCCTTCCTTTCTCCTTCCTTCTTCCTTCCTTCCTTTCTTAAATAAATAAATGTGGCCTTGAAAAGGTAACATTAGATTAACTTACTCTTTCAAGATTTCCAGAATTTTTTATTTAATTTAATGTATTTACCAAGTGTTAATTTGATGACAACTTTGTCTATAAAGACAAGCAGAATACACCAATTAGATTGGGGTGGAGTCAGTATAAGTCACACCCCATCTGTGTTTCCTTGTCACTGTTTTTATATATATCACCATGGAATTTGCAAAACTCTTCTCCTAGAGCACGGAACCATATTTTTAGAACATCATGGGGTGTGTAAAGAGGAAGGCATTATTGATTCACCTTTTGTAAACAAAGAACCTTGAATTAAGCCACATATGATGTTTTTGCTACAGAGCAGTAAACTCGCAGGCATAATGCAGGCTTCACTTTTCCCCCATTTTCTATAAGCTGATTGCAAATTTCTAGTGTCCCTATATGTTCTTTGAAGTTTGCGTGATAGAACATTTTTATTTAAAATACATAATTTAAATTCCTCCCTTGCTTCATGTCCAAGCCACCGGAAATACTTCTCCCTTCTAAAAGCTTCTCTTCTCACAGTTGAGGGCATTCCAGAACTGTGTACATTGCAGAGCTTCCAGTGAGGTTAAGAGAGAACCAGAGCACTACTGAAAATGTTCTTCAATCAACAAGAAGCCATCTGCACTGCTAATGACTAAACATGTAATGGAGGATAATGGGAGGCCTTTGATGACATCAACTAAGTTCAACCTTACAAACTCTCACCTGGCTCAAATAGGCCAATACTCCAAAATTGATGGCTTGCAAGCACTTAGAGGGATTCCATATTCTTTTCTCCACTTTAGGGCTTTAAATGGTTAAGATACCAAGACTGCAAAATTCTCCCCACGCAACACAAACAAACACTATTGAAAGCCACATTTGGATGAACTTCATATCGTGTGATGATAAGAATTGATTGTATGTAATTCTTTTTCTTTTATGTTTTGTTTTGTTTTGTTTTTTGAGACAAGGTTGCTCTGTAGCTTTGGTGCCTGTCCTGGAACTAGCTCTATAGATCAGGCTGGCCTCGAACTCACAGAGATCCGCTTGCCTCTGCTTCCCGAGTGCTGGGATTAAAGGTGTGTGTCACCACCGCCAGGCTGATTATATTTATTTCTGATCTAAGAAACCAAACTCTTTGGAGGATAGCAACATCCAGAGATTCACCAAACCTTTTGAGTTTTTTTATCTGATATTTTTTCTATAGAGTTATTTAAACACACCTACATACATGATTTCATGAGCAATAACATATCCTGATATAAGTAGAAACTATTAACACTGCTTTAAGAAAATGGAGGTAACGTGATGGTCAGAGGGCGTATGAGGATTGGGGAGAAAAGAAATAAGGAACTGCCAATCAAAGAGTGCAACATTTCAAGTAGGAGGAGTCAGTTTTGAGATATGGCTCATATCAGGGTTTTGAGAGTCAGTGTATTTTATATTTAAAGTAATTAAATTTCAAGCATCTCATCATAATAAATGGTACCATTTATAGTGCTGGGATTAAACGTGTGTGTACCAACACCTCCCAGCTCAAAGAAATTTTAATTCTACTTCCTTAATACCTAAGGATGCCAAGCACTTTTAAAGTCATTTATCAGCCATTGTATTTCTATTTTTCTGAAAATTATTGGCCAATATGTTGAAAGGTATTTTTATATTTTAATCTTTTTTCAGTTCCTTACATATTTTAGATATTAACCTCCATAAACATAGAAAAGAAAGTACTAAAGTCAGAACACTGGGGAGGGGTCAAGGACTTGGGAGGAAGGGAGGAGGATGTATCCCCAAAGTAAACATGCATGAAAATACCACATGGAAATCTATTACTTTGTATACTTATTAAAATTATCTACTGTGTAGAGCATGTAGTTAAGAATTTATTCTGCTTCTTATATATATGATAGGTCTGTATAAAATACACAAAACAACGTAAGAACTAAAAGTCCAAAATAATAACAATGTGTTTTGAATTGTATGTTTGTATGTGTGTATGTGTAAAACAAAAATTTAAGACTCATTGGCTTCAAAAAGACAAAATAAATACTTTAGCACAAACCTCAACCAAATTCTAGTTGATGGCTGTCTCTCAGGAAGAAACTGACAGAATGCACAGTTGCTAAAATGTAAGTCTCCTGCGTGCACATGAAGCTGAATTGTTAGCAGTTTCCAACACATATGTTACAATTTGCTCTTTAGTGATTGATCAAGTTTCTGCACTTAAATAAATAAATCTTGCTATGTAGGTCAGGTCTTGCTATATTGGCCAAAGTAAAGATTTTAAAGATAATTCCTTTGAGACTGAAAAAAATAGACTGCAAGTCATTTTAGCTGGTATTTTTTTGTGTGTGTGTGTGTGTGTGTCAAATGCAGAATTTCTCATCACAGAAATCTTTCGGTAACAGAGGGTATTTTTAACATTAATCCTCACTACATTTTAGGGAGAAGAGGTGATTTATCCTAGTAATACAGTATGTTTTTTTTTTCTTTATTAGAATGTACATCGTGAAAGCCTCAAAATATCGACAAAGCCATCATTTTATCTAAAGCTGGACTCTACTGATTGAAGACTACCTTTTGGACCAGGGAGATGGCTTACGAGGTAACAGTGGCTCCCAGACATGGCTTATTTATGGCAGCACTCACTTAGTGTGATTCTGGGAATTCTTACGACTGACAAGAAAAACTCATTCAGTGGACAGATATGTGAAAAATGCAAAACACAGAGATGACAGACAATGTTCATCTTTTCATTTCTTTTTCCTGAACAGGTAGGAAATCCTGACTAATGATGTTATTTGAGCTCTGATGCTGTGAAGTAATCTTTGGTAGTTTCAAAATTAGAGACAGGTGTGCCAGCATGGCTGAGTAAGCAGAATGGAACATAATCCCTCCTAATGTCACTCTACAGAATGGATCTTTTCACAGCTACCTTTGATGAACACGAGGTTCACACAATAAACATACTCCCGTGGGGATTGTGTATCTTGAAAGAACTGTGTAACTGAGATCTTAATTTCCACACACTGGAAAAAAGCTTATAGATTATTGTAATTCAAACCGGGTGTAAAAAATCACCCACCCATTTTTGGTACTTCAAATATATTAATTACAAAGCAGTCAAACTAAGGTAATTAGAAAACCATCCATACAGTAAAGCCTGAATTACTGAGGGATAATGATTTTTATACTAATGTGAAATTAAATTTTAAAAGGAACATGTATGAGGACTCACACGACGATCAAAAAATAAATAACCTGGTGATGAATTTAAAGCCCACTGTTTAAGCCTGAGTGTGTGTTAGGTGGACATTCAGACCTGAGCTCTTGGCTAACATTCCTACTTTAATAAGTATTGTTTCTTCTGTTATGTGAAACGTCTGACTTAGCACATTGGTTATGAATGTAGGATGTTATGGTTTTAATGTTATAGTTAGAAGATAAACATTACTGGTACTACAGTGCTTTATATGTAAGATGCACAGTCAATAGTTTTATTTCCATTTGCAACAAACCCATTTGTCAACAATGGTCATTTTTAGGAATTCTTTGTTATAATTTTATATACATATATGCATGAAATGAATAAATCTTCATAAGCTACTTGAATTTGGTAAGCAGCAGTCCTCTCCATGCCCCCTTGAGATTTGGATCATATACTCTAGGTCTTCTGGAATAATGAGCAGCTCTCTTCCTTCCATTTTGTTTTTCTGGAAGTCTCCATTCTCTATAATGCCCTTGCCAAGTTGTATCTCTGCTTTGGTCAGCATCCACTGATTTTCAGCAAGGATCTCTAAGCCTAAGTCCGTGAGGGAGACCTTTGCTCAGGCTTACATTTTGAACTACCTGCAGGATATGGCTACATGCAGACCCCATGAATACCTGACCAGACAGTATGTCTAGGTTCCCCTTGTCATTTCACTTTCCCATTCCCAGGCATAACTTATTCTGCTCTCTGAACTCTATTGCTTGACCAATGATACCTTCAGCTCTATCTGGGGTTCTGTTTTAGAGACCCGTGTCCTATCCAATAGCATCTTTTAAGGATCTCCTATCTAGAATCCAGAGTATTTTTTTTTTTGTTGATCTAACTTAATTTGCACCTGAAAACTTTAAGTAATGTTCTGGAATGCCTTCCAGTTACTAGACTAAGCACTTAACTATCTTAACTTAACTGTGTGCCTATCAATCAGCAAGTAAAACAGACCGGCTCCCTACCCTCATGAGACCTGTGTGAATACGGGGGAAGAAATGAAATATGTAGGGTACAGAAATTATTTCCAACAGAGAGAACATCTAATAATAAAATAAAATTGGATAAAGCATCAAAGCAATTGGAAATGCGTGTCCAAGAGGGAATTTATTTCTAAGAATTGTACATGAATCAAAAAAACTAAAAAACAATGATAAAAAAGATTAGTTTGAAGTCATAAAAGATCATTTGCCTGTACATCAGTGTGTCTTCACATGTGTCTATGTTCACATACGTGTACACATGTGTCTATGTTCACATACGTGTACTTCATTGGCCCAAACTACACAGAAATATATTCTACAGTAGATAGAAGACCTCCATATACAAAGACCTTTGAATATATTTTTGGTATAATTGGTTCATATAAGGATAGAATTTCAATTTAGGTTTTTTTGTAACAATGTTTTCTGATAACAATTATTTTTACCTTGCTCGGAAGTAATTTGTCCCATCCAGGCAAACTCCCTGCTTTTGATTTCTGGGCACATGATCACTATGAACCTGTTCAGCTCCATATACTTGCTGACATTGGTGTCATGTCACCACAAAGAGTGGAGAGGTCAGAGGTACTCATGCCCAAAATAGCATTCACTGCTGTCCTCTCTTGACATGCCACAGGCTGGCAGGGGCTCGTGCCTGAGATAGCATTTACTGCTTTCTTCTCTTGACATACCACAACAGGCTGGCAGGTGCTGTGCTTCTCCAGTGGCTAGTTTGGATTCTGTCTGACAGACCCTCCCAAAGCCTCCTTTCTGTCACACTGATGCCTACTTTTTAGCTCTGCCAGCTTCACTGCCTCTACCTGACCCTATAACTCACCCACACCTATGCACTTAGCCCCTTGCAAAGCATGCCTTAGTGATTCATTTGGTAGATGTATTTCTGTCTTTTAAGATTTTAGAATACCAGTGGTTTTGATTTTGTTTTTGTTTTTCTAAGTGTCAAGGCAGCCAGCAAGTAATATGGTCATGTTTATTCTAAGCTTGTGGTCCCTAGATATCATTTTTGTGTGTGTAGGAGTGTTGTTTTTACTGTAAAGTATTATGAAACCCTCCTAAATTCTAGTGCAAATATAATCCCTGCAGCTTACAAATCACAAACTCAGAGAACCTAGATAACAAAGAGGACCCTAAAAGAGACATACATCATAAATGGATCTAATCTACACGGGAAGTAGAAAAAGACAAGATCTCCTGAGTAAATTGGGAGCATGGGACTATGGGAGAGGGTATAAGGGGAGGGGAAAGAAAGGAAGGGGAGCAGAGAAAAAAAATATAACTCAACAAAACAATAAAAAACTCAAAGATTGCATTGTATATCACAATGATAATGTAAGTTACTGAAGTTTACAAACTGACATTCATTTCTAAATAAATGTATTTGTTTTACATCCTGACTACAGTTTTCTCATCCTTCCTCCCCTTCCAGGCTCTCCTCCCCACACCTCTCCTCTGCCCCATACCCCATTCCCTCCTTTTCCTTTTCTATTCATAAAGGGGCAGTCCTCCATGGATATCAACACAACATGGCATATTGGGTTACAGTAAGACTAAGAACCTCCCTTTGTAATAACAATAAGCAAGGTGACTCAATATGAGGAAGATTGTCCCAAAAGCCAATGAAAAGGTCAGAGACAGCTCTTTCTCCCTCCTATTGTTATGAGTCCCTCATAGGGGCTCACAGAGACTAAACCAACAACCAAAGAGCCTGCACTGACCTCAGCCCTCAGCAAAAATGTGATGAACTGACACTAACACTGGCTATCAGGGATAAACAACAGCCACTTATGGCTAAGCCACCTCACATTCTCTGTAGGAGAACCTTGCAAAGATGGAGCTCAGTGACTTTCTAGACACAGACCAAAGTACTGGGCATAGCACCACACCACTATTGGGAAGACTCCCATCTAATGGGATGGAAAAGCCAAAGACTAAAGACCTGATCAATGCCATGGAAAGGTGAATCTTTGGAATGCAAATGGCAGGTCTAATCTATAAATGCCTTGGTGTGTGGATTAACAAGACAGTGAGATCAATTAGGAGAGCACGGACTATGTGGTATTTAAACGCAACATTGAAACAAAGAAGAGAAGACAAAGTAACAAATTTGAGAGGAAGAGTGACCATTTTATCAAGGTATAATATTTTTAAGATGAAATTTAAGGTTCCACTCATTCAGTCATTTTCATAGTGTTGCAATTAAACCTAGAGTTTTGCACACACTAGAATGGTTTAGGCAACCACTCTAGACTGAGCTACATCACTAGCTCCCCATCTTTAAAGTTTTATTAAATTTGTAGAAAGGGTCTAAGTATGTTTCCGAAGCTGTTCTTTAACTAACCCTGCAACTAACTCTGCAGCCTTGGCAGGGCCTGAATTTGTTCCTCCTGCACCGCCTTTCTGAGTCGCTGTATCACTGACACACTGCAGTGTTTCAGAATATGTGTTTGACTACGCAAAGATGTGCTACATTTGTTTAATTATGTTAATATGTGTTGCTGTTTTTATCTTTCCTGCCTAGGGCACCTGATTGGCCTAATTAAAAAAAACTGAATAGCCAATATCAAGGGAGGAGGTACAGGTGAGACTTCCAGGCAGGGAGAGTAAGTTGGACAAGGAATTTATCCTCTAGGAAGAAAGAAAAGGACACGATAGGGAGATGCCAGGGACCAGTCAGACAGATACGGAGGAAGCAGGAAAGTAAAATATACAAAATATAAGAAAGGTAAGAAGCCCAGAGGTAAAAGGTAGATGAATAAAAAAAGTTAAATTAAGTTAAAAAAGGAGACAAGTCTAAGCTAAGTTTGAGCACTTATAATTAAAATAAGTCTCTTTGTCTTTATCTGGGAGCTGTTCATGGTCCAAAGAAAATGCCAGCTATACATGGTACCCAACATGAGGTCCAAATTTTCACATAAGGCCTGAGAAAGCTGAGACAAACAAGCAAACAAAAACATTGCAGCTCCTTTAAGAGGCGCTCCTGTGCAGCAAAGCACTGGAGCAGCTGGCACACTAACTAGAAACAGCAACCTAAGTAGAATACCTGCCACAGTGTGGGCACCAAACTCTTAGACATGGTGCAGATGAATGCAGCCCTTGATTAAACACAGCTCACAGTTGAATATGTCTCTCAGACAGGCTTGCTGCGCTTAAGGCTCAGTTGTCACAGAGCTGAGGAGGGGATGGAGCAAACAGCCAGAATACCACTGCTGATGGCCTAGCTGCTACTTAACAGTTTAAGGATTAGCTCATGTGGTTAGAGAACCCTACAAGTACACAGTAATATCAGTCCAGACCAACAAACCAAACCAAAGCAAAACAAAATAACTTTAAACATGTAACAATGTGTATAGGTGCTTAAAAAAGAAAGAAAATTGGTATAGACAGTCACAGTAAAAATATAAAAATAGTAAAGTCTTTAAAGAAAGACTAAAGTAATATAAACATAATAAGCCACATAAAGATGGAAAATACACAGGAAATCTGGATCATGTGTGGTGTTTTATTGATTTTAAATTTTTTGAATGCTGATGAGTAAATGTTACTAAGACACATAGGATTGTAAGATGAATTGCTCAATTAAACTAGCCTAGATTCTTAAGAATATATTAACTTTAATATGGATTCAGAAAATATATTGTGTTTGGGAAGACATTATGCTTTTGTTTTCACAGGAAATGAAAGGCTATGGATTCCTTCAAAATTTACAGAGATTAGATTTGATTGGGAGGGAACCCCTGAAAATCTTGGCTACAGACATATAGAAATAAACCTAGAAAATGACAAAATGGTTTATGTATATTCTGATTCATCAACAAAAAACAGCTCTGAGGATGGCTGAGACAAAATAAATCTTGTTGGTTACAGAGTTCTCATAACTAATTATTATATACCCTACTTATGTCACGGATAGAGGTTTGGTTATATGGTACAAACAAACTTATAAAGTTGGCAGAAGACTTTTATCTGCACAAATATTAAAAAAGATCACCTTTGGATGACTTGTATACAATGCATTGTCCATATTTGTGTTAATAAAGATATGTATCATATTTTTGAAAGTTTGTGTGTTTATAGAGCAAGGAGATCAGGCACCAATAAAAATGGGTAGTTTAGGTGATGCAACCTTTCAGAGTGCCTCTGTTGCAGTTTCTTCAGAGTTCTGCATTCAGAACAACTCCAAGTCTGCTACCTGAGATGGTCCAGCCTCACAGACTATTCTAATCAGGACTTCAGATAAGTTTTACATTACAGAGATGGCAAAACAAAAGCTATATCTAGTTTTCTTAGGACTTGACAATTTTCTCAATTTTCTCAGGGTCTCCTGTCACCCCCAGACAAGAAGAGCAGTTTAAAGAACACAATATCTATATTCCTAAGAGATGGGGCAGGTAATTTTTGGTCATTCAGTGGATTATTGATATTTATCATCATTAATGGGGAAATAATAATATATGATAAAAAGTCAACTATTCATCTCAAATATTTTACATTGGTATAGATTTTTGTATATTGATAGAAATTTAAGGTTATTTTTGTTGTAGCGTATGTGTTTCTACTATGGTTTAAGGTATTGTATCTATGAATCTAATTTAGAACTGTAATATAAAGTTGTAGTCCTTGAAAGCTATTATTACAAACTGTTCAGAATAATTAAAATGTGGGTTATTAGTTACTGATCTATAACAATCAAACTTGTAGTCATGTCAGGTTATGTTTTTAAGGTCATACAGGAATATATAGGTAATCTTCAAATGCTTCAGAGACCTATACAATATGGCATTTAAGATATTTAATATCCTAAGGCTTTTCATAGCACTGCTCTTGGCAGCACTAAGATTATGGTATTAAGGATTATGGGTATCAAAGAACCTCCATGTGGAGTTTACTTTCACTGTGCCAAAGCTAGTCATTTTGTCATGAAACTGCCCTTGCCTTGAATGCTGACAATATGCTGGACAAACTGGACAAACAGGACACAAAGAAAAAAGACCGTTGAACTTTGCCAAGGCAAGGTAGAACAGTCCTTCAAAATTCCCACTTCACAGAAAAGTTTGTCAGATATTCTAGGCCTTTAGGCCATAGATGGATGCTCCAACATTGCCTAGGAACTTTGTGTGGCTCTCCAGGCAATCAGATATCTTTGTCATTTCTATAGTTTTGGAAGTTGCTTTGCTCTGCACTTCCTGTTCACTCAGGTAATATTATACCCTTCTTGGTTCTCTGGTAGAATTGAAGATGAGACAATTATAGTGTTCCGTACTCCCAAATTCTAAAAAGAAATTTACATAAGGGATGGAAATTTTATAAGGTTGAGAAGTGTAAATTGTTTATCTGAGAAAATGTTTTCAGGTCTAAAAACGTAATTTTGGGTTGGTAATACAAGTTAGAAAGTCAATTAGGCACACAACTATGGACTCATCAAGATAGGATAGATACTGGAGTATTGTCTCTGAATTTGTCAAAAGCAAATGGACTGGATATTCTAAAGATAATTTTTAGTTAGTAACTGTTTTATTGTATATAGTCTTACTATGTTAATGCTAAGACTTTTTTTTATTTAGACAAAAAGCAGGAAATGTGAAATATTTGTTTAGCTTTGCAAGGATGTGTTGCATTTGTTTAACTATGTAAAGATCAGTTGCATTTGTTTAATTATATAAAGATGCATTGCTATTATATAAAGATACCTTGCCTGCCTAAGGTACCTGATTGGTATAATAAAAGCTGAATGGCCAATAGCATTGGCTGAGGTATAGGGGAGACTGCCTGGCAGAGATATTAAGTAGGAGGAGGAATTTAGGCTCTGGGAAGAATAAAAAGAAGATGACAGAGAGGTGCCAGGGGCCAGTCACCCAGACACAGAGGAAGCAGGAAAGTAGGACATAAGAATGAAAGAAAGGGAAAAAGTACAAAGGCAAAATGTAGATGAACAGAAACAGGTTATATTAAGTTAAAAGTATGGGACAAGTCTAAGCTAAGATTGAGCATTTATAATTAGTAATATGTCTCCATGTCTTTATTTAGGAGCTGGTTGGTGGCCCAAAGAAAATGTCAACTACAGTGCAGCTGCATAGGATAAATTTAACAGGGCCAAAGCTGTAACTTTACACTAAGTTAAGGGTGCTCCATGTTTCAAAAAATAAGGAACTTTCACATCACTGAAAAATACACTTATAACTGAATACAAAGTATACTATAGTATATATGGAACACATACTATGTGCAAGACACCATGACAACAGATGAAGAAAACAACACAGGTGGAGTATCTGCTTCTAGTGAGCTTGCATGTTAGCATGGTATACAGGTAATATACACAGATAATTATAAGTAAGTGAGAGTTTAAAAAAAAGCCAGTACATGCATAGAGGAGAGGACCTAAAGATAGATGAAAATATACATCCAGCATAGGTCATACTCACAAAACTGCAGTGCCTGGAGGGAGAGAAATGCTCTCAGACAGTGCTTATCAAGACCTGACTGCATCAGGAACTGCTCTGACCTGCTCACTGACTCAATCCTTACAACCCTCTGAATTAGACATCACTAAGCTATGGCTTTGTGGAAGGAAAAAAGGCATGAGCAACGTCATTCTGTGAATTCAGGATCTAAGATCCAGACGTGGAGTTCTTGCTCCCAATAGAGAGGCTCAGCCACAGTGTCTTCTTGTTCCCATACTACAAGCATAAGAAGAACCAGTCTTTCCATCCGAGAAACACCAAGGCCATGAGAAAAAGAGAAAGCAAGCAATGACATGTTTCCATTCACTCTGTTTGTTTTGTTCCACTATGTGCTTGATAGAGTTCCAGAGTCATGACCAAAAGCTGTCAAAAGTTCTCTGGTCTTAAAGGCTTGATTTGGTGAGGAATAAAGTTGGCCACTGAAAGGTAAATAACTAAAGTGTTCACTTTATACGGTAGTAAATGATAGCATTATAAATGACAAAGAGGGCTAATTCTAAGGTACAGAATGTTGAAGACAAGGCTATGGAATTTAAAATATGGTGGACAGAGCAGTCTATGAGGATACTTGCAGGAAGCACAGCTTAGAGTAAGCACTGGAAAACCAAAATTGTCAACCACAGAGGCCTATTTTCTTCAATGGGAGGAAATGAATGATGACTCCTCTTCACCTGGAATGCTGGAGTGAGGTGGTCAAACAACCACTGTGTTCTTCGCTGTTCTATTAGGAGCCAGGCTTCACCTGAATCCCCCAATATCCTGAGCATTGTTTAGGCCCTAATCCTGAACTTGGTCTCTCAGTAAATAGAGCACATCCCTATGAAAGAGGCCCCACTGTCCATCAATACAATCTATCCTTGTGCTTATTCTCTAGGTCGCTCTGTTTGCCAGCCAATAGAATTCATTCTTATTGTAAGGTCACAGGTGCATTGCTACTTTGTAAGAGAATTTTCACATAACCTGCCCCAAAGTTTTGTTACAAGAATTGTCATATGGAGACTTCCTCCCTTAAAGCTCTACCATGTTTAAATGTGTAAGAAAAGTAAACCATGACTCCCATGTCAAGAAACAGTATGGAAAGAAGAGACAGTTACAGACTGCCTTGACTGATGTCTTGATATCTGCACTGAATATGTCATGTGTTACACTTAATATTATCCAGGAAGGAGTATGGACAAGCAGTTGGTGGAGCGTGTAAACAGTAGGGGTGCCCTCTCTAACGGGATGTCAAAGACTTCATCTTTGATGAGAAAATGGCAAGTACTATCTTAAATGGATGCATGTTAATATACAGAGGAGAAGATGAACTGCTTTGTGTCATAAACAGGGACAGGGTTTGGTGAAAGAATGGATAACACAGGGACAGAGAGTCAGGTTTAGTTAAAGACACTGTGGTACTTTCAAAGAAAATGACCCCCAAAGGAAGTGGTGCTACTAGAAGGTTTGGACTTGTTGGAGTAGGCATGACCTTATTGGAGCATGTGTCTCACTGCTGGGGATAGATTTGAGGTCTTCTATGCTCAAGCTCTGCTCAGTGTCACAGTTAAAGTCCTATTTCCTGAAGATCAAGACGTAGCACCCTCCGCTCCTTCTCCAGCACCATGTCTGCCGGCATGCCATCATTTCCTCCCATGATTATGATGGACTGAACCTATGAAATTGTAAGTCACACCAATTACGTGTTTTTCCTTTATAAGAGTTGCCATGGTCATGGTGTCTCTTCGAAGGAGCAGAACGAAGACAGACATCTACACAAAAGATGCTGGGATCCAACAGGGCTCTAATGTGAAAGTAACAAGCTCTCGCTGGTGAAGAAAATAGCTCTCCCAGGAGTGTGCCCTGGGGGAGGTGCTCTGCTTGTGCGTGCACACCCTTGCTTCACTCACGTGAGTTAAGTGAGATGAAAAAGTAAAAGAAAACAGAAAAAAAGACTTTCTCAAGTTTAGAGAAAACAGACTTGCATGTCTTGAGTGGCCTTTTCCAATTGCTCAACGTAGAGTTGTAGTAATTGGTATAAGGGATCTGATTGATCCCAAAGCCACACTCTCGCTGAAGACTACCGCCTTACCACACTTGCAACTCTCCTGAGCTGTCAGGATACAGTGGGGCCACTTCAGCTGTCTGACATAGACTGTGGGTGGGACAGAGCAAAAATTTTTCAAATTCTTTGAATTCTACACTCTGCTTTGCTGATTATTGGGAGTTTATTTAGCATCTGCTTCACATTCCAGGTTCTGGAACAAATCCTCACTGAAAAGACTTTCGTACAAACCCCTTCTGTTTCCCTTCAGACCATCATCTCCTCCCATTCACACTCTTCCTTCCTATGGATGATGGGGCACTCAGGGAACTCAGAACTCAGCTCTAGTCCGAAATTCATTCTTGTCCCAAAGCGATGCCTTCCCAGAATCTTCGTTAAATTACATTGGAAATGACAAGCAGGATACATATTCAAACTCAGTGTTCAGGGCTGTCCTTCCTCCATCATGGGCAGTTGTTCATCACTGAAACACCTTTAACCAGGTCTTCTACTCTGGCAGAGACTGCCAGGAACATTGTTATGCATAGTTAAGATAGGTTAAAGAAAATACTTATCTAAAGTAGACCTTATACACTAGTGTGCCTCAACCTTAAGCTAACTTTGTGACTACAAAATTAGGACACAAAGTATAAAAAGAGCAATGGGACTGGGAGGTGACTTATTTGTAGCATTCATGTCTTGTACTGAGTTCAATCCCAGCATGATAGACACAGAAATTAAAACAAAATAATTAAAATTAGGGGGAAAAAAAGAAGTAAAGAAAGATGGATATTTCCACTGTTTTTTTTTTTTTGTTGTTATTGTTGTTATTTGTTTGTTTTGAGACAGGGTTTCTCTGTTGTTTTGGAGCCTGTCCTGGGACTAGCTCTTGTAGACCAGGCTGGCCTCGAACTCAAATATGCCTGCCTCTGCCTCCCAAGTACTGGAATTAAAGTTGTGTACCACCACTGCCCAGCTTTATTTCTACAGCTTTAATAGGGTTTATTTTAATATAAAACAATATACTAGTGGAATTAAAAATTTAAATTTAAAAGTAGCTCCTTTCTTTTGTAAATAAAATAGCATAAATTGAATTAAGATTGGTTTAGGCATTCTTAGGATTACATGTATCTAGTTTTAGGTATACCTTTCACCCAATGTCTACAGAAAAAAATTCAAATTGTTCTTTTTTGTGTTTGAACTTTTAAAGTTTACTAACTGCTTTGAATGATAGCTTGAAGTTCAAATATTACCCAAATGTTCAGGATGGGAAGATTTTATTTTACTGTTAAAAATGGCATTTAAAACAAAATTAAAGTGCAGAATAATGAGCTGTACAAATCATATCTTTAAATTCAGCGTTGTCTTCACTTCAGAATTTGCCTTTGTTGAGATTTGTTGTTTGTTGCAACCCAGATATTTTGCAGGAGGCAGATTTTCTGAAAAGCAGTTTTCGTTTTCCTTTTTATTCACTTTTGCTCCCAATCCCAAAAGGCGATTTATATTTTTTATTCCTCCAAGGCCAAATTATGCAAATAAGATGCAACTCCCCTTCTTCACCCTTGCATTTTGTGAACCATCTGCAAAAGGGAACTGCAGTGCACTTAGGAATGTGGACATTGCAGTGAGCTGCCGGTAAACACTCTAGTGCTTCGCAAGAGCCTGATTGGAGCAGGGTGTAACGTTGGGCCCAGCTCCACACCTCACTTTTTTTTTGTCCCAGGAGATTTAAGTGGTTAAAAGGCACTAGGGTATCTGCTATTCAAGATGCTATTGAATATGGCTTTAATGGTCTCTGTAAAAGTCTTGTAATAGTGTTAAGTTGCTGTGTAGACAATGTATACATTATATACAGCCAGAAAAACAAAGCAAGCATCTTGAAATGTAGTGGAAACTAATGGAAAACTAGGAGCCTTCTATAAAGCCTGCATCCTTCAGCCCTCTGTATCAAAGTTTGTGTTTCTCTTACCTGGTTCTGGTGTGTGTCTGTCAGTTCCTTTGTGTGGAAGCCTGAGACTGTCTTCAGGAGTTTGCCTCAGTTGTTTCCCACCTTATTCATGGAGACGTGGTCTGTCATTGAACTCAGAACTCACTGGTATGTCTAGTCTGACACTAGCCTCTGCTTTCTGAGCCCTGGAATTTCAGGGGCACCACACCCACTCCACAAGGTGTTCCCTGGATTCTTATTATCCCAGCCCTGGGCATAGCACTTGCTTGGCCAGGGCTTTACCAACAGATCCTAATCTTTTCTATCTAAGTTTTAAAAATTTCCTATTTAAGAATTTCATACAGGATTATAACGTGTTTTGATAGAATCCCATTCCCCAACCCCAACATATCCACCCACCAATTTTATCCCGAATTTCATGGGGTTTTGTCTGTTTGTTTTTTAATACACCAAGTGTTCTTGTGCTGCCAATTTGTGAGCCTTCTAATAGAACATAGTTCCACCGGCTGCTCTCCCAGAAGCCAGAAGCTATCAAATAAAAGCTGAGGCCGGGTACAGGCTATGTTCCTTTGAGGTCTCATTGGCTCTTGCCCCAGCTGATACAGGCTGTTGCCATTGCTCTTGGTTACTCTGAGAACTGTACGGTAAGATCCTGTCACTGAAGACACCACACACTTGGGTCTTAGGACACCGAGAAATCAGCCTGGTACTGTTCCTACCTGCTGCATTTAACGAGCAGTTTTGTGTGTGTCCCTTGAGACACACTTTTTAACTTGATTACCAGTGACAGTATAATGGGGTGCATGTACATTATACTCAATAAAGAAGACGACACCCCAGTACCCAGTGTGGCTTTAAGTGCTGTGAATTTGTTGCCACACCCAATGTTCCTTTTATGTTCTATTTATGCTTGTCAGTTTTCACTTTAAATGATTTGTCTTGAGTGAGTTCTTGATTTCTAGCACTTCTTTTTATTTTGAAAGAAAGGTTCATTTTTTTTTTGTGAGTTTGCCTATACTATGTGTGGGAGGATAGAAAAGGGAAGGCAGAGATGTTAGACTCTTACTAGTAACACTTAAACAGTTTTTATAAAGCACAAATGATTGCAATGACCATTCCTTTAGTCTTCACATATAAAAACTTAAGATAATCTGCAAGTATTTTCCCTCTTGAACAGAGTTAGAAGGGATTCTATGTTTTGCATGAATCATTTCACATTAGGTATAACTTATGGACATAAACCACCTTAAGAATGTCAATAAGACTTTTCCTTTCTGTGTGCCTAATACATTTGTATATATGTGAATATTTTATACATAACTTTAGGTAGTTAGCTTTGTATATAGTTTTCAGATACAGAATACACATATGTACATAAATATATATATGTACATATATTTCTGAAAGAACAAAGTAAATAAAAATGGTGTATAGACACAAGATACATTATTTTGTAGAAAGGTCTTATCTAGTTTTAAGAATGAAAATACTTTTAGCATCTTTGTTTAAAAATGTTTTCTCTCCAATGTCTACTAGTGGTACACATGCTGCTAGTCCTTCAAGGACACAAAATCATCATTGCTTTTAAAAGGGGCACTTTCATGGAATGTCTATTTGAAGCATTTGATCAGAACTAAAGAAAAAAGATGGCTGCGATGAGGCTTCATCTCTATCCCTGTATATTGATGCTCTAATGTGCTGCATTTGGTGTAGAACATGCTCCATGGCCTGCGCTTATATCAAACTGCTATATTCAGCCCACTGCTATGACAACTGTCAAGGGGCAAATGTCAGGTCAGCTCCCTGCATCTACGCCTCCCCATAATTGCTTTGTCAGAAACCTAATATCTGGCTTATTTCTCTAGCAGAGCAGTGAAAAGCAACAGTAGCCAAAAACTAAATGCTGAGGGATTCTTAGTCTACTCTGTGCTCATACCCTTGGTTCCACAATACTGTGTTTGTATTTTTCCTTATGTGTTGCTAAAGTGATGTTTACTAGGCTGTGTCCTGGCATTTGAAACTGCAGCATCAATATGGATAACTGACTGGCTACATGGTATCATTCTTGGGCTTGGGCAATGTTGATGTTGGTGAGCACTTTGTGCAAAGTCTCTTTTAAGACTGACTATTTGTTATGCCACATCTAGCCAACATATAATTATTACTAAATGCCTATCCTCATTCTAATATGAAACTGGGCTTCTTTGGGTCTCAGAATGATAAGCAGGCAAGGCTGTTTTAATCCCAGAGAATGATAAAAATCAGAATCAAACACTATTCCGAGATACCTGGAAGCCATTACGGTGTAGCGGGACATGTGTCAAGTTCTAAAATACATTGTGCTCAGCGTTATATAGTGAGGTGACTTCAGTGTGCATACCAGTGCTTCGTGGGGGGGGCGCAGCTTCAACAGATACACCATGAGGTGAATATATAATAAAGGCCAGGTGTGGGGCAGGGCTGTGAATGGCTGGAAAGAAAGTGGATCTGCTGATGGAAGAGTTAGTTAAGCTCATATTCAAATTCCCTCAACCCATCAATGTCACTCAGGAAGACAGAAACTAGGCACAGCCAAGAGACATTTCTATTTTACCTCTGCAACTCTGAGTTGTAAGAAACAATAGCAATGCATATTACCTGTGTCTGATAAACCCAAATACAGGAATATACGTGCAAATGAACTTGAACTCTCAATTAAGTATGATGCTGTCTAATGCTCTGACTTTTCATGGGTCTGGTTGGTTGGTTTGCTGGGTGATTTTGTTTTGTTTTTGTTTTAACTGTTAATTGAAAACAATACTGAAAGGTAAAGACAGTAGAACTGAAGTCTGGACCCGGGCATATGAAATGTTTGACAGATGCGGCCACTAGAATATGAATAATCACCAAGTGCTATTTCACTATAAGTATAGAAAGGAACTTGCATTTTAGAAACTGACTCAAGGTGAAAGTTAAGAAAATTCACAGACAATAGAACAGTCTTAAGGATAACTTGAGAGCCTCATTGGACTTTACAAACTGGCTTCATAGGCAGTAATTAATGGAATAAAGATGCAATTGAATTAAACTAATGTGGCCTTTAGAGTTCTGCACTCATAGTAATATTCAAATTCTTGCATGCTAAGAGCTGAAATTCATGAAGCTTTCTGATCTCTATTTTTTGGAACATTACTCCCAAATCAGAAGGGGCATGAATCTTCTGCACTGGATATATCTTTTGTTATCCTATTAAATGAAAACTATGTTTCCAGTAACATAAGCAAAAGCAATGAATGAATCTCTGACAAGGTAGGAAAAAGGGAAGGAAGAGAAGAATGAAGACAGAAAAAAAGAGAGGGTGAGGGAAACAAAATCTAAGCTAAAAACTAACTTTTTCAAGAATGTTATTTTCATGAAAATAAGTTGGTTTTAATCTGTATATTATACATTTATGTTTAATGTTGTTGCTATAAGTATTATGTGTTGCTAATGACTGAAGCATGTGCCATGATGCCTATGTGTGCCAATGGTATGTGTGATGGTGTGTGCGTGTGTATGTGTGTGTATGAGCACAGGCCTTTGTGTTCATGGAATGTGTGATGTGTGTATATAAATGAGCACAGGTATGCATTGCCATGTTGCCTATGTGTGTCCATGGGACATGTGATGCGTGTGCATGAGTGAGCACATGCGTTCATACACCATTTTGCCTATGTGTGTGATGTGTGTGTGTGAGAGAGAGAGAGAATGAGCACAGCTGTGCATGTGCCCTGCTGCCTATGTGTGCCCATTGTATGTTTAATGTGTGTAGTGTGTGTGTGTGTGGACAGGCATGCATATGTCATGCTGTCTTTGTCAGAGGATTATTTCAGGAAGCTGTGTTTCCCTTCCACTGTGCTGAGGCAGGTGCCTGGCTGTTGGGCTTCATACTCCACGTGGGCTGGCCCAAGATACAGCTGGAGTCTCTTGTCTCTACCGTACATCTCACCTTAGATGTTGTGGGATTACAGGTGTGTGCTATTCTGTTCAGAATTTCTACATGGGTTTTGGGGATCAAACTCAGATTGCCAAAGTTTGCATGGCAAATGTCTTTAAAAAAATAAACCTCCAAAGCCATGTAAGATAACATTTCATACTTTAAAGAGCTCTTCTTTCTGGGAACATGTTAGCAACCTCTGAGTTGCGTGCCCACATAGACTCACAGGACATCTTGAAACTCCTACCTCCTCCTATTTGATTTCTAAGGGCTTTGATCAGGTTACCTTACTCTTCTACCTTCTCAGATACGTCAGCTGAAAACAGTCTTTCTGTCCTCTTTTTTCCTGTTGTCTGTTAAAATAACTAATTGGCGAAAAGAATGATGTTTTACAGAGAAGTTTCATGTCCGGTTACTTGAATTACATGAGGATCTTCTTTTCTTGAACATATGTAGTTTTTGCTCACATTGAGATCTTTTATACTTAGGTTTAACTGTAGCTCACTTTCATCTTTGACTTTCTGGTCTCTATCCAGAAATCAAAACTGTCATATCTATTAAAAGATGCTTAGATTTTTCATAAAGGAGTTAGAAAACACATAGAGACAAAGAAGTATGACAGGCCCTGCCATGTGTTTGCAGGTGCCAGAAGGACCCACCTCATTTTCTTAAATAAAAGAGCCCAGAAATTTTACAATAGGAACAGAAAATTACTCGGGAGCTGGTTAATCTACAGGAGAAATCCGACTTGATTCATGATGCCTGGCCTTTTCTTCCTGCTGTTGTTGCCGGTAACAATAGCAGAAAACTTCCCACAGAACCCTAACACACTGAGCAGTGGTTTTCCACAAGTCTCCCTCCCGGAGTGTGAGTGAGGGATAATGCTGGTGCCACGCAGAAGTGTTGGAGTTACTGTGATGTCTAAGGCAAGTCATTTTTTCCCCTCAGAATTATTGCTGATAAGGTAGAGGACATTGAGGGGACCATAAAGATGAGCTTCCTGATGCTGGAAACTTCAGAAGCTTATTAATGGACTAGTAAAAAGAAAAATAAAACTGCTGTACAAAGACCGTCAGCCTCCCACACCATAATGAGAAGGAGTCCATGTGAAGACCACCAACTAAAACAGACACCTGCTTGGTACACTCTTTAGAAGATGGTGTGTTTGGTTACCTCGTCTGCAACCCCTGAGCCTACTGCAGATGCTCCAATGGTACACAGCTGAACTAGTAACCACGAGACAACAGTACATAGAAAGACTGACAAGGAAAATAATTGTTAAGTAGGACTACTCTTCAGCTCCTTTAAAGTCCAAGCATTCAAGTCTCAATATAAGACTGACTTCCTATAAACTCTGTATTTCCTGAGTCTGCTAGAGTCCTTGTATATACTTCATATGTGGTGTCAAGAATAACAAAATCTCTTTCTTTGGAAAATAATATCCAATTTTCTGAGCTTTGATATCCCTTAACTTCATAACAGATGTGTGACTTCAGTACAGTTTTCCCAATATATGCAATATGGATCCTTTTCAGTTACTAATGGCTTGTAAAGTATATAAATTAAGGGGAAATGATAGAACAATGAATGGACAAATTACAAGATAAAAATGAATTCATTTGTTGCAAACCAGATACACCAGACTCATCATTTCTCAGCTAAGCCTAAAAATAGCCATTTTAAAACAGCATGAAAAAACCGCCTTGTTCACGGAGAACGAGTCAGCTGTGTGTTTTTATGGCTTTGACAGCAAAAGCATATCAATATGCTATGCTGAATTCTGTGTCTGAATTCAACCTACCTATTCATCCTGTAGGCACCATCTACTACCTTGCAATTGATAACATCATAAGCTAAAGACAAGCCTAAAAATTAAAAGTGCAATATTCTATTTAAATATGTGAATATTTTACATGAGTCCGGGACAAAAAACAATAAAGTAGGCAAGTGATGGAGAAACCGAATCATCACAGAGTGAGACTTCTGTTCAGATTCCCAAAGGGTTCAGAAAGGTCACACACAATAAGCCAAGCTGCTGAGCTTCCCATTGTCCTACCTGCCCAAGAGAGAATCAGTTCATTCTACTTGTGCCTCACACTACTGTCAACAGACAGAACTATAGGGCTACATTATCACTGAGATACACATAGATTGGTGTGTGTGAGAAAAAAGTGAATGAAATAACTTATTTATTTAAGTTAAATTTATGTAAGAAGAAAATGAGTGAAATAATCACATACTCCAAACAGAAATAAATTTACCTTCATTTCTTGAAAATGATAAAAATCATCTAATTAATTTAGTAAGACTGTAATAACTACTTTTTGATATAAAATATCTTTAAGGTAGAAAGGCAATTTTGAATGTAACTATATGAACATATATTATTTGAAATATTCTGAATTACCTGAGCTAGGTTGTGATAATAAATGGCATTTCAATATTACTTGTGTTTATTGTGTCTATTTATCAGTAACAGACATGATTTCTATGATTATTATGTTGCAATTGAACTTCCATAATTATTTTAGGCATATATACCAAATTGTAATTAAAATATAGCAACATCCTGGCAAAACACATCAAAAGAGGCACCTCCACACTGCGAGAAACTCAGCTTCCCCAAGGTTTTATGGATGGCATCTTATTACACACCTGCTTGTGAAACTCTCCAGACATGCAGTCTTCTCCTTCAGCACTTCCCTCTGGCAAGCCCTTGGTGTGTGCGTTATTTTGCAGAGCACAGCAGCATCCTGCCATCCAGCTCCATGTCCTACCATTTCTTACCAAAAATATCAAGTTGAGGTCAGAGAAATGCCTCAGTTGATGGAGTGCTTGACGCACAAGCATCTAGACCTCACTTTGATCCCTAGCATCAGTGTAAAAGCCAACTGTAGTAGCACATACCTGCATTTCTAGTGCTGGAGAGGCAGAGACAAGTGGACCCCAGGGCTTGCTAGTCAGCCAGTCTAGCCAAGTGATGAGCTCCAGGCTCAGAGAGAGACCCTGCCTCAAAAAATAGGATGGACAGCAGTTGAGGAAGGAACCCTATGTTAGCCCCTTACCTCCACACACATGCATGTGTATTATATATACAGATAGCACAAATGAACACACACACACACCCTGAGCTTCTTTTATGGAGACTATTGTTTTACGTATCAAAGGACATCTATTGTTTGGAAATGCTCTTCATGTCAAGAATACATCTGGAAGGTTTACTGCTGTCAATATCTCCTCTTTTTAAGATCTAGCTGAAACAGTCCCTCCTCTTGAGACCCTTCCAAGTACCCAGAAAGACTTCACAGGACCCTACCTCAGTGTCTCCAGCAGTCCATGTACACAGTGTACCATCTGCACCTCACCGATCTTCAATAGAACGAGAGTCTCTTAATGAAAAATGATGCCTTATATAGTTTCAATGTGAGAGTTGCAATGACGGCTTAATAGTTTTCCAGAATTAAAAATCCAATATTATAAAGCAGTTAACAAAGTCAGGAAAAGCTATGTTAATGGCTTCTTGGGAAACTTTTCCTCCTTTCTATATTGGCTAAACTTGCCTATCAGAAAATAATGCAAATTTACCAAATAAATTATTTTAGGATGAATTTAGAAGTAATTTTCATCAACCTTTCCTTACTAAGTCAGATAATTCAATATTTACAGAAAGAGTAGTTCAAATAAATAGAAAAACCAGAAAGTTTTAAAAACTTCCCATACCAGAGTTCTCACTTGTGGACACCAGCTGAACCCACTGATATTTGAGTCTAGCCATTATCAGGCTAACACTACAGAATATGAGCAATGCAGGTAGTCTGCTTACACAATGGAAACAGCATTGCAGTCAAATATTTTTCTCTGCAGAATTGGTTCAGACCACCATTGACATTATTTCCCTCAACTGTAGTGAAATATGAATAACAAACTCAGTTTTTAAAACACAATGGCAAATATGTATTTGTAGAAGTTAAGGTCTACCAGGCCTAGAGGAACCAACCTGGAGTCTGCCCAGAGATATATGCAAATAGCCAGAGAGCACATTGTGAATGTGTGGAGACAAAACTTAAACTGATTGTTAGGAACTATCAAAGGTGTTAGTGTCTGCATTCACATACGTATTAGACTGTCTCAGGTCTGTCACCTGTGTAAATGAAGAGATTATTGCATCATTTTTGCCTGGAATGTTACCATCTTTTGGGAATTGTGTCACTGACCCATCAAGTTGGCACTTGTAGGGGACAGTTTAGTTTCTGAGTTCTCATGAATGTGACATAGAGAAGCAGGCACCTGCTGACCTCGCCATTCCTTCTGGTGTTCCAGTGTCCACACATCTACATACTGAGATACTCTTTTATCACTATTACTACTCTCTTTTAAGCCATTGTTAATATAAATATTGGAGGATAACTAAAGTTGGTTTTATATCAGATTTTAAAAGGAAAAATTACAAGGATATGGATCTTCTGTTCATCGAGACTTTTAAGAGCCATGGGGATTCTTTTCATTATTTTAAAAAATTTATTTATTTATTTATTCATTATGAATGCTGCTACTCGGGAATTATCCTAGAAATAATAGGCAAGATGATGTTTGTATGTGAAATTTGTATTAGGATAAGTAGAATATGCCCCTAGTAGTCAATTAAAAGGAATTCATGAAGCAATAGGAAAATTTTCAATAGTCCCAACAAGATTAATGTTAAAAGAGTAAATCCTCAGAAAGCAGAGGAAATGGAAGCCATAGTGTAATGCTCATAACATTTAGAAGTTTTTGTCTATCAAACTGTAAGAGGTGGGAGGAAATGGGGGAAGAAGAGAGAGGGGAAACTGTGATTGGTACGTAAAATAATAAAAAATTTTAATTAATAAAAAATTGTAAGAAGCAAATGTGCTATAAAATGGGGAATAGAATTTTTAGTAAACATTTCCTTATTAATTTCTCAAATTGTCAAAATTCATGCTTTATGACTGAAAATACCTTAAAAATTTTAAGTCAGTATTATCATCAAGCACAAAATGGCTATCTTAAAGAGTAAGTGTCTTCCCAAACAAGCCTGATACACTGGGAAATTTTTACAATGTCTCTAAATATTGGTTTATCCAGGTTCATAAAATATGACAATTTCCTTGGCCATAAGTCTAGGATGTCTCAGACAATGCTGTATCCTTTTATGTGTCTGCTATTAATATCCTTATTAATGAGGACATCATTGTCTGGCAGCATATACTGTACCATACAGAGCCCAAAATTATCATGAAATTTAAAACAAAGAATATTTTACAGTTACCCTCAATGGGGCTTTGTTTTCCTTATTTAATATATTTTATCCCATACATAGAGGAGCAATGTTGAAACATATTAAATGATTTGAAGACATGGGTCTTTCTCCAAAATATTGGCTGTAAGAAAGGAAAATGCTAGGAGCATATTTAAGATCCAGGAATAGCGACAAGGAGATAGGCACTGGCAAACTCAAAAAATAGGTTTCAACTCATATCTCAGTTACTACAATAGTTTGTGGTTAAATAATAAAATCTACTGAAAATATAGCATTCAATTCAATGTGTGGTCAAGCTTATTGTCTTAAGGAATTAAAACTGTAGACATGATGAAGAGGCTTCTTATCTCAAAATCTGTTCCATAAGGCTAGTGACTCAGTGGGTAGAACATTTCCCTGGAAACATGAGCACCTGATTCCCAGAACCCATACAAAATCAGAGAAAGCCCAGAGCTGTTGTGTCTGTACTACCAGCACTCCCAAATCAGAATAAGGGGGAGGAGACAAGAACCTCTCCCAAGTCCTATGGGACTCCTAACCTGGCATATGCAAAAGTGGATAACAAAGAGAAGTTATTCTCAAGCAAGGTAGAAGGTGAAGTTGTCCTCTGATCTCCACGCATGTGTCTTGACACGGACATAAATGCACATACATACTCATAGGCACACCGTGTATACACACGGGGGTGGGGATTTTAAAAAGACAAAATTGTCTCAGTCAGTGTTTTTGATAGTTTTCAAATATATCCAAGACAAAATAAAACGTATGAAGATTCTCTTCATGCACAGCTACAGTTTCAGTGCTTACATCCATAATGGCATGTCTTCTACTAACAGGTCCACTCACTAGTGCCCTAGCGGAGCAAGGGAGAAATCATGAAGAAATGTAGACTTCAGTAAATGCATCATGGTTAAATTAAAAAAAAATATAGTAAGGAACTGTGGACTTTCTAGATAATTCTAAGTCTTGAGCCCATAAATTCAAGCAGGATATCTGACAATAATTTGTTTTAACTTAGGAGAAAGTCAGTGGATAGCATTTTATTATTCTCTTCCCTCACTTTTGATTAGATCAAAGTAATTAAGCAACAGGCCAATCCCACCGACTGGGTTTTTGAATCGAATCACAGGTGCTACATCCTCTTCAAGCGTCCTTTCCCCACTTTTCTCTGTAACTGCACAAGATGTATCCCCCAGCGCTCACCACTTTCTCCTTCAAGGACAGGAGACTTGAGAATGCTGTGGGGGGTAGCCCCCAACCGTTTAGTTTTAGGTGAAATCTTCTTTAGAACTATCAATTAATGCAATTAGAAGAATGATGTGGGAGTGTCATATATCAATCTGTTGATTTCATTGGTTAAGCAATAAAGAAACTGCTTGGCCCTGATTGGTTAGAACATAGGTGGGTGGAGTAAACAGAACAAAATGCTGGAAGGAAGAGGAAGTGAGTTCAGACATCACGCAGCTCCTCTCAGGGCAGACACACGCGATGAAGCTCCGACCCAGGATGGACGTAAGCTAGAATCTTCCCGGTAAGCGCACCTTGGGGTGCTACAGTTATTAGAAATGGGCTAGTCCAGGTGCGAGAGTTAGACGAGAAGAGGCTAGATATAATGGGCCAAGCAGTGTTTAAAAGAATACAATTTGTGTGTTGTTATTTCGGGACATAAGCTAGCCAGGCGGCTGGGGTGCTGGGGACGCAGCCCCGCCACTCCTATTACAACAGAAGAATGGAAGCTATAAATTAAAAAAAAAACATCATTTCCAAACTCTTAATATTAATCATTGATCAAGCATGTGGACAAAATGTGTGACACTCCTCAAAAAAATCACAAAAATTTGACATAAACAAGAAATAAGCAGCCAGCTAGGAGCTGCCCCAGTTGATATTTTTACATGCACTATAACCTAGATAACATCTAAGCATATATCTGGTAGGATTTTTCTACAACCCAAAATATCACCAAAAAATTGGGGCCAGCCTGGGCTACAGAGTGAGACTTTGTTTTAAAGGAAAAAATCAAAAAGCAAAACAGACAAACAACTCAAACACTAAACGACAGCAGAAACTCAGAATGATAAAGAATGGAGAATGAGCAAGAGAGACACAGGAAACTCTCATTCTAAATTTTCACTCTCAGATGAAAAAGTGAAGTCTGACATGGCTCATATTTTTTTTCCAGTACCCAAACTGAGTGAGGATTTCTTTTTAATCATGAACAAATTCCAGATTTTCATATGCAAGACAGAAACCCTGTATATATCCTGGTGTGTATAGTGATTCCCTTCAGTTCTGTGAACTCTGATGTCTGATGAAGCTCTCAGCTCTGACCTTGCCACTGGCTGGCTTCAGGCCTGTGCTGCATAGATTTTATGAAATGGATATTTGAAAGAAAGAATTTAGCACATCCATAACATCTTTCATGTTCATCAATCAAACAGCTCCATAAAATCCAATTAACTCATCAAACATTATAAACGTTGAAGAACATACATAATTAGAGCTCACTATGTGGCCAGCCAGTGGCAACGAAGGGTCAGGGTGAGGCTTAACACAAAAACAGAATTTGACCTTTCAGGTTTTGAAATTTTATGCTTTTACTTCAGTCAGCTGCTGATGGAAAACCTCTAAACCATGGGCAAGTTCTAAGAATTGTGAGTCTGGTTACAGGTACATGAAGAAAGCATGGTTTCAATGCCAAGAGCCCATAATTAGACAAAGATTTGGATCCAACATTGGAGTGATGCTGTCAGTGAAAAGGAGGGAGGAGTATGACACTGTAGAAGTCCTCGTGTGGTATCTCAGATGAGACCTACAGAACTTGTCATAAGAATAAATGGTTTAAAATTTATGAAATTCTAATTCTATGTGCTGTCCTAGAATTCAGGGTATGTAATCAGGCTCTGGCCCTTTCTTGTGGTACCTGCATTATCTTAGGGTCACAATGACTCCAATGTGCCCTCAGAGCTGAGACACATAGCTGACTGCTTTCATGCAGTTTCACCTCACATGGGTCTTCATACTGTGTAGACCTGCATTTTATGTTTATGAGACTATTACTACCAGTTTCATAGGGTTTTTGCATTTGTAAATTTACAAAAGACTATAAAATACAATTTATTCATTCAGTTTCATGTGGGTATGTATGTGAAGCGGGATATCAGAGGACACCTTGGAAATCATTTCCTAGTGCTAGCTACTTTCCTCTTGAGGCAGTCTCTCATTAGTATGGAACTCACCAGATAGGTTAGATTGTATGGCCAGAGAGCACCAGGGTCTTGTCTATCTCGCCTCTCCAGCTTTGTAGCTACCAGTACCTGCCACTGTGCCCAAGGTTCTCCTATTGCTTTGTTTTCTTTTGTTTGTAGGTTAGATGGATGAAAATGAGGTACTAATGCTTATAAGGCAAGGGCGTACTGTCTGAGCCATCTTCTCAACCCATAAGATGTAATTTAAAACATTGGTTTGCTACTTATTACATGCATCTTGAGACTTGTAAACCTATTTAGGAAAGAATTACACCCATCTTGAGACTTCTAAACTTATATATCCCCATTTCAAAGTAGTCAGCTTTTCATGATACAATCACCATGTTCTAGCAAACAAAGAAAAATAGAATTGAAAATCTGAGAGCAGAGTCAAGGGATCACTGATACCTGCCCATCCCAGCCTAAGGAACAGTAGCAGGCAATCTCATCCCTAAATATTTCTGGTAGTTTTTCAATAATTGGTGGGTGCTCTAAGAAAACAAACACTAGTCTGATGTAAAGACCTGTAACAGTGACAGCACAAATGTGTTAGTTAACAGTAAATGACTAGAGAAGTAAGTGTGGTATTTCTACCGCTTGAGATAATCAAGCATATGGTGCATAGACACTTAACACTATAGAGACTTACCAAACCATCATGGCAATTTCATGAGTTAAGTATATGTCTTTATCTCTTTTACAGCTTACTATAGAGTGCAAATATATTCCAGAGTCAGTAGGTGCTGCGTGTGACTATCCGTCAAGCAGGAAAGTCCTTTTAATTCTAGAATTTGAACATTTTAGTTTTTAGAATTAAGATCTTTTCTCAAATGGACTTAGTCTGACAAGAGATTATTACATCAGACATTAAACTATTGGTGCTTATCTCAAGCTTCACTGCTACTGAGATAACAGAAAAGGACTTAGATAGGTGAACCTTCTAGGTGGACCTCATTGCTGCTTACTTTGCTAGCAGAAAAAAATGTTTAGGATGTATGGTGCATCCTCTTTTTTAAGGTTTAACTCTTGAGAATTAGGACTGTTGCAAATATTATTTCTCATGAGAAGACTGAAGCACACAGATCTGACCTAGCTGGCTGTCAATCAGTTATTGGGAGATATGAGAAGCAAAGTGAGGTTGGTTATTCTACAAATGCACAAGCTAACCAGATGGCACTGTGTATAGTACTGTAGCTCACCTTATGATAAATTTCACCAATATAATGATGATAAATCATCTAAACTGAAGACTTGGACATGCAAATATATACTGATGTTACCATTAATAATTCCAAAATTGGCATTTTCATATAGTTTTTATTGAACATTGATACTACATTTTGTTTAACCATAGGCTTCATTTTTTGCAATTCTGGACTATAAATACATAATATTTTATAATAATCAGTACATAAAATAATGCCATTCTGAAACATCTAAAAGATATTCTAATCTTGAAATAGAAGGCTCTTTTTGCATGCTTGAGAAAAAAACTATTGAGCTAACAATTTACTCTACAATCATCTCAGCTGCAGTAAGTGTGAAGGACCCACGGTATAAAATTTAAAAAGTCAGAATAAAGCAAGCCTTTGTAGGTAGCTTATAATGTAACACACTGTAATTTAGATAATTTACTGTGGATAATTAAGAAAGGATGACAGTAGAGGAAGAGAAGTCTATTGTGTGGATAGGAAGGAAAGACAGAAAAATACAGAACTAAAAGAACCATCAAGAGAAGCGCTGGTGAACAGTGTACCAAATATGCACACATTGCACTACACACTTCAAGCCTCAAGAATACAGTTCTCATATTAAATTAAGAAGAGTAAATTTAGGACATGGATATCCATTAGATTAGGTCCCCATTTAAGATTTTCTAATCTTTCAGAGATTATCTGTACTTCGATTATCATCAGCACAATCTATTGTCATTGATAGTATAGTAACTCCCACCCCCACCCCCAGCAGTGTAGAAGTATATGACAGTAGAGACCAGACAGCACTGAAGGTAGGTTCATTTTCATTACAAATGAACACATTTGAGTCACGGTCATAAATGGCAAGGTAAATTTGAATAATATGATAACCAATCAGCCAGAACCTCTTAGTCAGTCATTAAATTGGTACAAGAAGCTGAATTCAGTTTTGCTATTGTCCTCTTTCCACCATAGATTTTTTGGTTTGGTATGAATGGATCACCAGAGCATAGCATTTTTCAAATCCTAGTCTGCACTCCTCCACATTCCTCAGTACCTGGGGTTTATCCAGCCGCATCCTCTTGGCAGCATTTCTACTCTCGCTTTCACAGGCTGAAGCCAAGATACTCTCTGCAACTGCTGAAGTAAGGTGGGAAGGGATAGGTCGAGACTAAAAAAGAAGAGAGAAAGAATATGGAAAATCATTAACAGTATCATTAACAGACCATATGTCAGAAGAGCTCAGAAGACCACCAACATGGGCAGGAGAATCTATCGCAGTAGAGGAAATGAAAATCGTAAAGATGGAAAATGAGAGCTAGTTAGAGGTTAGAGCTACAGCTGCTACACAGACATGCCATTCATTCCTGTGCCTCCGTGGCCACAAGTACTTATCCGGAATCATTATCTTGGAGTATGAACAGGCAATGGCAAGACTGCTGACCATAGTTTGCAAATCAAACATGCCCATTTAATCCTTTTATGAACATGACAATGCACAAAAATTAACAGAACAAAAACAAACAACAGTGCTGTCACAAAACAAAGAAACAACAAAAACCTGACACCATACCATGCCAAAGAATCTGTTTTTTTTTTTTTTAAAAAAAAGCGTGCGCACGTGTGTGTGTGTGTGTGTGTGTGTGTGAGAGAGAGAGAGAGAGAGAGAGAGAGAGCATCATGGACATGGAGGCCACAGGATCACCTCAGATGTTGGTCTTCATTTTCCACCTTGATTGAGAAGTTCTGTTGTTATCACTGTGTTTTCCAGGCTAGCTGGTCCAGGAGCTTCCATGGTTATTTCCTGTCTATGCCTCCCATCTTGTTATCAGAACAATATAATCATGGATGTTTGTTACCATGCCCTGCCCGTGAGTCAAACAATTTGTAATGTAAATAGTGCAAATGCTTACTGAGGTTCTATTTTATGAAGAATATATATGGTTAATATACCTAGAACATTTCCTTCCTTAGTTAAATACAAGATAACACTGCCAGCCACACAATGATTTCTGTCTACCCAGGGTTTTTTTTTTTTTTGTGAGATTATTTCCTATATGTTTAAATCCATGTTTTCCCTTATTTTTTAAATATGAGTTTATAGTAGTAATTTTATAGGCATATGTTGGAAATATATCTTCTACATAGGCTAACAGAAATTAATTAATAGCCTAACTAAGCTAATTATAAAATGTGGGCAACTCTGCAGATCATTTATTATAATCATTAAACAGTTTTCTTTTCTTCTTTTACATAATTATATGCAAAACCATCTAACTGAAAGATGAAATAGTTAATGATATAGCACATTTTTAATTAAGATAAGCAAATGATAGATTAAAAAAACCACATGAAAATTAAGTCACAGAGATAATAATAAAATACTGGGAAATTGAAAAAAATACATATCCTGGAAGCCGAGCATGCATTTCAGCATGACACTTCAGGGATTTCAAAGCCTTGGCACAAAATTTATATGACTACTTACTTATTTTTGGATTAAAAATATCATTGTGTATGTCCAAGCCCACGTGTGTGAGTGCCAGGAAACACATGGAAGATAACTTCCAGAAGCGGATTTTCTTATGCATTGTGGATCCAGGGGGTTTGAACTCAAGTCACTGGACTTGAGTGTAAGTTTTTAACTACAGAACAATCTTGCTAACCTCACATGGGTGTTATTAATTAGAAGTCTCTCATATGGTTCAGATCTTTTTCACTTTGTCTGCAAACATGAACATGCCTCTATTGTATAGGTTCCATTTACTGACTTTTCCATATAAAATGTGCTTTAGAAAATTGAGACACAATGCTTCCATCTGAAATAGTACTCTAGAACAGCTATAGAGTCCACCGTGTTTTAACGCATAGAAGAAGGAATATCTGCGGTATTGAAATAGAACAGCTCTTATGTTGTATGACCTAGAAGGGAACTTTTGGGGTTTTTTTTCAGCTGCTTCCTTGCTGTTCCCACTTCCAGATCATACTCGCTGGATCAGAAGGAGGGGTGGCCCCAGGGTTTCTCTTCTGATCCTTCCTGTGTGCTGTCTGGAATGTTGGCTAGACATCTGACAATAAAGAACCATAAGGTTCAAAAAGTCACTTTTCTAAAATACAGAGACGAGAGAGATCCTGAAACAGTAGGGGGCAATGATAGATGTGTTTCTGTGGAAAATTATGCCAGGCTTTTCCCTCGAGAACAGAAAGGGTCAAATGAGGCAAACCGAGACGAAAAGTTCATCCCAAAACTTGTATTGTTTCATTTCACTGTCTACTTCAAGTATGTCTAACAAAATGTAGCACAGTGTCAAATAAACATTGAACAATAAAATCAGTCTCCCATTAAATTATGACCACTGCCTGGCAAAACAATAGAATCTAAACCGTATGAAAACCTCATGTGTTTTGCTTAATGCAAAATTTCCTTTGAGGTAAAGTTATAGTAGAGGGTGGAAGAAAGAACATTCTATTATGAAAAAGAAAATAAATTAGTTGGTTTGTAGCTGGTGTTATTCAATTGGGGGTTATGAGTTCACAAAGGTCTATCTGCATTATTAGACTTTTTTCTGGTCCCAGGAATGGAACTGATAAACTCAGTTACAAACCAGCAATCCTCTTTCTCTTAATCCAGTCAGCAGCAATCACACAGGGCACAGGAATACATACCTCTGTTCCTTGTCATCTTTAAAGTTCTCTTTGTTGGGTATCTTTATTCCAAATTGGATATAAAAAGTTATAAAATTCAGTAAGTTGATTGAATTTTACTAATGAGCATCCAAGTTTCTTAAATATGTGTTGAGTATGTTTTATTTCTTGTAAAAGTTTGTTGAACAAGAACAGAAAGTACAAGAAATATTTTTAGTTGAAATTATTCCTTAGAAATTCTTTCTGTTCTTTAATTTAAAAGAAATTCAAAGAACTAAGTCAGAGCTGTAGCTTTCACTCTGAGAGTAAAAGTTGTCTTTCATAAGAACTTACATCATGTTCTTTTGAGAAAGTCATGGGGATTGTAGGGCCTTTCCCACATGTATGGCTGGTCTGGTCAGGCACAAGAAGAGAGTTCTACCTGAGTGGAAGAAGTTGTTCTTTTAAGGTTACCTGACAACTAAAAGTCTTAGACTTGGGGAGAAAATTAACTTCGAAATAAAAGCAATCATACTCTCTTCTAATGAGCAGGGAGAGAAGCAGACCTGCAGACACAAAGTTGATCCACAAACAAAAGATAGAATTTCTTTTATCTGCCCTAAGTTTCTTGTGGAACCATGTGACAGCCATAGATGGCCTTTGAGAAAAAGTCACAGGCATAGTTTGTTTTCCTCAGAAGTCTGAAGAAACTGGAAGCCAGATAGATTAATTTGCCCTAGGACAAACACCTCCTTTTAGAAGTTAGGCTTCCTGGATTTCAGTTCACCATTCTTTCTTTCACATTGTATTGCAATTAGCACTTCTAAATAATTAATGGTTAATGAAATAAAAACCTTATCTGCAAACTGATGTGCTAATTCAAAGATAAACAGATAGAAGTCAGCCTAAATTTATACTATAATCCAAATTTATTCAAGATCGTTGGACAGAAGAGAAAAGTGAATTACCAATTTGCAATGTGAGATGTTTTTTAAGATCCTCAAGTCTCAAATGTATAATCTATGTGTGTTTCTAAGCAGAATCCTAAGGCATGTGAATATAATTCTGAGATGACTCTCAATAATAATTCCTACTGGGAGCTTGGGATAAACATAACTTAATACAAAAAGCTTAGATTCATGATCTAACTTTCCAGTCCTCAAGAAAAAGCATTTGCATTATTCATTCTTTAGAAAAAGCCAAACCAAAGTTTGGAGAGAATGCATGACTTGTCCACCTCCATTAATCATACAGATTCCCTGGGATTCAAACATGTATGATGGCAAATTGTAAATACTTTATAGTAAAGAATTATTTTCACCTGATAATTCTGGTGAGCTAATACAAACTGGAAGATACATCATTGCAGCTAACCTCATTCTGTTTCTGAACAAGGAATACATTTGGACTTCTCTAACATCTTTATTTTGGGGTGATTTAAATCCTTCGCTTACACTTCTCCACTAATTCTTGAAGGCTACGTTCTGCCACAATCTGAAGTCACAAATTTTTAGTGTTGCTGTATCCAGAGGGCCACTCAAACATTTCACATGAACCAAGCAGCTGGGCTCCGTTTCATGGCTGCAGTGAAGGCGTAGGAGGCTCTTCATGAACTAATAAGCCATAGTTGCCTTTGATTCTAACACTGGTGAGCCCATAGTAAAGGTCTGTATCCACTACATCGCTCAGGGGTACCTCACCTAATGACAATATAGCTAAGGTAAAAAACATCGGCTTGATTTTTTCTTGATGATTTGCCTTTTATTTATTTCCCAGCTCAGTTATTCATATGAAGAAGGTGAGAAGAAAACAAATCTAATATTCTGTGGTATTATGTGAGGGCACAATGGTACCCTGAGTCCTCTCCTCCCTTCTGTCGTCAAACTTAACAGCTGAGGACCCATTCCAGTTTTTCTTCTCTAGTGGTGATGTAACTTTAGAATACGCTGAGGGCTTTATTCATATTCTAACAATGGCAAAGATTAGGTTTCCCTCCCTTATTCCTAACACTGGCCATAAGTACAAATGTTTTCATGTGGTAAATGAGTCATGACCAAAGTGCAAAGACTTTAAGGAAGAATTTGTAGAAAACAACACCTCTCCTGGTGACTGTGGTTTTAGTAGACATACTATGTGGCATATGTATCTTAAAGGAATATTTCTGGCATTGATTAAAATGTAGACAAATGTAGCTGGGCAGTGGTGGTAAACATCTTTAACTCCAGCACTCAGGAGGCAGGTGGATCTCTGTGAGTTCAAGGCCAGCCTGGTCTACAAAAGCTAGTTCCAGAACAGGCTCCAAAGCTACAGAGAAACCCTGTTTTGAAAAACCAAAAAAAAAAAAAGAAAGAAAGAAAGAAAGAAAGAAAAGAAAGAAAAGGAAGAAAGAAAGAAAGAAAGAAAGAAAAGAAAGAGAAGAAAAAAATTGAGACAAATGTTTCTGTGTGTGTTTGTGTGTGTATGATTTATACCTACACCAGAAATTTGCTATTTCTCCCCCTCCATGTGAGCTAAACTCTTAGTAATTATCTCTTCATAATTAACAGTCATTCTCCACTGGATCCCGAGCTGAACTTTTCTCTGCACTGTTCCTACAGTCATAATTATCTAGGTTCAAATCAGTGGGGTTGTGTCACCCAACAGATGGCTAAATGGTCACATGGAGCTTTGGAGTTGAAAAAGTCACATTTTAATTGGAACTTAAGATGTGATTTCTGTTGGCACCATGGAGATGTATCTTCCTTTTCAGAACCAGGGGAAATGTAGCAACAAATGGTGCCAAGTTTTAGCTTTAGAAATACATATTAAACAACCTTAAGATGCACTGGTGTTTGGGTATACATTTAAGATACTGTAGAATTACACAAAAGTTTCAAAAACTCAATAATATAAGTCTACTTATGGGATAATATCAGAGTGTTCTCCAAACTGTACTTCTTAAATGCACCTCAGTTAAGTATTAGACGACATGGAGAAGCAGCCATGACATCCACTGAGGTTGTGAATAGAATGTGCTCCCCAAGACACTTAGAGAAAATGATTCAGTGATGAAAATCTAGGTAGCATCTGTGAATTAAGAATTTTCTCTTCTCTTCTGGTTACTTAAAGAAAATCATTATTAAGGAACATGCTATTTATTTGATGAGAACACACACTGTTTCCCCAAATGGTATATCAATGCAAAAAGGCTACGTAAAAATTTAAGCTCCTAAAAGGCCCCCTTTATTTGATGGGCTTTATGGTTCATAGACATCAGTATTATAGAGATAGTTTACTGACTGTATTGGACTGAACCAGGTATCATCTTTTGTTTGTTTATTTGCTTGTTTTGTTTTTTGTTTTGTCTTGTTTTTTAAGACAGGATTTCTTTGTGTAGCCTTGGCTGTCCAGGAATTCAATCTGCAGATTACGCTGGCCCCGAACTCACAGAGATTTGCCTGCCTCTACCCCCGAGTGTTAGGATTAAAGGTGTGAGCCATAACAGCCAAGCTAATACTGCCTTCTTTTATTCAACAAATATGTTTAATGAGTGTAATTTATAAGTCAAAAAACTCTAAAATTCAGAGAGAAATATATACAACTGTAAGGCTTATAACTTTTAGCCTGAACTAGTACAGCATCTAACACAAAGATTTTAAAACATCAGTAATAGATTTATACTTTGTTTTCAGGAATTCTGGAGTATTTTTCAAAATATTGTAATAAACATATGACAAAATGAATGTTTAATGTTATTCCCGATTTCTCTGAATGTTTTGAAAGGCTAAAATAGTTGATTTATGCAGTTTTCCCAGGGTGCACAGACTCTGAGTGTCATTCAATAAGCAGAGTTGCATTCCACCGTGGTCTGTGGGCTGTGTCATTTGAAACCTTAACTACAGGTAACTGAAGATTTCAAACCAAGGCTTGGGAATGTGGTGAAAATCGTACTTTGGCTGTCCTTAGTAGTGTTTTTAATATAGTTTTGATAAAAATGACAAGCAACAAAGCTGTACTGATTTCATCAGGCCACCTGAGTAGTGGTCGGAAGTTCATTGATTGGTTCCCAGGATCTGGCCCAAGAAGTCAGCATATGACTCCAATAGGTGAGGTGACTCATTGTTTTTCCAGGGGACCTGAAACTTGCAGTTAGAGGATTGCTTTTAGGTTGCAAGTATTCAGAAGTGCTGAGCACAACATTTCCAGCAGTTAGAAAGGAACGATCCGACAGATAAACCACTACAGAGAAACACAGCTAAGAATGGAAGGAAAGTCAAACATCAGCTGTGGTCAAGGGGTTTATGGGGGAAGAACTGGCATCATTATCTTGAGAAAATTACCTTGATTAATTTTAAAGGAACTTAAAACTATAGTTTAAACAAAAGTATAATATAAAATAATTGGCATTTTGGCTTTTAATGTAAGTTTAATTTATATTGTTCATTCTGGATGTATTGAAACAGTGCCTTACTATAGTGGATGCTGGCCTTGAGTTTACAGTAATACCTCTCTATGGACCCTCAGTGCTGAGATGACTGATATGAACTAGCACATATACTTCAAGCAAGAGCGTTCGTTTATAAACTAATGATTCATATGTCTTGTCCTTGATTTTTTTGAATATTATTGGTCTTGAACAATGATATTTCATAAATAAATTGGAAATTAATGTCTTGCAGCTTCATTCATAGCAGCAGCATTTGACTAATGCCAACAGATATTAGAATCGGCCAATATTGCAAGATAATGAAAATACCATGTTATCAATTCTAACCGGTCCGCCCTTCACTTTTAATCTCCATTAGGAACACACCTACATCTGCAAACATTTGGTTATATTATATTAATACCCGTAACAACACAGAATTGTACCTTTTCCCATCACCACTAACTACAGATTGATTCTATTCAAAGACGGTCACTACTGTAACCACTGATTCACAATATTTACCACTTACATCAAAATACAAATCAGTGTGCTGAAAGTCAAAGAGGGGTTAAAAATAAGTATCATGTAAACGTCTTTAGAGGAAAAATTTAATTTTTAAATGTATGAATCTTGACATTTAGTTAGCAGCAGGTTTTAGAAATTAACTCCCAAGACACTGAAGCATGTCACACAGTAAAAGCCACTTAACTCTCACTTCCTTTCCATCACAAAGTAACAGGCTATTTAATATCTTTTCATTCATTCGCACATTCACTCAACAAGTTTAATCCAGTTGAATGCAGTCTGTTAGCTGTCAGGAGCAAGCACTAGCACTCTGGAAGATGGTGGGGATGGCACAGAGATACACAAGTTCAAAAGCACAGTAGTCAGAAACTGCAGGAGCTGAGACTGTATATCGGTAACGACAATAAGACAAAACTAGAGAAGATGCACAGAATGTGAAATCTGCACGTAGAAGAAACAGACTGGAGATTACTTTTAGAAAGGTGATTTAGCAGATGAGCACACATCTGGTCCAATCCTGTTAATTCACTGGGTAGAGACACCTAGTGGATTTATAAGAGCGGGATTTAACCTGAGGTCTAAGACATGATTTCACTCTCTCACGTGCCAGGCAGGAACTTTGACACCTCTTATTTCAAGCAATATTGGTCTTCGTCTTTACGATAAGTATTATTATTTCATTTTATCCAATGAGGAAGCTGAGGTTCAAGGAAGCAAGACCCACAGTTTGCCAAAATGTAGAATGCAAATTCACTGGATATAAAATCAGGGTCCTCCATTAATTACTTGTCATCAGTGCGCTAATCGCCCATTGTTTCCGGGTATATTTTTCTTCTTGCTCTTACCTTTCTCTGTGAGAAGAAATTTTAGTATTTTTATGAAGCTGGTTGCTTTTTCTATTATTTTCCCCTTCTCACAATTAACATGGAGTTTATTCAATATTAATTTTTAAGTTAAATGGATATTTGCTTTTAAAAAAAGCAAAGACTAAACGTGGAGCATGTTTTTCTTAGTCGTTTACTCAGTAGTTTACTTTATGAGCCTTCTCTGACATCATGTGGACAAGTCTTCAGTATGATCAGTATGATGGTCTTTCTCTCTCTTTCAAATAGCTCTTTCTTCCTGGTAAATGTAAAGATTTCTCGGGGCTGCTCTTGTGTTATTGCGTTAGTATTAGGTACAAAGTTGATTTATTTGTTGGTTAGGTATGAAGCTGACTTCTTACCTCCCCACCCAGAGGCTTCATGGTTTGATTAATTCAGAAAATTTGTCATCACAGTCCTTAAGATATTGCTCCTTTGTTTTTCTAATTTCTCCTCAGGATTGCTAAATAGATCTTTTTTTATTATGGCCAGGTTCTTTTTCCTCCATGTCTACCATCTTACAAGAAGGTAATTTTCTTATTTATAGATTCTGGTTATCCCTTTTCTCCTTGACTAACATTTATATTCTATTTGACCCACCTAGTAGGGGATTAATTTGAATGCATAAAATGCCTGGCAATTTTACTTCCAGAAGATGGAATGGAGGCTTCTTCCACTTATTTGAAGTAGCAGCTACTTTGTGGGGCGAGTCTCCAGTTCACACACAGTTCTCAGTGTACTTTCCTGCCTGATCGTTCTGGAGTTGGATGATCGCTCAGCCTCCAGTCCCAATCTTTACTGTCCATGTTCTCTGACTCTAACTTCCAGGATGCTATACTATTCCAGTAAGAGTTTATAACTGTGGCTGTATGCTTCCTAGCTCTTTTACAAGTTTAGAAATTAACATTTTTTTTTATTTTGGGGTAGATATTTTCAATTCATATTTTATTCAGTATTTGTGTCTATAATGGGAAGATGAGAGGTATAGGTAGTAGTTATTTTATAATACTTAACTTCATGTTTAAATTAAGTGATTCCATGATGAGCAATTGTAACAAATACATTTGAATTAAATAATAATTATGGTATATTTGTTAATATATTATATATATAATATAGCCATATAATTATTATTTAATTCAAACACATGTAGGAAATAATGGGCAGAGGGTAACCATAATCCTCGAGAAAATCCACAGAACAAGAGACTAAATATTAAGGAAAGCAAGAGTAATTCTCTATGATAGACTGTGGTATGAAAAAAAAACTTGACGGTGTTAGAAGAAAAAGTAGATAATTATGTGACTGCATTAAAAGCCACTTTTACTGTATTTCTATTAAAAATTTTCATGCGAGCTTCACAGAAATACTTATATGTTTACACAACAAAGGTCTCTGTGCAAATCTAGGAAACAAAAGGGAGAACTAGTACAAGAGGAAAGTTGGTAGGCATCAATCCTGTCTTATAGACTTGCTCTTGTCAGTTTCTAGTATAGCTATTATTGAATTTAAGATCACAGCCCTTTGGAGAAACTGATTCATTTCCTGGAATGACTAACTCCTGTTCTTGAGAACAGTTGCTGAAGTAATTTAAGGGTCAAAGCTAGACAGTAGAAATCAATAACAATTTAACACACGATATTTTTCAAAGGTTCAATTTAGTGGCTGCTTAACACCCTGAGTTTTTACAGTCTGAGAATACTGACTGGACACTGAATCAAAATTATTAGGTTTATTTTTTCATTAAACAAGCTCCATTTTATTTCTATTCTATCCTATCCTATTCTATTCTATTCTATTCTATTCATTTCTAATGCTTAAGATGCCAGGGTTTGAGTTTGGTGATAAGGACTTGGTGGAAATTTGTGGCCAGGAAATTTTGTAGTGATTTTAATTCATGTGTTAAAAACATTGTGCAGAACATAACACAATGTTTTTTATCTACTAAATCTGTCAAAATTTACTAGGTCTGGATAATTCTAGGAAAATAAAAACTCATATATATGTACATATATTCTATTGTTTGATTAATGTGTTTGATAAAGCTGATTAAAAGTGTTTCAGTCTTCTAAAATCCATGTTTATACCCAGAGGTTAATACTAATGTCCTTGGCCAGAGACACTTCCTTCTGCACCAAATGACAGTTAATGTATAGACTCATAGTTGGTGAAGGTACTGGGAATAAACAACTGTTGAGTGTTCAACCCTAAATGGAACATCAACATCACCCTCATTGTTCAAAGAGCATTTCAGAAGAGGGGGCTGGAAGCATCGAAGGGACAGAGGATGGGAAAGAGTTCTGTGAAAGACATCTTCAGGACACGACTGTTGAACTCAGAGCATCAGTGGTTACAGGCACAAGACCTATACAAGATTGGGTCCATCAATATTCCATCATGGACAGGGAAGAGGCTCACTAGGCTATGCCCCTCATTGAGGACCTACAGTCACATCACACTGGCTGTGACAGGGACAGTCACATTCTTCAATGGTGTAGTCACTGGTAAGTTGCCCTTGCTTAAGTACATAATTGCTTAACATCTATATTCATGCAGGTAACTCTAATTAAATTCAGTGGACAACAAAAATGACATGAATATTAAACAGGAATAGATTTTGTATAGACAGAGGCAGAAAAGGAGAGTGAACATTAAGACCCTCAATTATTTGTGTTGTGATAAAGCACAAAGTAGGAATCTCAGTTTGGATTTCATAAAGTCAACAAGAAACTCATAATCCAGAGGTTTTGGGCTTTGCTGTACTTATGGGGTCCAAGTAAATGAAGAACTAAGCCTATTGATTGGTACCCAATCTCCTTCAAAATATGCCTACACTTTATAGTTACCTTTTACATGTATTTAAAAATGAGTTGATTTCCTCATTGACTTAATACATCTTATAGAACAAGGTGCATGTAAAAATATACTTATTTTGAAAATGACTGAGTTTCTTCTTATTTTGTTTTTGTTTTAATATTTTGAATTTTATAATCCTGAAGGTCATCTTACATAACATTTAAAAGTTAAGACTGTGTATTTTTTTAATTAATTAATTTATTTTTTTTATTAAAGATTTCTGTCTCTTCCCCACCTCCGCCTCCCCTTTCCCTCCCCCTCCCCCAATCAAGTCCCCCTCCCTCGTAAGCCCAAGGAGCAGTCAGGGTTGCCTGCCCTGTGGGAAGTCCAAAGGTCTAGTAAGGTGATCATCCAAACTGCCTAGGCTCCCACAAAGCCAATAGGTGCAGTAGGATTTTTGTTAGTTTTAAGTGCTTTGCATTAGCCATGCCTCCTCCTCTCTTTTTTCTTCCTTCTTTTCCCCTCTTTTTCTTTCACTATTTTTTCTTTTTTCTCTCTTTTTCTTGTAAGATGACTTTGAAAAAGAACGAAATCCTATTCAAATTCCTTATTCATAGTAAGGAAACAGGCACAGAAAGTGAAAAAAAACATTCAAGAGGCCTATACAAGAGTGTGCTTCTCATCTCCAAGGAGGCGTTCCATAATAGAGAGAATTTAGTAACAGAAAGGACAGTAATGACTTAAGTTGCAGAGTCCATTTTCAGCTACATCTTTGATGTAGTTACAGCAGATCCTGCAATTTGCATTTGAGCACTTCATGTCAGACAAGGGGTCATCTCAATGAATCATGATCAGGAAATGGTCGTCTTTCCTTAGCAACAACAAGCCGAATGTGGCACATTTCTCCCTACTACCTTTGAAGTTCTATTTATATGAGACACACTGAATAAACAAAAGATGAATAGATGGAAAATATTAAAGGTTAAATATTTCTCGGTAGTGTGTTTAAGTTTAGTATGTAAAACTTATATTTTGTATTAATTTAATTTTTTCTTTCATACACAGCAGAAATTTCTACTAAATTTCTACTAATAGACATCTGTGTTAAGCAAATATATGTAATCAATAAAATAACAATATTTTATATGATGCAATGTCTACAATAGATCTTAGAAAAATTATGAATTCTGTACAATGATGATTTCTTTCCTTTAAAGAATGATTAATATAATAGTATATACCAAAAAAAAGAATTTTTACCGAAGAATAGAATCTCTAAATCTCATTGAAAGATAAGTAGTGTCAGATACTTGTAAAAATAACATTTATAAATGCTATTTTATGTTTTCATTTTTATTAAAAGGAGAATATATGTGTAGTATAAGCTAAAATATACTTAGCTACTAATGGGAATTTTATTTGTGAGCCTAGGATGTAGAGGCTGAGCCAACTCTCAACTGGGTTTTTGTACCAACTGTTAAGTAGCTTAAATCCAATATCAAAGTAAACTCTGTGATGTGAGATCACTTTGTTCCTTATCAGTCTTTGTTATCTGTAACATAATATTAGATAATCTATAACAGGGAAACTAGTTCATGTTCTTCAAGTGAGTTTCTTGTTCTCTCTTGCACTCTGCTACCTATATTATCTAAATCTGGAACTCAGCACTATCATTTTGCTTATTAAATGACTTGTGTACTGCAAACTTTCAATTTAACGTAAAAATCTTAAGAACCACATTTGTATTTGAAAGGCTCTAAAATTTCTGAATAAAAACATCACAAGAAACTTTTCTTGGATGATAAATCAATAAGATATGATAATGTTTTCTTGTTTCAGATTCTTTGAAGACTTACTTTGTGCCAGAAATGACTTACAAGGATTTCTAGGAAACACTGTCTTTACTAGCAGATGGAAATGCTCCCAGAACTAGGCACTGGGATGATTGTGGTCTGAAGAGGGGGAACCTAGCACAGGCAGGAGAGACAACTTACCCAAAGCAGACAGTTGGAGGTAGTGGACGCAGAATCCCTAAATAGATGCTCAGCATGGCTCTCCAGTACAGGAGAGAGCATCTCTGCTTTGGAGAGCAATATGAAAATTGACAATAGATGGGCTTGCCTTTACTGTCATTTATTTCATAAGAATTTACCTCCATGAAATTCCAAATATAAAGCCTTACATTGAAACCTATCTCTTCTTTAGCAACTTCAATCCATCACACTGAAACATCCAGAAGGCCAGATCACAAATACTAGTGATCTAAAGTTTTGTTTAGTCTTTTCAGGTATGACGAGAGAAAACAAAATGATCAAAGTTTTTAAAATACTTCTAAGGCAGGAGTTATGGTGCAGCAACAGAGCATTTGCTTGCCTTGTAGTGTGCTGAGCCCTAGGCTGGAGCTTCAGTAACTGTTGAAAGAAATAAAGCAGCTAACATTTGAGACTGCACACACACATACTTTGAAATGTGGCAAACATCATGCATACAATGTCAGTGTTCACTGGATTTGTATAGATAAAAACACAGTGGAAATTCACAATATTTTGTTCACTAGTTTCTACCCCAAGGTAAACAATGTCAGGCAAACTCATCTCCCACCGGCACAACGGAACAGGGTGGTGTACAGCCTCATTTATCACGTGAGGCTATTATACCTACGGCAACAAGCATTTAGTTTGACACCTGAGGACTTTCATTTTCAAAGCTCGTCATTCGTTAGACAGCACATGCGTTCATTTCCTTACATTCCAAAGACAGGCGTTCTCACATGCCTACAGCAACAAGTGCACCTTCAGTTGAAGTCTCCTTAACCTCACATGCACTTGAGTAGTAACAGAAAGGAAACAAACACAGATGACATGTGACAATTGGCTTCTCCCTGATTTTCTCTCATATTATCCTTATTTTCTATGAAATGTTATCACATGGTTCTGTGAGCACTGGTCTCCCAAGGGAGTCCTTTTCATATAAACAAAGGGGATAAATGCTTGGGGAGGATGAAAAGGAAAGTGGGGATAAACACGAGCAAATGAAAACCCCTTTGACCTGACATTATGGAAAAATAAACATAAAGACACTAAGATGGAAACAAAATAGTGCCATGGTTTACATGTGGGGTTTGGATGGAATCTAGGGCTGTGTTCAGTTTATAACTCACCATCTCAAAACCACTTCTTTTCATCCGCCTGCAGGACTTGAGGTAAGTACGGATACGTTTTCTGGCACGCTCTTGATACTCAGGGAATTGTCGCCTGCATGAGTCAATGATAGCCTGGATCTTTTCTTTGGGCTGCTTAGAGATTGGGACCATTCGGTCCAAGTTTTCATCTACAAACAGCCTGACAAACATCTGTTGGCAAGAGGGAGACAGAGGAGAAGGGTTTGGAGGGCTGCTCTCTTCTGTTACTAGCTTCCTGTCTTGATCACCGAGAGGAAAGTTATTCTTTTTCTGGTTTATGCACTGGAGAATTTGCAAATGGAAAGCCAGAAATTTTAAGCAAACACTCTTTTAAGGATTTTCTAAATGGCTGAATTAAGTATATAAATATATATAAAGAGAGAGAAAGAGAGAAGGATAGGGAGGTAGAGGAAAGCAGACAGACAAACAGACAGAAAAAAATGAAAAAAAAATCAGGAAATAACAGTAGAACCAGGACATCTGAGCACTCATTACATCTGCTTTTAATGATAAATGGGACTGAGACATCGCCACACTGCACAGTGGACTCATCTCTGAGAATCAACAGTTGACTCTTTTGTCATGCACAATTAAGAAAACAAAGGAAATAACTGAGGACAAACAGGCATAACCATCTGAGGACTAGGTTGAGCCCCCTTTGACCTAGGCGGACCTGCATACTCATACAGCACAATTCCAGTTCTCAGCACCCATTTGGCTTTCGAATTCTAAACAAACCACAGCAATTCTGGTGTCTGCTCGTCAAAGAGTGTTTCACGTGCTTTAAAAATCCTTCTGAAAATTAAACAAAGATGGTTCTAGAATAGTCACATTGACCAACAAGCAACGGCATGAAGGTGAAGTGGTCAGAGCAGCCACACAATGTTGGGGACTCACATTGAACGCTTTCAGCCTCTCGGCTTCTACACCGTCTGTCTCGGTCACCTTCTCAGCATCCTCGTGTTCATCATGCTCATCTTCATCTTCGTCTCCCCTGTTGAGTGACAGGTCCTCTGCACCCCGGTCCACACTCTCATTCTTGCCAGAGTCGTAGCTGGAGTAGCTGTGCGCTGGAGACTGAAGAGAGGACGACAACGGCACTTTTCAGTCCTCTGCCTGCACCACCGCTTTATGCTTTTGTTTACATTCTAATAGTTATATGAAAATCATGTTTATGACTTGGTAGCACTAGGTCTATGGCATTTTAAATTTTTGATCGAAGTTAATTCAAATCGATTTAAGAATTCATTTTCTCCATTACACCGGTAACATTTCCAGTGTCTATTGCTGCTGCACCAAACACTTCCACCTTTCCGGAAAAGTCTATTGAACTTAGTGCTTCAAGAGTAATTACTCTTTCTACTCAATATTTATATTAATAAAAGGAGCAATCTGTAATTAATATACAATGGAGATATTGAGTCATATTTCTGAAAGTAGATATGAACTCAGTGTGCAGCCAATATGCTGTAACAATTTTCTTTGAACACATTGGAAACAGTAGAATAAGAAGACTTAGTTAAATTGTCCAGCAAAGATTTTAAAAATATTACTGAGAATAGGGGGATTAATTTATGATACTTTAAAAATAGATTTGTAGGTTATCTATGATGTATCTTAAAATATCATCTTATTTCCATACAGTAAAAATTCATGAAGCTTCCACCTAGCTGATAAGTTTCTTGCATCTACACCTTAGCATCTATTAAGGACAGAGGAAAGTTAAAACTACATGATTTAGCGTATGCTCTGCACATTTCAGCATAATTAAAAATCTGAAAAATTAGCTATTTTAAAATTCATCATTATATATTACAGTTGCTAAACTCTGTAGAGTCCTGTGTATCATCAGTTCAAGATCCCATGCATATGTATGTAAATATGACCATTCTACATCAAGTAAATGGGTTTAGATTATTTGTAATTTGGAGATACTTAATTTTTATATAATCTCATATGTTTTCTTAGGATCTAGTGAGTAATTTGAGAGTTAATGTGGGAGAACAGACCTGAAGGGAAATCTGTGTAGATTGTGATAAAGAGCTTAACTGAACACTAAGTAGCTAAACAACAGACGGTTAGATGGCCCCACTGATACCAGCAGTTACTAAAGGCTATCCAGATGCTAAGCAGGGATGCAGGAGAATTTAAAGATGACCATTCTGTAACTGGTTTTTATTATTGACACGAAAATTTTCAGAGCTATCAAATACCATGAAACAAATAATGAACATCTTGAATACATGACAAAGAAAAGAATTGGTGTTTATAATTAGCCTCCTGGTTGCCTCTGTATTTACATCTATCCCACGAGGAGCTTTCATTATCCCAATTCTTCAGACAAAGGAACAGCTTCCCAAAAGCTAAACAAACATGTCACATCAAGACAATTGTAAATGCTTATTTGTACTCAGCTCTACTTGAAGCCAAGAGCTGGAGATAAAGTTTACAGTTCAATACATTCTCCCCCATCTCTTCTCCTCTCCTCCTCTTTCTGAAGGAATAACAGAAAATACTTTTGCTTTATGTATGGTACAAGTTAATATTAAGCAAGCAAGCAAACAAACAAAAGAGTTTGTTCAGAAACCCTCTTCCACCTAAAGAAACAATGCATTATTTCTACCTCCTTGTACAGTAATTGTCTGTAATTTAGAAATCCTTAAAAGAAGCATTACCTGCTATGCAGCTTCCATATAGAGTGTAATTAAGTGATTAAATAGTTTATTATTGCTCTACCCACTTCTTTAGTTGAATAAAGAGAAGAGATGGCAGTATCATTACTCAAAAACAATTAGGTTTTCATTCCTAAAACACAGGTATTGAAGGGAATTGTAACAAGGCTATTTTTCAACTTAATGGATAATCATATTTCAGAGTAAAGTACATTTTAAGAATAAAATACATACAAGAAAATGAATAGTTAATGAACAAAATTTTGAAATAACATGAGAGCAATAGAATAAGAAAGAACGTTTGCTTCACTTGCCAAATACTGTGTGAATAATCTCTTTCCACAATTAACCTTTATCAAGAGTTCACTAAACAATTATTTAATGAGCTTTGATTTTGTGTCAGGCATCATTCTAAGCCATATGCATATAACATAATTGAATCCTGTATAAACTGATGAAGTAGTTTTCTCAGTGTTACATAACTAAAAATGAAGTTAGGATTTGAACCCAAGTAGTATCTCTGAGAATTGACTATCTTAACGATAGTTTTTTAAAAAATTCCCCCTTCTTACTATGAAATGACCACTTATTGCTACATTGCATATGAGAGTCAGCTCATGAAGCACTGTGTGTTTCAGTGTCAACTTCTAATGAGAATTCCTCTTAGATGTGACAGGAAGCTCACTATATCTTTTAAAACCTATTGATAAATTTGGTTTAAGATATCAAAGTGAACATACCTCTAGAAAATCTGAGAGACAATATGTGTGTGTGTGTGTGTGTGTGTTGTGTGGGATGGAGGCGTTAAATGTTCCACATTCAAATGATGCATGAGACTTCACATTCTGCTCTAGTAATCTGTGTGATTGAATTTCACAGGAGAACTAGCATTAACACTAGTTAATATGATATTATAAATGGCTTAATTTGGGCTCGCAAAATGGTTCGGCAGGTGACAGTGTCTGCTAACAAGCCTGAAAATGTGAGTTTGAGTCCCAATTACTACGTGCTGGTAGACTAGAACAAGCTTCAAGTTGTCTTCTGACCTCCATAAGCACATTGTACCCCAAACATGCACATACATACATACATGCACACATACATATACTCATATAACATACACATAATAAAGATAAGTTTTCTTTTTTCTTTTTATTTATTCTAATTTTTATTTTTAAATTTTTTAAATTCATTTTACATACCACAGTTTCCCCTCCCTCTTCTCTTTCTGTTCCCTCTTGTCTGCCTCCTTCCACTCCCCCTCCCCATCTACTCCTTCTCTATCTCCATTTAGAAAGGGCCATGCCTTCCATGGGTGTAAGTACAGTTGAGGCAGGACCAAACTACTCCCCTTCACCAAAGTTTGGTGAGGTTACCTAGCATGGGTAACAGGTTCCCAAAAGACAGCTAAGTACAGCAGAGACAGGTCATGATCTCACTGTTAGGAGCCTCACAGAAAGACCAAACTACACAACTGTCGCACATATGCAGAGGGCCTAGGTCAGTCCCACACAGACTCCCTGTTGATCCAGAGTCCATAAACTCCCATGAGTTCAGGTCACCTATCTTTGTGGGTTCCTCTGTCATGACCTTAATGCCCCTGACTCATACAATCCCTCCATGCTTTCTTCAGCATGATTACCAGAGCTCTGCCCAGTGCTTGGCTGTGAATCTCTGTATCTCCTTCCATCAGTTACTAGGTAAGATTTTTCTGATTGATGGCAATTAGGGTACTCACCAATCTGATTACAGTAGATGGCTAATTCAAGCACCCTCACCACTATTGCTAGGAGTCTTAGCTGGGGTTATCTTTGTGGATTCCTAGAAGTTTTCTTGGTACCAGGTTTCTCCTTAATCCCAAAATGCCACCCATCGAGATGTCTTTTTCATTACTCTACCCTCTGTCCCATTCTCAAGCCCCCAACTCACCTCCCACACCCAACCTGCCAAACCCAATTCCTCATGTTCCCATCCCCTCCATTTCACCCCATCAAGTTTACTCAGGAGATCTCTTCTATTTCCTCTTCCCACTGAAATCCATGCATCTCTCTTTGGGCCCTCCTTGTTATACAGCCTCTCTGAGGTTGCGGATTATAGGACCTCAAAATATCAAATAATCCATTTAAATAAACAGATACAGCTCTAAACAGAGACTTCTTAACAGAAGAATCACAAATGGCCAAAATACACTTAAATGATTGTCCAGCATCCTTAGCCATCAGAGCAATTCAAATCAAAATGACTCTGATATACCATCTTACACATGTTACAATGACTAGATCAAAAATACTAATGACAGTTTATATTGGACAGGATGTGGAGTAAGGGAAATACTTCTCTCCTTCTGGTAGGAGTGCAAACTTGTATAGCCACTTTGGGAATCAATATGGTGGTTTCTCAGACAACTGGAAATCAATCTTCTTCAAGACCCAGCTATACCAATCTTGGGCATATATCCAAAGGATGCTCAATCATTCCACAAGGACACTTGCTCAACTATGTTTATAGCAGTATTATTCATAACTACCGGGACTGGGAAACAACCTAGATGCCCCTCATCTGAATAATGGATAAATAAAATGTGATACATTTTCATAATGGAGTATTACTCAGCTCTAAGAAACAATGACATCATGAAATTTACAGATAAATGGATGGAACTAATTAAAAAAATCATTCTGAGTGAGATAACCCAGACCCAGAAAGACAAACATGGTATGTACTTACTCATAAGTGAATATTAGGATTAAAATAAATTTCTTAAAACTAAATCTATAAAAACAATTGAATGCATAAAGATGATAATAAGAATAGTACATAATTCCCATATGTCTGATGGGTAATTTCATTTATCAACTGGGTAATAAGGTAGTTGAATATTCAATTAAACATGATACATAGGTGTGCCTCTCGAGAGGTTTATTTTTGAGAATAGCATTTGAACTGTTGGACTTGATAACCTAGATTGTCCTCTCCAGAATAGGTAGGCATCATCCAATGTGTTAAAGGGACACAATAGAGAAACAGGGAGAGAAACAAAGAAAATTCTACCTGCTGTGTCTGACTGCATGAGAGGAGGCAAAGTGAGATTCACTCTATAGGCTTTCCAAGTTATCTGACCATTAAACTCACATTGAAAACTACAAATGGCTTCCTTAACTGCTTGGTTTTCAGATGAAAGAATATGAAACCTCTTGTTTCCTATAATTCACTGACTCACATACTTATGTATCCATTTATCATCCCTGATATCTCTCACTCATCTCTCTATCATATCTATCCTTCTATCTCTTCATCTGTCTATCATCTATCTATCTATCTATCTATCTATCTATCTATCTATCTATCTATCTATCTATCTATCCATCCATCCATCCATCCATCCATCCATCCATCCATCCATCCATCCATCTATCTATCTATCTATCTATCTATCTATCTATCTATCTATCTATCTATCTATCATCTATCTATCTATCTATCATCTATTCCCTTTCTGTTTCCCCAATTTTATTGAATTTTTTTTCCTTCGAGAACTGCAATACAATATGTTATCCATGTTATTAGTGTTTCAGTTTTGGCTCAGGAAATTGTAGAAAGAAGTAGAAAAGTAATTAAGTCTAGGACATTTAGATATCTCTGGTAGGGTATATCTCAATACAGGAGAGAATGCTTGATTCTAAAATTAGAATGAGTTGCAAAAACAAAGAGACATATGTAAATGAGTGATCAGGGCAACTTCACAAGCATATCTTACTGTCTGAGACTGCCATAGTCCTTGGGATAGTTTCTATTTATTTCTCATCCTGATACCTTTGCCTTTCAGCAAGAGCTTCTATTCCAAAAGATGAAACTACTAACTAACACTTCATGACCAAATATCCCTTTCAAAGACATGCATTTTCAACTTGGTCTTTACAGGAAGTGAGTTTTTTTTTTTTTGCTTGGCAGTAAGAAGAATACCATGAAGTTGTGTGGCTCAGACAAAGTCCTTGTAAGATTCCTGCATCAAGTTTCAACTGTTTTTTTCAATTAAGCCCTATACCCTTCTACTGTGGGACATCACACATACGCCAACCAATTAAACCACTTTTATATCTTGCTTAAACCTGAGTTTTATTAACTTAAGTCTAGAGTGGTACAGAGATCAGTCAGTGCAAAGGCAGCTTAACAGTATAGATTTCGCACATGATGTTTAAGTACATAGGTGGATCCTGCTAAGCACATAATAACATCATAGGAGACTGGAATAACTGTCTTCAAATCTGTTAGAAGGGTAACATCCATCTGAATGACCTCTACAATAGGGGATCATAAAGGGTCGATGTTCCTCTAATTTCTTGTCCATGATGACCTATGCATGAGGTAGTGCAAAGATTAGACTAAAATATAACTGTGCCCACAGCAGAGACACACTTAAGCAAAATTACTGACTATAATAGAGGGGGTAAGTTTTAATAATTGCTATTTTTTGCAGTTTGAATTATTAGCAAGGTGAGGTTGCCTGAAGTAATAAAAGAGACATTCAATAACTTTGCAAGATTTCCCTTTAAATGTATAAAACATGGCATATTTTAGGTTGCACTATGCAATATTTGAAAAATGTTATAACCTATTTGCCTGAATCGGGTAATTCAGCAAATTCTGCTTTTCTACACACAATGTAAGGCAGGAAGTCTTAACTGTCTGATGTACACACTTGGAATGGGGAAGGAATTATATCACTAGTCAGTCAAAATAAAGGATGCCCAACCTTTCATATCTGAGAACACACTAAGTTTAGAACTTAATGAATTGTGTAGTGTCTGGTGGCAACAAGCTGAATCTCAGAGAGCTCAGAATTCTATTTATGAAACTTCTCTTTGTCTTTGAGGAGGACCTATTAACTATGGCTAATCAGATTAAATTCACTGTGTCCAGAGATCTCATATTCAGTTGACTTCAGTGTTTAAAGTGTGAACTCTGACAAAGCCCACTGAACATCTTAATTTTCACTTTCCTTCATACTAGACCAAGACAGACACAATTCCCTCTATCTTCTCTTCACAGCACTAAGATATGTTCTCATATTGGATCCCAATCTGCCAGGTACTTCCCTTTCTCCCACAGAACTATTCTGTGTTGAACAATGAGGACATGAATGACTGGACTGACCTCACAGACTGATGCTGTAAAAATCACCACTTGTCCCCAAAGAACTCAAAATGTGACAGCCATTTGATTCAGAAATTTGTTTTGCCACTATAGGAATTTTGTATGATCATTGCCTTGGAGACCTTAGTTTCAATAATTATGTTACTATTTCAGAGATAAATAAAGTCTAAATGAAAGCATAAAAATAAAATATATATTAAGAACTACAATTCAAGAACAAAAGGCCTACCTGGTTTTCTCAAAGCAAAGGTATTAGTTTAAGGGATAGGGCAAAGTCCTATCCTTAGGTGAAATCTGTTACTTTTTCCAGAATATCTAGCTGTACTCCCTGAAGGCTTTCTGAGCACATATTTGAATTTTTCCTTGGCAAGAAATTCTGTTCTCATACTACCACGAGGTTTGGACTTTGAAACATCCCCATTATGTTGGAGTTTATTCCGTTTGCATCCTCCTACAGCTACAGTCTAGAACAATTGGGACAACAATGCTATGGTGTTGGTGTGAGAACAACTTGATCTGTATTTTCTGAAGTATACAACCAATGAAAATACAGAAAAATTCTTATGTGAAGAAGAATATGAGAATTAAGTGCCAGACACCTCCAGTTTCCAGAATTATGATGTGCATAACTCTGACAGAGCACTGATCATGATGCAAGTTGACAATGAGACTGTCCTAGCTGGCATTGTTATGTTGCTGTGAAAAACACCTGGACTAAAAGTAGTTTGAGAAGAAAGTGTTTGTTTGGCCTACAGGTTAAAGTCCATCACTGAGGGAAGCCAAAACAGGAGGCTCGAGGCAGGAACCAGGAGGCAGGAACTGAAGTATAGACCATACAGGACTCTACTTACTGGCTTGCTCAGCTTAATTTCTTATGCAGCACAGGCCCACCTGGCTTGGGACAGCACTGCCCAAAGTGGGCCCTGATATGTCGGTGACAAACAAAACAAACAATCCAGCATCACAGACATTCCCAAGGGTTAATCTGATGGAGGCAACATTTTAGTTAACATTCTCTCTACCAATGTGCAGCACAAAGTACAAATAAGGAACATGCTAAGCTAGTGAGCAATTGTTTGCTTTTACTTTTGATTTGTATAGATAAGTTCATTTTTCAATATCTTTTAAAAATTATCATTACTGATCTAAAAGTTACATATTTATTACACAATCTTCTTGGACTCTCAGGCTCTCTGAAAGTTACTTAAACATCACTGAAAGGTATGCACCTTTGAATATGACACATAATAAGACACAAGACACCACTCAAGTAACTATGTTACCTAAGCAACTAATGATTCCACCGAGTAGGCAAGCAGCCTCAACTGAGAAACAATGGTTTACTAATTGTGCATGTTGGACTAGCTGTACCAACATCTCCTGGAAAACTGTTGAGAAAAGCAAAGGGTCAGCTCCTATCCCAGTAAATGACTGAGTCAGACAAGATGCAAATGAACCCCACAGTGTATTTAAACATGACCATTGTAGGAATGTGATGTGCGGGCCAGTTCCAGGAACATTTGTTTCAATCTACTTTCCTCATGTAGGAAATATGGATGCTGATGGAATAAGTTAAAGGAAACGAGGAAAAGCACATAGAAATACAAGATAAGAGACGGCGTGTAGCACAATTAGCTTGTTCTAGAACAAACAAATGAGAGATGATAGTAAATTAAAATTGAACAGATAGTAGAGCAAAGAAAGTCTGAGGCTTACGTAAATTCAATCAAGAAACATTTAACCTTTTTTAAAAAGAAAAATGAGAGAGTATTTTACTAGATCAGAATCAAATTATTAGTTTTGGTGGCTATAAAATCTTAATATTTGCATATGAAAACTATCATGAAGAAATTTTTGTATTTGTTAAAATGAAATGGGCACCTGTGTTTTGGTTTTTAAATCCCATAGTAATAATAGGAAAAAAAATGAAGTAAACAAATATGGAGTGTCATAATCATGGTTTTTTTTTTTTGTTTTTTTTGGGGGGGCATTAGATACTCTTGTGTTATTCTTTTCATTTAACAAAATTTTATAAATACATTTTTTATTTTATGAATTGATGGTTATTTGTTGAGATATTAATCTTGTCATTCACTTATTCAACAACATTTATGAGGAGGAGTGGTTGTGTTTCTAATTTAGCCGGCTGTGAGTTTGAGGTTGTGAGAAAGTTATACAATTTAGAGAGGGAGATTTTGAAATGCTAGATTCTAAATGAATGCTTACTTTAGATTACAAAAAACACAACCCATGACAGCATTTAAAAAGCTTATAAGTGAAATTAACATTCAAAATTCATCTGGAATAATTTATAAAGTCAGCAGCTCCCTGCCCCAGCTCTCATACTGCTTTTCTCTTTCCACATGACTTAGCTCTGTGTACTTTGCTCCTTCACAGAACAATGGATTTTTAAAATAGTCTATGGAGAAAGAGAAGATGATTCAGTCTCAGTCCTACATGCTGAAAATGTCCTTCATTGTCAATCATTTTGAAATTTTTACTGTTTTAAAATAATTCTTGCTAAGACCATGTAAGCAATTGATTTGTCACCAGCTTAGGGAATCTTTTCACGTCGGAGCCATTAAATATCCAGAAGTCAATGCTTTCATTAAAGTGACTCATGAATTTTATCATTTTTTGATATCTATTTTATGTTCAATTCAAAATACAATTTAAATCTTCTTGCAGTGTGGTGATACAATCCATTCTTCATTAATTGTTCCATTTTTTACATATAAGGAAATTTTGTCCTATTTGGTCCATAGCCTTTATATCAAGAAGCTTTTATATGAGAATGGTGCTTCTTGATTTCAGTTTTCATATTACTATTGATTTTAAGCACACCATTAGTATTTCATGTCTTCTCAACCCTATATTATACAAAGAAATTTAACACATTGAAATTCTTCATGTTTTCTGAATCAGAAATTTGTATTATGTCATTTTACAGAGGATTCAATGGAATTTTAAACTACAAACATACAGATATATAGGGTTTATCTTGCTCAAAACATTAAAAAATAGTATAGAAGTTTTCAAATTAACTGGTCAATTGCTGATAACAATTTGACAATTCTCCTTATTTTTCCATGCTTGAAAAAATAATTTTTGCATCGAAACAGTGATGAGCCTCTGCAAGTAATACTCCACCAAGATTTTGGAAAGAAAACCACTTGTCTTTTTTTTTTTTTTCAAAAAAAATAAGACAGACTGAAAAGAAAAAAAAACAAGACAGACTGGTTGAATGAAGTTAGTTCTTCCTGCATAGAGAGAAAACACAATACTTATCAAAACAAAAACGACATAACTCCTGACACTTACATATGGTCCAGTGACCAAATGTATAGTATTTTCTTTGTTGTTGGTTTTATTTCCTCCTGTTCTTGGCTTTATTGTTATTCCTGATCTCATAATCTTCTTTAGGTTATCTTCCCCATCTGTATTCTCATGGTGGGTGTAATCTCTTCACTTACATTCTTAATTTCTCCACTGAAATTCGAGTTTTAAGATTGAAAATCTGAAGCTTATTCCAGTTTATACTTTCTGGTTTGGGTTTATGAAATCTACTTCTTTCCCTAACTGTGTGAGTAGAATGACTGATAATTCTGAAAAATAAATGAAATTAATTTAAAATTGAGAACTATATTTTATAATCACTTCTGAGTTATTTTGAACTACTTGTTGTACCCTTATATCCTATACAAAGTTACTAATAAATCTACATAAACACTCCCTGTTTGGAAAATGTATATCTATGAATCATATAATTGAATCAATGACAATTTTTGTATGTAATTTGTTCTGGAGTTGCCAAGGGTTAGAAGGGAAGCCTCTCTACTTGATCCAGTAGTCTAGCACAAAGTGAGATAGAGAAAATTAATAGCTAGATGTTATAGCTGCTTTCAGACCAGTTATATATTTATGTCATTCAAACACAGACATTAAGAAAAAGTCTACTTTGATAGGTTTCAAAAAAGAGAAAAGAAACTAAAAGGAAAGGAGAAAGAAAGAAAGAAAATGTAGAGGTGACAAGACATAAATGTTTTCCTAAGTCCAGGTGTTGAAGAATTGGCCCCTAATGTAAGTAGAGACTGTTCTTCCATTTCCTGGCCCCCAGACCTGAATAATTACACAAAACTATATTAATTACAACAGTGTTCGGCCAATGGTTTAGGTGCATTTCTAGCTAGCTCTTACATCTTAAATTAACCAGTTTCTATCATTTTATATTTTATACAAGGCTCATGGTTTTTTGTGTCTTGCTTCTTGGGAGACTACATGGTTTCTGTCTGAGCCTGCCTTCTTTCCTCCTCTGTCTCTGCTTGGATTTCCAGCCTTGCTATATTCTGCCATGCTGTAGGTCAAATTAGCTTTCTTTTTATTAACTAATGGCAATAAACCATATTCACAGCATGAAGAGGGGAATCCCATATCACCCTATTAATCTTTAAGTAATCTTTAGGGTGCTGGAATCTTTAAGTAATAGAGCTTTGTGGGAGGAAGTTGGTGATAAAGGTCATGCTCTTGGAGAGGATGTGGAGACCGCATGCACAGCCCTACCCTTGCTGTGCTGGGGAAATATCTTTTCTATATTACACAATTGTTGTTGTGATGTACACCATGAAATCCCTGCAATCAGGATCCTAGATTTTCTTTTAGTCAATTTTTTTTACAATAGCAGTAATGTCCCCAATAGTAAAATAATCTTTTCATTCTCTATACATGCTGATTTGAAGAATGCTCTATATTATACCATGACTGCAATAAAGTCAATCTCTGTGCCTCCTATCTACATTCCCTAAAAAATCATAGAACCCAGAAGAGTAGCACTGGGCCACAGTAGGAGCTGTGAAGGTGAGCACTGTGCTTGCTTGTAACATTGAACGGGCCAGGCGTGCTTGTTTGTGTTTTTGTCTCGCCCTTTACCCCACAACTGTTTAGCCCCAAAGAAAATCACAAATACGTCTCCATAAATTATAAGCTGATTGGCCCATTAGCTCTAGCCTCTCACTGGCTAACTCTCATATCTTGATTAACCCATTTTTCTGATTTGTTAGCCATGTGACTCAGTACCTTTTTCAGTGGAGCAGAGCACTTCCTGCTCCTTTGGTGGTCTGGGCAGGAGTGGAAGGAATCAACTTCCTCCTTTCCAGAATTCTCCTGTTCTCATTACATCATTTCTACTTCCTGTCTGGTTTTCCCACCTATATTTCCTTCCTGGCCAATCAGCATTTATTTATAACATGATTGACAGAATACAGACAATTCTCCCGCACCACTTGCTCAGCAATGAGGATTTCCCTGGAAAGTCTTCCTGTGCAGGCATGGTTAACAGAAGCCAATGTACACCCAAAAATTGAGGCACCTTTTCTTTCTGGCTACACAGTCTTACAATAGTCCATTATAAGGAAAGAACATGATTGCATAAAATAAAAGCTGGTTATTTAAACTGGTAATAATGACACTGCAATTCACATTCATCTGTTTTTAGGCGATATTTTCTGTTTTTAAGTTAGAGTTCCCTTTTATAAACTAATGAAACATCTACTTTTAGGTAAGTGAATGACATTGAATGACCTTGGATCATCACAAAGTCTTTTGGTGCTTCTGACAATACAAATTGGGGCATTTTTTTCCCTCAATGATCTCAATCTTGATTATCCTTCTTATATATTAGTAAATATGATTGTGTTCATTCTACTAAGAGGTGTTACTAATCTACAAATGATATACTGAATACTAAAGACATTAAATTCTTTATGAGAAATTGAGCAGAAAATGTAAAACCATTTAAGCATGTTCTGAGTTTTGAAATCAGATATAGAAACAACTCCAGTAATTCTTCGGCAAAAATTAAATAACTTAATTAAGAAAGACTGGCTTGAGTAAACATTTCTTCAAATATGACACACAAATAGGCAACGAAGATACTAAAGGATAACACTGAAATCACAAGGAGATTTCACTGCAAACACATTAGAACTGTTTGGCTACTATGGAAATAAAAAAGGTGGAAAAGTAAGCAAAGGCAAATGTTGGCAGTGAATGGAGAAGTCAGAACCCTGGAGAACCACTGGCCAGAATTTGCAACATCACAACAGCAATAAGAATCAGAGTGGTATCTCCTCCAACCATTAATAGAACTGTGTTGTGGTTCATAATTGCCATTTCAAGGTGCGTATTATAAAAAAAAATGAAATCAAGTACTAAAAAACATGCTCTAACCTGAACATCTGTAAAAGCATTATTGCAATGGCCAGTATGTCAGATCAGCCAGAACATCCGTGTCCATATGATGTTCATATGATGGTTCCACTCATATGAGGAACCAAAATGAGACACATTCATAGACACTGAATTCTGTGTATTGAGGGCTGGGCAAGAGGAACAAGGAAAGTTCTTAAAGAAATAAAATTCCAGCTCCATAATGTTTCTGGAGAGCTTTGATATAACGATGTGAATATGCTTACTGACCCACTTTACATGGTTAGGATTGTAAATTTTATGCTCTTTTTTAAAGTTACAGAGTCACATCACAAAAGGATATTTTGAAAACTTCACATTTTCTAAGAAGAGATTTGATTGGTCTATATTTTATATAGTACTGAAACATCACAATGCACTGCACCAAGGGAGATAGAGTAATTAAATGGCAATGGAAACCTTTACAATTATTTGTGCCACTGTCCTGCTTGGGTCAGGGCATGCTTGTACAGTGAAAGATTTACCACTGAAAGAATGTGACTGTCATCCATTTGTCACAGGCTTTATTTTTCATTATATAAAACAGGAAAAAATACATGTGAGGCATAACACTTAAACCGTATTAAAATTCCAAATATCTACAATTTTAATATACTAAATTTTTAAATATATATATATATATATATATATATATATATGTGTGTGTGTGTGTGTGTGTGTGTGTGTGTGTGTACTTTATATATGGGTATTTTACCTGCATGTATGTCTTTGCACCATGTGCATGCCTGATGCCTCCAGATTCTAGCGGACTGTGTTGGATCTACTGGAACTGTCATAGGCCATCATGTGAAAGAGTAGCTAATGCCATTCACCACAGAACCACCTACCCAGACCCACAGGGTTTTCTTAAGATTTGTTTATTCATTCATTCATTCATTCATTATCTGTTTGATTGTTTTGTGCATTCACATGTGTGAAAGTGCCTGCACAAACCAGTAGAAGATACTCTGGACCTAGAGGTATAGGTGGGTATGAACTTCAAGGTATGAATTCTAGGGGAAATGTCTAGCTTCTCTTCAAGAACATTAAGAATCATCCCCCCAGCATCAATTACAATTAACATAAGATAATGAATCTGACAAGCCTTATATTTCTGAAGCTCCTAGTAATAGTTGTTACCAATAATGCTGATTTTAACACATTAGAAAGACAGAACATACTTTATTATAGAATATTGGTGTCCAGTAAGTGAAGACTCAATATTCAACTTAACTATCTTTTCATGGTTTTAAAGACAGTAAAGTTACTGGGTTGCTACAATAAAGTAAATTTCCTAGAATGGTTGGCAAATTTATTGTAATAGGTTCTATATTAGAAGGGAAATGTCCTTTAGATGTTTAAGCATTAAAAGTTTGGCTCCATATTAGATACTTTGGTAAGTTCCAGAATCTCTAGCAGGTATTCACTGGGAATGGGTCTTGTCCTTGGGTCTTTTTCTGTCTTTTTCAGTTTCCTGTCCATTATTAGATTAAGAAGTTTTTCACCACGTGATTCCCCTGGCAGGATGTTCTGTTCAAGGACATGAAGCCAAATGTCCCGAATCCTATGGTCAGAATCCTCTGAAATAGTGGGACAAATAAACCTTTCTTCCTGTAGCTGGGGTAAGGTCCTTTGATCATAAGAATAAAACCAAATGGGAACATATCCTATATTCTTTTTAAAATCAAAATAAAACATGGTAAATGTAGGCCTCAGATTACAAAGGGTATTTGAACACTGAGGCAAAATACATAACTCAAATCACATCTTTGCATTTGCTCTCCTGTCTCTCACTGCTCAAAGGCTGTGACAGTATCTACTTCAAAGGACCTGACTGTGAAGTAGTGTACTTAGAGTATGAGAATAAGGCAAATTATCATCACTGTAATTTTATTATTGCCAATGATATGGCTTCAAGTTCTTCATACTGTCAGCATTTGTTGAAAGACTATCTTTAACACAAGCAGTCCAGTTTTCCTTCCCTCTTCTGTGAGCTGTGTGATCTTGGATAATACATTTCACTTCTCAGGTTTAGCTGGGCACAATCATGTCTGACATGATAAATATATACTGTTCTGACTGTCAATTAAAATAATGCAGGCTAATAATAGCATCTACAAAACAGGATTATAAGGATACATAAATGACTTAGTGTTTATGCACTGAAACAGTGTTTCCTAGAGGGAGCGGATGTGACAAAAGGTTGAGCTAATGACTAACAAGAGGGCTATTCACAATTTATATTACAATGCAATATATTAGCATGTTAATATAGTCAGTAATGTAAAGATTAGTTTAAAACTTCTCAAACTATTTGAAGAATCCACCTGAACCAGTCAGCCCGTTACTACCTCTCACATGAGGCCACTTTGAGGGACATTTCAGAGTCCAGAAATCTGAAGCCTGAAGGTGTCGTGTGGAGCCAGCCGTACATGTTCCATAATCTTCAGAAAGCAATCTGTGCCTGGCAGGCAAAACAGGTTGGACTGCACTGAAGCCTTAACTGCTAGCATTTTGAGTGCATGATGTGACATCACATAGTTCGCATTTGTTTATGTTGATTTGAAATGCTCCAAGACTTATTTGATGGCAGTAATCATTAGGAGACAGCATTTCGGATCCTCTGGACAGCTTAGCAACAGCTTATTCTGCTCACTCATGTCTGACTGCTTCATCCACTTCTTCCAGTCACTCAAAAAAATTTCTTTTAGCCTAGCATTTAAAAATTGACATACTTAGTGTTTCTCAATATTTTTATTTTAGGGATGCACTTTGAATGGCATAATGTTGAATGAAATAAAATACAAATACTTGTTTTGTAGCAAGGAATTTGTGTGCATAGATTGTTCATTATGAACTTCTAATAGTTTGTCTTTTTTGTATATTAGAAGAGGCATGAAGTATACAGAGACAGATTATTATGATGGATTTACAGCCTCTTTAGCCTCTCCAAAGAGATGTTCTCATGAACAGAGGCTGATCTTGGGCAACAACTAGCCTGTTTGTGTCAGCAACTTCCATTTTGTAGATGAAGGAATCAGGACATTGATGTGTGGATGAACAAGCAAGAAAGCAATGGAATTGGCTGTAAACATTTGGCCAAATAAACAACTTGCCTTTATAGAAAAAGCCTAATATAAGAATAATCTCGCCGGGCGATGGTGGTGCACGCCTTTAATCCCAGCACTCAGGAGGCAGAGGCAGGCGGATCTCTGTGAGTTCGAGACCAGCCTGGTCTACAGAGTTAGTTCCAGGACAGGCTCCAAAGCCACAGAGAAACCCTGTCTCGAAAAAAAAAAAAAGAATAATCTCTTTTGGATTTATTCTAAAGCCACAATAAAAATAAGTAAGCCATAAAGAAAAATAAGTATAACTGATACGGAAAATTGCTCTATAACTTGTATAGATTTATATATCCTTTGTAAGTTCTATATTTTGAATATTCAGTGCATTGATTTAAAATATAGCTACTTATATTGTTATAAAGTATTTTAATATTTTAGGAAAATATCAAGCAGCATCCTTTTATTTTTTAGGAGGAGACCTAAACTAATGTAATAGTGCTTGAATCATGATTTTTCAAGCAGTAATTTACTCAGTAAACTGTTGAGTTTATAGTTAAGCACTATTTATTATTTACATGGCACAGATACTTTACATGTTCAAATAAAACGTGATATGTCCTTCAAAGTCGCCTTCTGTGAGAGAGAGGTAGTAACTGGGCTGACTGGTCTTTCAGCAGAAGAAAAAAATTGAAAATAATTTTTCCAGTTTGACTTTTATTTAATGGAAAATTTTAAAAGGAAATCCATTTAAGTATAATTGAGATCCTATGACAGTTTATAACTACAATGAATCCCATTTCTCTAAAATAATTTTGCCCACAAAGTTCTTAGGTTACATATACTATATTTTGAGTATGTCTTATGAATTGCCATTTTGGTAATTCCAAAGATCACATTAAAATCTTATTTATCCCCTAATGTCATGTCATCGAGAGGTAGAAACTTGGTAGAGGGAGGGAAGCAATTTCTTCATGGGAATCAAGTTTTGAAAATGGGATCCAAGTCTTTATTTAATAAAATAATATAAAGATTCTGCAAAGCTACTCTGCTATATCTCACATAAGAGGATGTGGCAAGAACACTAAATTTTTAGACAGATTCCTCATGAAATATAGAATGTATTCACACTCATGGCTTTCCCTTTCTCCAGAACTGTCAGAAATTATTGGTGGCTGGCTTATAATTTCCTCAGTTCATTATGTTTTTCTTAGAGCAGTCAAAAAGAACAGAAACAGTCACTACCACTGTGGTTAAAGCACTAAAGCAAGAGAGTCCTGTTTTATCCCATGCTTCTTCCGTCACAGTCCAGCTGGCCTTGGTGAGCTCCCAATAGATCAGCCACACTGTCTCAGTGGTTGGGTGCACCCCTCGTGGTCCTGACTTCCTTGCTCATGTTCTCCCTCCTTCTGCTCCTCATTGGGAATTTGGGAGCTCAGTCCGGTGCTCCTGTGTGGGTCTCTGTGACTATCTCCATCCATCACCTGATGAAGGTTCTATGGTGATATGCAAGATAATCATCAGTATGGCTATAGGATAGAGTCATTTCAGGTTCCCTATCCTCAGCTGCCCAAGGAACTAACTGGGGACCTCGCCTTGGGCTCCTGGGAGCCACTCTAGGTTCAAGTCTCTTGGCAACCCTAAGGTGACTCCCTTAACTAAAAATTGTGCTTCCGTGCTCCCCTATCCAACCTTCCTTTATCCCAATCCTCCTGTTTCCCCAAGTTTCCCTCATCCTCCCCTTCTCACTTTTCTCTCCCCTTCCCCCGATACTCCCATCCCCCCCCCCCAAGATCCCAAAATTTCTCCCCGGCAATTTTGTCTACTTCCCTTAGTCAAGAAAATAATTATATGTTTTTCCTTGGGTTCACCTTCTAATTTAGCTTCTTTAGGTTCACCAATTATATACTCCGTGACCATTATTTATGGCTAGAAACCAATTATGAGTGAGTACATCCCATGTTCATCTTTTTGGGTCTGGGATACCTCACTCAGGATAGTGTTTTCTATTTCCATCCATTTGCATGCAAAATTCGAGAAGTCATTGTTTTTTACCGCAGCGTAGTACTCTAATGTGTATATATTCCACACTTTCTTCATCCACTCTTCCATTGAAGGGCATCTAGGTTGTTTCCAGGTTCTGGCTATTACAAATAATGCTGCTATGAACATAGTTGAGCAGATGCTTTTGTCATGTGATAGGGCATCTCTTGGGTATATTCCCAAGAGTGGTATTGCTGGGTCCAGGGGTAGGTTGATCCCGAATTTCCTGAGAAACCGAAACACTGATTTCCAAAGTGGTTGCACAAGATTGCATTCCCACCAGCAATGTATGAGGGTACCCCTTCCTCCACAGCCTCTCCAGCAAAGGATATCATTGGTGTTTTTGATTTTAGCCATTCTCACAGGTGTAAGAAGATATCTCAAAGTTGTTTTGATTTGCATCTCCCTAATCACTAAGGAGGTTGAGCATGACCTTAAGTGTCTTTTGGCCATTTGAACTTCTTCTGTTGAGAATTCTCTGTTCAGTTCAGTGCCCCATTTTTTAATTGGGTTAATTAGCATTTTGAAGTCTAGTTTCTTGAGTTCTCTATAAATTTTGGAGATCAGACCTTTGTCTGTTGCGGGGTTGGTGAAGATCTCCCAGTCAGTAGGTTGTCTTTTTGTCTTAGTGACAGTGTCTTTTGCTTTACAGAAGCTTCTCAGTTTTAGTAGGTCCCATTTATTCAATGCTGCCCTTAATGTCTGTGCTGCTGGGGTTATACATAGAAAGCGATCTCCTGTGCCCATTTGTTGTAGGGTGGGTCCCACTTTCTCTTCTATCAGGTTCAGTGTGTTTGGACTGATATTGAGGTCTTTGATCCATTTGGACTTGAGTTTTGTGCAAGGTGATAGATATGGGTCTATTTTCAATCTTCTACAGGTTGATATCCAGTTGTGCCAGCACCATTTGTTGAAGATGCTTTCTTTCCTCCCACTGAGACAGTGTGGCTGATCTATTGGGAGCTCACCAAGGCCAGCTGGACTGTGACGGAAGAAGCATGGGATAAAACAGGACTCTCTGAACATGGCGAACAATGGGGGCTGATGAGAAGCCAAGGACAATGGCCCTGGGTTTTGATCCTACTTCAAGTTCTGGCTTTGTGGGAGCCTAGCCAGTTTGGATGTTCACCTTCCTAGACATGGACGGAGGGGGGAGGACCTTGGACTTTCCACAGGGAAGGGAACCCTGACTACTCTTTGGACTGGAGAGGGAGGGTGAGAGGAGTGGGGGGAGGGGGAGAAGGGTGGGAGGAGGGGGAGGGAAATGGGAGGCTGGGGGGAGGTGGAAACTTTTTTCTTTTTCTCAATAAAAAAAAAGAACTAAAGCAAAATTGTTTTCATTTTTTGTTCAACTAAAGGGCATTGATCTCCACAACTTGTTTAACAAAGATTAAAACATATGCAAATCATTGATTGTGACCGTCTACAGATCATGGTATCCCTGCTTCATATAAAATCTATACAGCTCTCCATATTATCACATGGCTTTGGTTTATATTTTGACTTTATACTGGTATTCTGATCCGTTTGAGATATTTTAACATATTATTTAAACCTTATTACTTAAGTATCTCAAAGAATGGAGAACTAATCTAACACATTTATTTTATCATTTTTATTTTTATTAAAGCAAATAAAAATGTTGAGCAATATGACATTTGTGTTTGGGGAAAATATTTGTTGGAAAAGTATGATGGATATTTTACTTTAAGAATATATACTTAAATGTGAATATATTTTCAATAGCTATAAGTATATACTCATTCTTGAGGGAGTGAAAACCCAAAGTTACTATAAATTTAGATAATATATAATAAAACGTTAAGTAAGACAATCTGACAAAAAGACTATGTCCAAAGAATGGACGAAATTATCTTGAAATATATAAGATTATAAAATACCAAACCATATGGATAAAACATTTTAAAATCCTTTAGGATTTGGGTTAGGTAAAATCTACTTAGCTAAAATACTTTGTTCTATAGCTTACAAGAAAAAATAGTGATATACTGTAGCACAAATAATAAAACCCAGAGACAGATATTGGGGTTCAAGCTGAAGTTCAGAAAAGCAAAGCAGCCAAGCCACTAGAGAGCTCTTACCTCTACTCAATCTTCAGACTGAAAGAGAGCCAATTCCTGTCTCCTTCTGCCTTGTATTCCTCTCTAGTGCTGGGATTAAGGGTGTGTGCTAGTCTGTGTGGCTGACTAGTGTGGCTAGCATTGCACTCTGATCTTTGGGCAAGCTTTATTTGTTAGACCATAAACAAAATATCGCTATATTAGTTTTCTCTAATATGTTTAACCTGTGTATTCTAAAAGATGTTCATAATAAAATTTAAAGAGAAGCCATGGAACAAAAGGCATTATTAAAAACGATTCTGGGATAGACAATTTTCTCTAGTGGATTGTTAATGGGTATACCAACCACACGTCAAGGCAGCTCCTGTGTTCAGAAAGCTGAACAACACAAAATAGACTCCAATTTTTGTGGGCTTTTAGTTATGTTTTTATTGTTGTTTTGTTTTGTGATGTTTTTCTTGTCTTACTAGTTTTTTGTTTGTTAAAATTTTTATTTTTTTTTGTTTTTGAGACAGAGAGAGAATGTGAACTAAAAATTAGTTGCCAACAAGTATTTTAAGTTTTATTGGCAGAAGAAGCTACAGTGATATCAAAACCATCCTTATTAATTAATAGTATGATATTAAACTCAAATATACTATCACACATTTGGGCCAAAACTGACAAAACTGACATCACCTGGAGCTAATGAGAATACAGAGCCACTGGAACTAGTTCACATTTCTAATAAGATTACAAACTCATACAGATTCGTTCACATTCAGCGTGGCAGCTTGCACGCTTACAGAATGCAACATATGCTTATAGAAGTAAAAGGAATCTCCCCATTGAAAAGGAAATGAAACTGATGTCTGCAAAGAAACTCTTAATATTTACAGTGATTTATTTATAAATGCTCAAAACTGTAGGAAACATAAATGCCCTACAAGAGTTCAGTGTCACTATAACCCTATGTGGAATGTTAATCAACACAAAAGAACAAACTATACCTACATGTGAATATGTAGATGCATCTCTGTGGGCAGCTGTTTTCTCCAAATTGAGACCTACTCTTCTAGTGGGAGAAAGGATGCCTGTAAGACTCCTGAGATGAGGTTAAGAAGTAAACACAGACAGCTCAGGAAGCTCTGAAACTTGGGAGGTTTACGACTCCTTCCCAAGGTTATATAAGAATTAAAATTGATTGTAGCATGAACAATAAAAATTAAGAGACAGAAACTGGGGTTCAACCCTAAAACCAGAAAAGCAAAGTAGTCAAGACACTAGAGAAGTTTTACCTCTACCAAGGCTGAGGGACCAATCACAATTTACCCATCTTAAGCCTTTCTCTCCTCCCATTTTATATCCTATCTAGTGCCGGGATTAAAAGTGTGTGACTCCCTAAGACTGGAATTAAAGGTGTGAGCCACCACCACCTACATTTTTTTTCTGCACTGATCTTGTGTAGCCCAGGGTGACCTTGAACTCACAGAGATCCACCTGGCTCTGTCTCCCAAATCCTGGAATTAAAGGTGTGTGTCACCATTATCTGACCTCTAGTGGCTTTATCTTTGCCTCTCGTCTTCAGGCAAGATTTATTTATTAAAATGCAAATAATATACCACGATAATTGATCTGTAGAGGGAACTAATTAATCATGGGGATGTGTGCAAGTTGTGCAGTGTAGGAGCTTAAGAGATGCAGCTTTTGTGAGCCATCAAGTGTGCTGGTGTGGGATTTTTGAGTCTCCTAGGCTCTTATAAGTTATTCCTTGCTTATGTTCCTGTATGTAAGGCCAATTAAATTACTTGATTCACTAATTCAGACTACAATGCAATTGTTTATTTAGTGTGTCATTAGTGCTCTCTCTAGGATGAACAGACATTTGTTTCTATCTCTCCATTAAGTCATACAAAATTCTCAGGATCATTATAACAAGAGAGTAGCCTAACACAGTAGCTTACTCTGTAACTCAGTTGAGTAGAGACTTGGGATAAAGCAGAATTATGGAGCCAAACTGAGAGGCTAGCTGTTTGTAGTTGGAGTTGGAGATGGCATGTGTTACAAAGGGGCATGTGGGGGGGGAAATTTGGCCACATGGGTGTTTTCTCCATGTTGTTCTTGATGATTATATATATATATATATATATATATATATATATATATATATGTCAAGCATATCGAACTATTTGGCATGGCACAAGGGCATGTTTTACTCTAACTATAATACATTATGCAAACAGATGAAAATGAATGCTTTGACTTTTGTAAAAGTGAAATGACGATCATTATAATGACAGCTGGGAGGTGGTCGCGAAAACCTTAGAGAACATAATAGACACAAAAGATCTGTGACCAGTGGTATTGAAAAGAAATCTTCAAAGGTTGTCTGTGGACCACAGACCACAAGAGGAGCAAGGGTTTCTAATGGGTTGGCACCAAGGAACAGCTGAGGTGTGGAGAATTCAAGACAGTCTGGTACCTAAGATATTAAAACCAGAATTCTGGTTTTATTCATGAAGATTGAAAAAGCAGACATGCCTGACCCACGTTAGTTACATGTTTTCCCACTGAAATCCCACAGGAATGAAGGAAAACTCTTCACATTTCTCGCGGTTTTATGAGGTGAAGTACACAGGAGGGATGGAGTATTCCCTTAGCATACAGAGATTTGGGTTTTCAAATCCAAACATAAGATGCAAATATTAATTATGTCATATAAAGTGTCTCATTTGTGTGCCTTAAATCCAATTAGAAAGAGTTAGTTACTCCCAAGACCTAAGTGCCTGCTGCTATGAACCTAGCCAGTTACACATGGCAGGAGAGGCCAGGAACCCTACAGGAGAATCTACTGCTGCCACTTTCTGAAACCAGTATAATTTCAAACTGCATCCTAAATACCCACAGATAAGTGTAGTTCTCGCCCCTCGTCAAAGAAGCTTGTATTTGCTACAAAGAGAGAATACTAAAGAAAGCTACAATAGGTCAAAGTGCAGAGAATGACAGATCCTAGAGTCCTAGATCCCAGGACAAACCAATACATCTACAACATAGCACTTATTCCTAAGGCTCCGGGGGCTTTGAGGAAGATGGGGAGGAAATATTGCAAATGCCAGAGGACCAGGACATCTATTTTGAGATAGTGTCCACTATTCATGTCAGGAAAGCTGTAAGCATAAAATCTCAATCATGTGGTGACCTAAACAAGACTTGCCTATTAACACCCGTTGACGTGGCAATGCAGATAGGAAATCTCACAAGGCTACAGTCATAGATAAAATGCTGAGAATCAGCCTTTTCTTTGGGGCAGGGAAAGTCACCAATAGGCTATCCAGTTCCAGGTGGTCAACCCTAAATATAAGCAGGGCTAAATGAATTCAGTAAAAAAAATATATTTGCTGAATATATATGTATATATATATATATGCATATATGTGTAACAGCATAAATAAGAAGAGGTCAATAATTTGAGAGGAAGTTGGGAGAGATGGGAGAGGTGGAAGAGTAGAAATGATATAAATACAGTACTATTTGGGTATAAAATTCTCAAAATATTAAATATGAATGCAATAGAATAAAAATGAGTAATAACAAAAATATTAAGTAGACCTCATTGTGGTTTCTGGCTAAAAATATTATTATAAAAAAGTAATTGATTATCTTTAAGGAAAATAATCCTATTTGCTATCATAGTAAAATTAACATTTAAAATAGTATGACACCTCCTGCTTGACGTACACAGATACCACTAGACCTTTCCTGTCATCTCCACTGAAGTCCAAAGAAACCACAGGGTGGTTGAGAGCACCAGAGTTTTAGAGGGTGCCTGAGGCCTGAAACATTCAAATTAAAGAAGATGCCCAAGCACCCGAAGAAAGGTACAAACACACATACATATACACAAACATATATATATATACATGTATATATGTGTATATATATATGTGTGTGCACAAACCTCTACACACACACACACACACACACACACATATGTATTTCCCTGATAACTTCCCAGAAGCTCGTTAGTGTGGAGCAGATCCTCTTTCATAGCAACTGTGATCACAGACATCAGATTCACTGTAAGCAGTGTACAGAATTGGAAGTTAATGAAGAAATTATAATGATCTAGAGTATATTCCAGTCCAAGTTAATAAACCACTCTCAACCACATAGCTATACATGACATGGGGAAAGAAAAGAAGACAATCATGGCACATGGTACCTGTATTTTATTTAATGCAATTCTACCAAAGGATAAAGAGCAAAGCTGCCTGTAGTGGGGAAGATCTGTAACCCCAGTACTTAGGATGGTAAATCTGGGCAATTAATATAAATTCAAGACCAGCCTGTGTTGCACAGAAAGTGCACACTACATAGCAATATCCTATTACACAAAATAACAAACAAACAAAAAGCCCAAACAACCAAACAGAAAGTTTGAAAACTCCTATACAGCTCATAACTCCAAACCTAATTTTTAAAATATTATAATAACTCTTTGAAACAAATGTTTGAAATCAATAGTAAATTTTCTAAAATTAAGAATAAACACTAATTGGTAACACTGATGAATGTGTTGCAATATCTCATCATATCTTAGTGAGATGAAAGATGCCATTAGTTAATTGGGAAGGAAAAAAGTAATTTATAGTTTGTGATGTCTTTATTTTCAAAGTTTAAAAATTTGTGTGTGTGTATGTGTGTGTATATGTGTGTGTGTCTGTGTGTGTATATGTGTGTCTGTGTGTGTGTCTGTGTGTGTATGTGTGTGTGTCTGTGTATTTATGTGTGTGTGTGTGTAAATGTGCTTGCATGCCACAATGCCACATATTTGCAGACACCAAAGAAAGCATCTGCAACCCTGGAGCTGAAGTCATAGGTAGTTTTGATCCACAGGTGTGGATGCTAGAAACCAAACTCAGGTTCACTGGAAGAGAAGCAAGTTCTCTTAACAATGAACTGATCTATCCAGTCTCCACACCCAATTTCTTCAGACGGGAAAATGAAGATATTTTGTCATCAGTCCCAGCCAGTAGGCAATGTAAGTTCAGCTTATAGCAATGGGACCTTATATAATGGCACTGTCATATCAGAAAAAAGGGGTGGGTTTTGTTACTGCTGAAATACAACAAAAGCTGCCAGGATAATCACCTATGCTCATTATTGTACTCTCTGTGGAATGCAGATGGCTTGTGGTGTCCTTTTCCAGCATATTTTAAAAGTTGAAGCAAGATAATTATGAAACTCAAGGCAAATTTCTTGGGGAATTCCTAAGAGACAGTACAATAATTCAACATTCATAATTAATAAAAGCCATTAGAATAGTTCATACTACACATAAGTACTATCTGTGCTTAATAAATAAAGTAGAAATAATTACTGTTGTTATTTTAATTGGCATGCTATCAAACAGGCTCAGTTAAGGTATATGAAGCATCATGCAGAATGTCAAACAAGCTGGGTCAACATCTTAGTACCCTTGATTGCCACTTAGGATAATAGAAGAGAATTTAAATGAGTCTTTGCATTTAGTATGGTACCAAAATGCTTATTCAGGACTTAAGATATACCTGTTAAGATATACCAGTCACTATGTAGGGACTGGGGACAAATTTGTAAACTAAAATGGGAGAATATAGTTCTGTGAAAGAATGTCTTCACTAGGGAAGGAAGACAAATGATTAGCTAGATTTTCATAGGCATCTTGAAAGAAATCAAGAATATCAAGACAAAGATAGGAATCTGAAAGATGCCATAGATTTATTAAGATCAAAACTACATAACAATAAATTCCTTTTGGAGAATGAAGTTGGTTTGTTTTGATACCTCACTTCTGACTGAATGTAGTCACTACCCAAGCTGTAGACATCCACATCCTATCAACTGTGTCTCTTTCCAAAATCCTTCTGGGTGCCTTCTGAAACCTGGCCCTACATAGCTTAGCCTTGAGAACCTACCAGTTTGGTGGAGTTTTCCACTTACACATGTTTTCTCAGGCTCTGTCATCATAACTGAGACACTTGGTTGAAGCCAACACTCCTAGGTCTGCTCTGTCCAATCCAGCATTGGCTTCTTCACTGTTGTATGAGCACAACCCTTACTTTGAAGCCTGTGTTATCTACTGATAAAACCCCATAAACACATTCAGCTAATATTTTACCTTTCCTCACATCCCAGTATATAGGGAATATTCATCATCTGACCAACAGTTTTCCTTCCCACTACAAATGATGCCAGCTCCTGAGTGACTTCAACATGTTTCAAGATGATACACCCAGTATCTATCTGATCCTGCATTGTTTAATCCAAATGATGTTTGTTTCACATAATTCCCGCCACTTACACTTACTAATATTACTAATAATTCTTCAGATTAAGCTCCTTTTCTTACACTTGATCTTCCTCCACTTCCTTGGTGCTGGGATCGTAAGTGTGCACCTCCTTACATAGCTTAACACACCATTTTTCTGTTGCCTGACTCTAACTTAATTGCTTTTACAAATTTTCTTGCACATTTTGTACCTGCTACTGTCTTTATGAAGGCCAGTCTTTTGACACAAGTTTCTCCCAGTATCTGACACATATCTCTAGCCCCCCCCCCATATTAAAGCAAAAAAATTGAAACACAACCTTGGCTTTCCCTCATCAGTTTCCACAGATTGTTTATTATCCTCCAGCATCATCTCCAGTCACATTCCCTTCCTCAGTCTAATGCCACCACACTGAGCCTGACACACAGCCTGATGAATTCAGCAAACTGCACAAGGTAAAGCTTGACCTATAAGTAGGCACATATTTGCCTCAAAGGTAGTGCTTAGCTCTAAAAGACGATGGTAGGAAATAACAAATATTCATTAACCCTTTTAACCAGTTTGGGATAGACATTAAATTATCCTTATGCACTTAATTTTTTGCAGATATTGACTGATTCAATCTTCTATTGTTAAGAAAGATTCCATAAGAGAATATTTCAAAATACATAGGTGGGTGTTGGTGAATGGCAGTCAAGTGTACTGTTTTAGAATAACTAAGGGGAAAATTTATGGACTAGCACTTATGTACTCCAGGTTGGCCTCAAAATCTCTATGTACCAGAAAATCAATTTCTGATCCTCTTACATCTACTTTCTCAGAGCTGAGGCATGTCATTACAGGTGCCAATCATACTCAGTGTAATACCATAGCTTCATATGAAAAGGGTTGTTGCATTGCACAATGTAGAACATTTCATTCACTTGTAGTCATTCTTTTTTAAACTTACTTATTTTAATTTGTTATTTAGCTTTCATATATTTCTACAGAATTTACAACATTTGGCCCTCTTTCTCCTCCCTTTTATCCCTACCTTGACACTCCCATGCCCTGATCCCTCTCAAAGTTTATTTAATTATTATGGTCATATGCATGAATAAATACATAATACAAGTGATTCTGCTCTTATTCAACAGATTTCTATATATGCGCACACAGGTTTCTGTGGAGACATTGCATGGGATAAAGTCTTACTTTTGCATTTTTGATACATCTGCAAGTAAAATTAATAAAATCATATTTTTGTAAAATTAGTAATGCCACATTGAATTGCAAACAACCAAATTCTTCAGGCATGTATCTGTAAGCTTTTTATGGAAAATATTTGACATTACAGATTCAAAGGTTAATTCCTCATCAGCATACGCATAAATCTTCTTTAAATATTAATGGGAGACTGTTAATGACAGACACTAAGATCAACCTGAGAGAGCAGTTTCTGTACTGAAAAATCTATTTTCATTACATTTCTAGTTACCAACCTTGAATCCATGCTTAAGTTTGTATAGTTTAAGTAGAAATCTACAAAATTAAAAACTACTCTTTTAAAATATAATGAGAAACCATGTCTCATAAAATAAGGTAAAGAGTGACTGAGGAAGACAGCTGATGTTACACACACACACAAGCACACACACACATGCATGCACACATATATACTATGTATATACATAAATAAATTATTTTGGAGAATGAAGATTTGCAGTAAAGAGGCAAAGAATGTGTGGTGAGTATTCATATGAAACAAAGACTACAGATAAGCCCAAACTGTGGACACTCTGGAGTACCAAATACAACAGCTGAAAGGAAATATTGCCAGAGAAGCTCCACATTTAATGTCACCTTGCAAAGGGGGGGCATGAGACTTTTCAAATGTGAAGATAGATTGATAAATGTATTAATTGAATACAGAGGTATTTGAACACAGAGAAATGAACAATATCTCAGAGAGATGAGGGCTGTAAATACACCGATAAAGGGCAAGTATGAAAACAGGAGAGAAAGCTGAGAAAGAAGCAAAACACCTTCAAATAATAAGGCTAGAATATTTCATTTTAAGAAAGCATTGCCTTAGTATTTGGGAAACTAAAAAGCATCAACAGCATAACAGTGCTGAAGAAAAACAAGCAAAGAAAATACAGAAAAAAAAACATCAAAAAAGTAATTCATCATTCACAATTCCCCAATGAGCTTTTGGCTCAGAAACAACAGAAGGTCCTGGTAATGGTGCATTGTACTTCAATGTTTGACAAAGAGAACTGGTCACTAATAAACCTATATGCAACAGCTGTTTAAAATATAATACTCCAGAATTGAAGGTAAAACCTCAATGTTGAAGACAGATCCACTTTAGACACAGGACTTAGTGGAACTGAGCTGGACGGACCTGAGAGACCTGAGGGTTAGTTTTTCATAGTCTTCTAAGGAGCTGTGTAATCCATAGCTCCACCGAGTTGTAAAAACTGAACTGAAACAAAAACAAGACTCAAAAATATTCACAGGGCTGCAATAATCTCACCTTAATCTTGGGAGAAACCAGCAGCTATATAATTGGACTTAAGGCTCATTCACGAAGAGGAAATTCTTGCATGGCACTGCAAAGCTAGCCAAGTAGCCAGCTACCACACGGGGATAATGAGGACACTGATCTCAAGGAGAGTCCACCACTGCAATTTTCTTAAACTAATGCAACTCTAACTATATTCTAAATACTCATCTTCATGTCCACAGAGAGCTCATACCTCATCACAGAGAGACTTTTACACAGATTCAGACCTGGTTGCAAATGCAGAGAATAAGTGGCTGTGGAGTTTCTAAGCCCAACTGATACATCTGAAAGGTGAATCATATGCCTAACACTTAGGGAACAATGTGGAAGAGGTGGCAGAGAAATTGCAGGAACCAGAGGCCTAATTATCTGTTGGTGTCCCACAGACATTATTACGTGGGAAACGCATGCACGTTGAGAATTCTCTTACCAGTATGGTTGCCTAGACAAGAATTGCATAATGACAATACCAGCTGACATAGCAATGCAGATGGGGGAAATTCAACCTGACTCCTCCTATAGATAAAGAGCCACTGGTGGTCAATGGCTGCTGAGATAAGATGCAGTCTTCTCCAGAGATGAGATGTCATAAATGCTGTTAGTACTAGTAGCCAGTCCTAGATACATGTACATATATAGAATAAAACAGACTCAGAGGATAACATATACACATGTGAATATACAATATATATATATACATATATATGGTGTGTCTGTCTGTGATGTATATATTTATATATGTATGTAAAATGTCTTGTAGCAATAATAATTAAAGACCATAACATAAATCTCCCAGGCTGGGGGTAGGAGTAATGTAGAAGCATTGCTGGTCTGAAGTTCTCAACTAAAAGAAATGTAAGATTAATAGATATTAAAAATAAATAATGCAGTAAAGTGAGGAAAATAAAGATTCCAGAAACACAAACAGATTATAATATTTTACCTACAGAACCACTTCTATAAAATTCCAAAAGGAAAATTTTTATGTTGTAAACAGTTTCAGGAATTAAATCATATCCTTACAGGCACAGAAAAAATAAATGACTACTGATTACATTATTCCAAATGAAAGTGTACATGAAAATTTATTTCCAGTCTTATGTTAAGGGATAAATATAATTGCATAAAATGTGTCATGAGTCTATAGCATATAGAAAAGCTATATACTTGTAACAAGAGCAAGAAGGAGGTTGATGAGAACCAAACTTTGTGAGAAATAAGATAGTAAAGTGCATTTCGGGGAATGAAAAAAATCAGAAATAATTAAACTAAATAAGAAATATAACACATACATAATGGCTCCTGCTTCCTTCCTTAATATTCAGCAAAATGAATAAAGTTGTAACATGACATAATAGAAGAGTACACACACATACACACACACACACATATGTATATTGTAAATATAAAAGAATAGCATCTCTGTATGGGGGAAACAGGAAGAGGGAGACATGGTGTCACTTTGTCATATTGAAGCTGAGACACTAAATCTAAATCTAAAGCTTATTCTAATATAGTATACTTAGTAATAAATAATAAAATCAAAGATGAAATACCCTAAAAATGAACAAAATACTTAGTAAGTCAAAATGATGATTAAAATATTCACTCAGTGGAAAAAAGAAGGGAAGAATAAGAAGGATAAAATCCTAGGACATATTAATGTCAAAAATGAAACAATCCAGCTTGATACTATATTCAACAAAGAGTACAAAATTTAAATCATAAAACCTGCAAAGGTGATTTTAACATATATTAGAAAATAGAATAGAATAGATTGTAGAATTTAATATTTGTAAGATGACAGTGGTTTATAGACTCAAATTATTGTAAAAAAATCTCAGCTGGACTTTATGAAAATCAACAGGATGATATCAAAATTGATGTAAAATTACAACTCAGAAGAGCCGAAACTTAATTTTAAAGAACAAAATAGGAGGATTCTTCCTTCTCAGTTTCAAAACTGACTACAAAACTCTAGTCAGCAAGACAATAAGTATATGAGTAGACAAGAGTGGAGAAATAAGTTCAAATGTCTCATCTATTGATCAGCAAAGGAAGAAAGGCTGTTCATCAGCAAGCAAAGCTCTTCATCAAGGGATACTGACAATGAACAGTATCATCCTATACTGTAAACAAGAAGAGGGTTAGTGATGAATACTAAGGCTGTGGATATAGCTATTCTTTGTTTCTCTGTTTTTATTAATTCTTTGTGTCCTTCACATCATGTGTCTCCATCCCATTCATTTCCCTGTCTTGTTGTATCTACCCTCTGTCCTTGCAACCCTCCCCAAAATAAAATAGAATAAAATAAAATTTAAGAAAAAGAAGAAGAAAAACTCAGTCTTGTCATGGAAGCTGTAGCGACACAGTGTGTCACACAGTAATCCCTTTTATGCATGTACCTTTACTGGCGAGTGTTTATTTCAAAGAATCATTGGTCTGGTTCAAGGCCTCTGGTTTCTGTAGCACTTTTGTTGCTGGGCCCTCACTGAAATTCTCCTGGTTATGCTGCTGTTGCCATGTGTTGTGGAGATCCTGCAGCTTTGGGTTTATAGGACCAGTCCCCTCACATTCTCCAACAGGTCACAGATGGCTGGATGTTTGGGTGGGTCAACTCATAACCCTGATTCTGGGCCTGGGTATTTGCTTGGTTGGTCAGTCCACCAGCTCTCCCTTGTCCTCACCACCGGGGTAGCTCTATTACATAGGC
>JABTXL010007882.1:18479900-18530332 GCA_025134845.1 Neodon shergylaensis | reverse complement strand
GAGCAAGTGGAGGAATAGGCTATTTCTGCTTTTCATGTTCTTGGGGTCAGATCTCACACCTACAACTTCAAGACCAGCTCTACTGTGTCACCCAGGTGTGGCACAGGGAATTAAGAGTTATGTAGTTTAGATTTCACCAAAATTGAAACCATCTGTGACTCAAGAGAGATTATCAAAATAGGAAAAGGGCCAGACACAGAATGAAAAAATATATTGGACCATTGTGTATCCCATGATGGGTTATGTAAAATAGAAAAATGAATCACACAACTTAATACTAGAATAAGAAACAATCCAGTGAGAAAGATAGCAAAAAAATTGGTAGAAAACTCCCAGAAACATACATACATAAAGGGGAAGACACCTGGCAGCAGACATCGCCAGGCAATGTTTTAAAAACCACAAGATAATTCTACTGTATGCTCAGTAAGATGGCTAAAATAAGAGAGTACTGACAACTATTTGTGAAAATATAGCTAACCCAGAACTGTCAGTGCAGGTTAAAATGCAGAATGTCACCAACACTTTAGAAAACCTGCTGGTAGAGATATAGTAATGAAAAGACCTGGCATTAGCATAAAAATAGACAGATTGACCAATGGAATCAAATCAAAGACACAGATATTAATCCACACATCCATGAGCATCTGATTTTTGAGAAAGAAGCTAAAATTATACAATGGGAAAAAGCACCTTTAACAAATGATGCTGGCATAACTGGATGTCAATATGTAGAAGAATGCAAATAGATTTACACCTATCCCCGTGCACAAAACTCAAATCCAAATGGATTAAAGACCTCAATATACATCTGATAGAAGAGAAAGTGGGAAGTAGCCTTTAATGCATGGGCATAGGAGACCACTTCCTAAATTCAACACCAGTAACGCAGATACAGAGAGCAACAATAAGTAAATGGGGACTTTCTGAAACTGAGAAGGTTCTGTAAAGCAAAGGACACAGTCAATAAAACCAAAAGCCAGCCAACTAAATGGGAAAAAATCTTTACCAACCACCCATCAGAGGACTGATATCCAAAAATATATAAAGAATTCAAAAATTAGACAACAAAATATCAAATAATCCAATTAAAAATAGGTACAAATCTAAACAGAATTCTCAACAGAAAATGAAGAATCTAAAATGACTGAAAGACACTTAAGGAAATATTCAGGGAGATATAAATCAAAACGACACCAGTCAGAATAGCTAAGGTCAAAAACACCAAAGATAGCTTATGCTGGAGAAGATGTGGAATAAGGAGAACACTTCTCCATTGCTGGTGGGAATGCAAATTTGTACAACCACTTTGTAAATCAGTATGGAGGTTTCTCAGAAAATTAGGAGTCAACCTACCTCAAGACCCAGCAATACCACTTTTGAGCATATACCCAAAGGATGCTCAATCATACTACAAGGACATTTGTTCAACTATGTTCATAGCAGCATTATTTGTAATAGCCAGAACCTACAAATAATCTCAACTGAAGAATGGAAAAAGAAAATGTGATACATTTACACAATAGAGTACCTACTCACTGGTATAAAAGAATGACATCTTAAAATTTGCATGAAAAGAAGTGGAACTAGAAAAAACATCCAGAGTTAACCCAGACCCAGAAAGATGAGCATGCTATGTTCTCATAAGTGAACATTAGCTGGAAAGCAAATGATCACGAGCCTATAGTCCATGACCCCAGAGTCCACAACCCCAGAGAAGCTAAGTATCAAGGAGAACCCTAAGAGAAACATATATAGATCCCCCTTGGAAGGGGGAAATAGACAAGATCTTCTTAGAAAATTGGGAGCATGGGGGTAGGAGAAGTTACCTTCTTCTTGAGAGAACTTGAGGGAATGGGGTAGTTTAGAAAGGAGAAGGACAGACACAGAAAGCAAGAAAAGAGATATCTTGATTGAGGGAGCCATTATGGGGCTATCAAGAAATTTAAACTAGGGAAATTCCCAGGAATCCACAAAGATGACTGCAGTTAAGACCCTAAACAATAATAGAGAGGGTGCCCGAATTTGTCTTGCCCTGTAGTCAGATTAATGACTATCTTAAACTTCACCATAGAACCTTCATCCAGCAACTGATGGAGGCAGAGAGCCACAACAGAGCGCTGGCCTGAGCTCCCATAGTCCAATCGAAGAGTGGGAAGAATGAGAATATGAACAAAGAGGTCAAGACCATGATGGGGAAACCCACTGCAACAGCTTTCCTGAGCTAGTGGGAGCTCACCAACTCTTGCCAGAAAGGGAAGGAACCAGCATAGGACCAAACTAGTCTCAGAATATGGGTGACAATTGCATGGTTGAGGGAGACTGTGGGGGTCACTGGCAGTGGGACCAGAATTTATCCCTAGTGATTGTACTGGCTTTTTGGAACCCATTCTCTTTGGTGGGATACCTTGCTGAGTCTAAATATAGTGTGTGTGTGTGTGTGGAGGGGGGGTCTTGGTCCTTCCTGAAAGCAATGTGCCTTACCCTCTCTGAGGAATAGATAGGGGTGTGGTGGGGATGAAGGTAGAGGGAATGGGAGGAGAGGAGGAGTGGAAACTGGGATTGGTATGTAAAATGAAAAAGACAGGTTTTTTTTTATAATGAAGAAATGACAGAGGCTGCAAGCAAAGGCAAGGCCACAGGTTTTCTTGTGTGAATGTCATCTACTACAACGCACAGAGGACGTGCTTGCCTTGAATTTAAAAAAAAAACATCTTGAATTGATTTGAAAGAGAACATTATGTCAGGAGCAGAGACAAGAACATGGCTGGCAATTTTACACATTACTCCCAAACATTAAATTTAAAAAATAATGTTTTATTCATGTGCACAAATGAAAATGCATTTGGGTTTGTTGTCTCTACACGTCGAGTTGTTTAGTCAATGTGCTGAATGCATGGATGAACAATGATGGCAGAGGCTACATGGACAGGACATTTCTGCAAATTTACTGGGCTGCAGACAGGACCAAGTCTTGCTTATGACACATACTTATTTTCCTCCTCAGCCTTCCGTCTGCATTTCTCATCTGAGTGTTAAGTAAAAGACATTTGTGCAGGGAAGGTACAGAAGTCTTGCTAACATGGTTTCAGAAACTCTGACACGAATTTTATACTATGGGTTTCTGTTTTGATGATGCTAACTGGCATCATTTTTCATCACAAGTTGGTAGGAAGAATATAACTAAATGTTCTTTCTCTCATTGTCTTGTGAAGTTTAATGCCAACTCATTCTCCATTATGCCCATATGTCAGGAATAGTACTTACAACTATATCTTGAATATAACACACTGAGAAATGGCCTTTCATCAAGGCAGTTTTGAATGAGGGTATAATATACGTATAGACTTGTGTGTGGACAAATAGACAAACATGTCTGAATTTTTGTTGGGGATATGAGAGTTTTTTAATCTGTGCCAACTGGACTTAAAAATGGGAGGGAAAACTCATGATAATGATTGTGGTCATGACAAGGTTAACGAAGGAAGTGAGTGCTTCAGTTCCCTTGCCTTATCCTCATGATACAATTGTTAACACTTCATTTTCAAAGTTTATAGTATAAAGAATGAAACATCATCACAGGAAGCCAACACTAAGTGGATGCCACTGAAGCAAAAGTTAAAGTGTATATACAACATAAATAGTGTTTATGTGTCACTTTGATAATTACCGGGATGAAGAAAGCAATAGTCTTGATGAAAGTATAAAAGGAAATTCAAAGTATTTCTTGAAGACCCATATTTGTTCATGGAGAATGTTTCTAAGACTGGAATTAATTTGACAGTTATGCACTTGAGAGAGAATCAAGAGTATTGCAGAAATGAGGACTATGAAAAGCAGTGAGAGGCAGATTTAAGAATCAGAAAGGACTGAAGAGAGGGATATTGATCCAGACACTTACTCTAGTGCTTTCTGCTACCATCCACTCAGTTGCCAATGCTGGAAACTAAACCAATGAGCATCTCGGTGAGACTACTTCAAGGAGTTGAGATGACATCTTATCCATTTGTCTCATCCAGTTCCCAACTCAACAATCACAAAAATAAAATCTCATCACATCCTCTAATAGAGATGACAACCTGTTGTAGTAGGAGCGGCTGGGCTGCGTCCCAGGCACCTGGCTGCCCACATGGCTAGCTTATGCCCTGAAATAATTATACGGAAACTGTATTCTTTTAAACACTGCCTGGCCCATTAGTTTTAGCCTCTTAACCCATTTCTAATAATCTATGCAGCCCACGAGCTGGCTTACCAGGAAAGATCTTAACCTGCATCTGGCTGGAATGGGAGAATCATGGCGACTCCCTGACTCAGCTTCTTTCTCCCAGAATCCTGTTCTGTTTTCTCCGCCTACCTAAGGGTTGGCCTATCAAATGGGCCTAGGCAGTTTCTTTATTAATAAGAAATCACTCCCACATCATTTCCCCTTTTTCTGTTTAAACAAAAAAGAAAGGCTTTAACTTTAACATAGTAAAATTACATATAACAAAACAGTTATAAAGCAAGAATTACAGTTACAATATTGATATCTATTTTATCTTTTATCATAACTAAGGAAAACTATAACTATCCATTCTTCAACTCCATCAAAGACTCCAGAAGGATATAATAATACCTAAGTAAACAGGAAGTCCAAAACTCTAGAAATGACAGAGACATCTTGCTGCCTGGACAGTCACCCAAATTTCCTCTGTACCATTGGGGCATCCATCTTCGGCCTACAGGCCCATAGTATCCAGCAGACATTTCCATGAAGCAGGAAATTTCAAATACAGTTCAGTCACTATCTGCTGTGTCCTGCAGAATGTTTTGCAGACGCTTTCAAGAATCAGGAACCCCGAAAGACCATCTCACCTTTTGGCAAGTTCAGCAGTCCTCTTTCTGCGGGTTCTTTGTGTCCAGTTTATGCATCAGTCCAGGCAAGAGCAGTTTCTTGCCCAAATGGCTATCAAACTCCATAAGTATCCTCTTCGATGCCCATCTTCCTCTCGAAGTAGATTGGTGCTGCCAGGAGCAGACGTGTCTCATTGTCATGAAAAGCCCTAAGTTATTAAAACCTTTAAATGCCATATTCTGCAGTCTTTGAAAGATATGAAGAATGCCTATCTAACTAAAATATATCTCTATATATCTAGAAAATCTAACTGACTACAACCTTGACTATTATTGATGATTATCCATTAACAACCTATATTTCTAATTATACATTACATTTTAAATGAACTACACAATCACAATATCTTAATCAACATCAGAAATACATATACATATAACAAAATTGACCTTAAAATCCATACCAATGCAAATTATTCATATCTATATCATATCCCCCTTTAAATGTAAAAGAACAGTTATAAATAATATTTGGGAATATGGGCGCAGTTATTTCTCTCCAAACTGCTTCCTGCTGAATGGGGGCGTCGTTAATTTGGTCTTTCATGGTATAACCTGTGTGCTAGATTCATCTCAGTTGGCAGTTGAGCAAAGCAATTTTCTGAAGATGTTTACAGCAACCCTTCAGGATTGTGTGGTCGATCATACCAAATTGGAATAGAAGAAATCCATAGAGTCTCATCCTCTGTGAAAACAAAAGAAGGACTTTTCCAAAGCATCATAACCTTAGATCCAAATTCTGAAGTCAAGATACCTTTAGAACATATGTGTAGGTTCAGCTTAGCAGCCCATATAATGAAATGTCTCTCTGTACTTAGCTCCTTCACAGTCAAAAATTTTAAAGAAAACACAATAATACAAAGAATCCAGACTCTCTGTGAATTTTCCATTTTTACGTGGCTTATTTTTACTCTATCACTTTACTTTATTCTGTCTCTTTAGAGACTTTACCTTTTTTTAAGGCATTAACTTTATTCTCTCTCTCTCTCTATATATATATTTTTCTCTCTCTCTCAAGCCTACGTACATTCATCCAACATTGTGACCCATTTAGTGGTCTGTCTGAATCTGTTTTATTGTGAATCTGTAATTTTTTTACTATCCAGGAGCATTTCTTAAAATGTTAAGCACTTCTTAAAAACTTAAGTTGCACCATGTACAGGTAATACGGTACTGCCTGTGTCCTGCCCAGCTGAAACCTTAACTGCGCTGTCATTATGGTAATTATGGTAGTAACAACCAAGTTCACAAAAAAAAAAGCCTGCACAGATATAGTCTCTGCATTCTTTCGAGACTCAACACTGCTACCATCTCCTCCCATTTTAATTCTGCCATGCCTTCTTTTCTCCCTGTCTCCTAATGGCGATTATGCCTAGAGTTAGTCATTCATCATTAGATGCAGGCTCCTGCTCATTCTCCAGTTCCCTGCTGAGATAGTGTTTATTACACCAAGCCTCTCACCCCATTCTCTGCTCTCATGAGGCACAGGTGTAATATTATTGTACTTTTGTTTTTACAGAATTTACTCAATGATTGAGTTCTGAGTGTCATCCTTTCTTTGAGCTTCTTAAGGACATGTGCAAGAATATGTGGTCATCCTCTTGCTTTTACTGATGTTTTCCAATGGTCTGGAGCTCTTTAATGAACACAAGCATCTTCACTGTTCCATTACTTTGTTATACTCTGTTATTTATGAGATTGTGTCACTCAATCAACAGTTTGCTTTCAAGAGTAGGAATGGTATTTTATTTATCCCAGAATCTTCCTTTTCTAATATGGTAACTGGGATTTCATATCACTGTTTCTTTAGTGGGAGAAATGACATTTTTCTTATTACTTTTGAAAATTTAGTATTTTGATGATATTGATATTTGTGAGTCCAAACCACATATTTCTCAATACTGAAACCTATTCCATTCTCTTTATAAAGTCCTAACTTTCAGCACTCAGTAGAAACTGTTATTCACTGGATGCTCTGCTTCATTTTTTACTCCAGTCCTGCTTCTTCTCTTGTCCTGAGTATGCACCAGCTCCCGTCAGCCCAGCGATTTCACACACCTCCTCAGTCACATTACGCATAACTTGCTGCACTGCTTGCTTATTTATAGTTATAACCTAAATGGCGGTCTTTTAATTTTCTTTGGATCCACACTAAACACTTTGAATATATTTTTTATTTGAGCTTGAGTTTATCCATTATATTTGTAGTGTTTAACTCAGGGATTTGCACACACACACACCACACAATCTAAATAGAATAAGATATCTAAATAGAATAAGATATCTAAATAACTTTTTCTGTTTTATTTTTGAAAAGTGTTTCTTTTAAAACCCAAATAAGAAAATTTATTCTAGCAAAATATTTCCTGACAGTCATAAATTCACATTTCCAAGCCTCCTTTCTTTTTTTACATTGTGCCTCCTTACTGATTTAATGTTGCTGTAATACCCCACCTGCCATGGAGTATGTTCAAGTCTCTCTATTTTCCATGGTGCTCCTGTAATCCAATAATGAAGCTTTGGAAGCTGGAGAGTTATCACAGTCAGTAAAGTGTTCACCATGCAAGCATGAGGTCCTGGGTTCAATCCCTAGAACTGATGTTAAAAACTGAACAGTTAGTGTGGTCCTGCATGCATGGGGAGAAGAAGACAGGCAGAATACTGAGGTTGGCTGGATATTCCACTTGACCTAATCAAGAAGTTCTAAGTTTTAATCAGAAAAATTATTTCAAAAGCAAAGTGGATGATTCCCAGGAACAATACCTGAAGCTGTCCTCTGGGCTTTCCAACATGTATAAGAACAGGCACATGTGCACCCACACACATACAAACATGTGACTACACACACACATACACAAAAGCAAGACTGAAGATTTGGGTCACTCTGCCAGCAAAAGGACATTGAGTACTAGGAGTGTACCCTGAAAATAGTGAGTAGTGTCAAGAATAAACAGTAGAAGTCAAAAGTTGTAAGTGCCAGCTATTACTATAGGCCAGCTATGGAAATGAAATTATAACTGTCATGAGTATTTTACTTTCTTTGGTTATAAACATGTTTGTATATATTTATGCATTAAAATATATTTGATTACATATTTCTCTATTTATAGCATAATGTATTGATTTTATGTCAGAATTTGGTACTATTGATTTTATACCATAGCATTTAAGCTACTAAGGATAGAGCATTTCATTTCCTCTCAAGATGAGGGTTAGTCTGTTTAAAATTAAATCTAAATGGTTACTGTTTCATGTTACACAGAATTATGACCTGGTTATTGTCATTGTTTTTGGTTTAAGCATAGTGTAAACAGAGGCAAATGGGCACTGGGTTGACAGCAGGTCAACCTTTGATGGTTATTTTTATGAACCAACTTGACTAGAATATATGACACAAAGCTGATAAAGCATGTTTTCTACATGTTGGGGCAGAGACTGATTTTCATTTGATTGGCTGTAGAATAGTACATCATCAGAATTAGAGGGTGTTATCCAATCCACTGAAGGCTTGAGCAGAAGAGGGAGGGATGATGAATCTATATTTTTCAGGAGTCGGGGCACGCATCTCCTTCTGTTCTAAGACACTGATACTGTTCTCTTGGTTTTTATCCTTCATATTTAGACTAGAATTTGCACCACCAGTCTCCCTCATTCCAGGCTTGTGGAGTTGGATTAGAGATATCGCACTGGTTTCCATGGATCACACTCTGTAGTTGTCATATCAGGAGCTTCCACAATTATGTGAATCATCTTTTATTATAAATATTATATACATATTATATATATACATATATATATATATCCACCTTATATTTTATATACTCTATTGGTTGTATATGTTCTCCTAGAGAAGCTTCAGTAATACAGAAGGCATTTCCAGGAAAAATATATTAGTTAAGGATAGTATAGAAATAAACATCATAGGTGAATATTGAGGTTTTAAATTTTCCATACACCAAGATGAAATCAAATTAAAGATGTTTAATTTTATTTATATTTGTCATTTAAAAATCACAAAACTAGCATTATGATGCTATATTCATGATAAATCCCAGAATCCCACATTTGGCTATAATTGTCTTCCTCCTCAATCCCTCATGCTGCAACTTCATCTCTTTTAAGTCACTGTGTGTGATAAAATACTCACTAAGGAATCTCTGCTCAGAAGGCAAATTGTTCCATGTCACCTGGAGTAGGGCAGGCTAAGTCCAAAGACGGGTAGTGGTGAGTTTAACAAGCAGGTGACAATGTGAAGACACTGCTGTCATGAAAAGGCAGATGGAATTAAGACCATTGTAATATAGTCCAATGTCACCACTTGTCATTCAACAGGCATTTGACAGGAAGTGAGTGAGCCTCAGGCACACGAATCACTTCAGCATGTGAACATGCCATTGCTACACTGTCATTTTGTGCCTCTTTTCATAGACCTCTCCTAGAATTTCACAAAACTCTGTCTTCTGGTGGAATTAAATCTGACTCATGGTACTAGAGAAGTAGAGTTTTAGTAGGACAGATTCCAATGGGATCAATGAATATCTTAACAAGTAGAGATCCAAGGTGTCCTAGGATCTGTTTTATAAGTGTACACTATTCATAGAAACATTCTATAGGATTAATGCCTCTGGAAATAATTACGTATTTCAGTGTAATCTGTGCAATAAGTGGAACTAAGAGGAAAGATGAGAGCACAAGGGAAGAAAAAGAAAAAGTAGTATTAACCCCTTGAAGAACTTCTCTATATGGCCAATCTCAGGAGGTGATTTCTAGGTTACTGAAAATGTGTATGAAGTTTTCCAAATGATATGCATGCGATGAGAGCATGCTTGTCATTTCTGGACAAGCTCTAAATTCTGGTGCCAGTAGGAACCACTGTGGCCACTATTGTACATGACTACAAAACATGTATCCCTTCTCATCTGGACTTTAAAGCTGTTTACAGGTTAAACATTACTATTCATAGTTAAAAAAATGATGACCTGCTAAGAAATAAATAGGATAAATATGGCTTTCTGTCTAGGAGGTAAATAAGAGCCATTCTGTAGTAGCTGGGGGTGTGACATCAGTCAAATGTCTTCCTTATTATCAAGAAACGGTTTTGTTACAAGCAAAGAGGTCAAGACCATGATGGGGATAGTAGCCACTGAAACAGCTTACCTGAGCTAATCGAAGCCTTCCAACTCTGGCCTGACAGCGATGGAACCAGCATAGGACCAAATATAGGCCCTCTAAATGTGGGTGACAGTTGTATGGCTGGGGAAGACCGTGGGACCACTGGCAGTGAGACCAGGCTTTTTGGAACCTATTCTCTCTGGAGGGACACCTTGCTCAGCCTAGATACAGGGGGAAGGGACTTGGTTCTGCCTCACAGCAATGTGATAGATATTGTTGACTACCGTGGGAAGCTTTACCCTCTCTGATGAATGAATGGGGGTGGGATGGGGGAAGGTGGAGGGAGCAGGAGGAGGGGAGGGAGGCGGAAATGGCTTTGGCATGTAAAATGAAGAACGATATTTTTTTAAATATTTATTTATTTATTATGTATACAATATTCTGTTTGTGTGTATGCCTGAAGGCCAGAAGAGGGCACCAGACCTCATTACAGATGGTTGTAAGACACCATGTGGTTGCTGGGAATTGAACTCAGGACCTTTGGAAGAACAGGCATTGCTCTTAACCTCTGAGCCATCTCTCCAGCCCCGAAAGATAGTTTTTTTAAAAAAATAAATTAAAATTTAAAATAAGAACATTATGTGTGTGTGTGTGTTTTGATCACACACATTGTGCTTCACTTACTCTCACCCCCACTCTCAGTCACCCCAATCCCGTAGATTTTGCTATGACTATGGGGTTGGGAGTATCCATGGGAGCCTAGTAGTCTCACTTTCTGTATGCAAGCGAAATTAGTGACTGTCCTCACAGAATCCTTCAGTTGCCAGTAGATCAGCAGGTAGGGTTTAAGGCCACAATGGCAACTCCTCCCCATGACTGGCTGGAGACTGGCCCATCCTTGCACAGGCCCAGGGCAGGTGTTTACAGTGGCAGTGAAGATAATGTTCAGTAACTCTTTCCTCATCATTGGACTCATACTCAGTTTCTTCTTCTATAAGATTAACTTAATTTACATTGTAGTTGTAGTGGTTTAAATTTGAGCTACATTAGAGATGCTTGATTTATAGAGATTTTGTTTTCCTATATGTAAAAACTTATAAAATAAGTTTATTTCTAATGAACCATTGCGACAATGGCATGAGACAATTCTTTAAGTAGTTCCCTATCTATTATAATAATACAGAACATTCTATATTCATGATTGGTCCCTGGGACAAATTAATTAATTCGTGTTTTTGAGCCCATTAAGTCAAGTTATCCTCTTGGCATGACTAACTTCAACATCTCTCTTCCAAAAGTATAAAATACATGACAATAGAGGCCTACACTATGCCTCCATTGATAAAAGTGCTTGCCTCTCAAGTTGGAGGACCTGAATTTATTCCCTGGAATTCATGTCCTCTGACCTCCACACACACGTGGTACACTCATAATGACACATAACACACATGCTATCTATTATCTATAATAATAGATAAAGTTTAAATAATTACAGTAATAATGATGCCCTTTAAGTTTGTTCTTGAATGTTTAACATTAATAAGAATATAAACCCTTATATTAAGGCAGTTGGAATGAAGAGGTTGTTTAATCTGGTTTTCATTTCTCTTCCTTTGTTCTTTTCTCAAATTTAGGAGAGTATTGTTTCAAAGAGTTCTAATCACACCTGTTCTTATGAGAAATGTACAAATCATTTCAGATTGTTAAACTAGACCATTTTATTTTTCTATCTTAAAACTGTTGCTGTTGCCAAGGCACCTACAGAATGGAAAGATATTTTTAACCATTTGACCTTATTTCTAAGAAAGAGCGCAATTCATAAAGCAACACAACACACACATCACACAAACCATGATTAAAATCCCATAAGAATAATAAGCATAATAAAGCACAAAATCATTTAAAATAAGATTGTAACTATGAAATAAAAAGAAATCTAGGCTGGTCGGTTTCATAACTTGGTAAAAATGCATCTTATAACTTTAGATACTTAAGTTATGAATGCAGGACAGTGGTGGCTGAGGGCCACTTGGGTTGTCTATTGACCTCACTGAGCTCTTGAATGTTTAAAAAGGAACTCAGAGTGCATATTCTGTTGCACCGGCATAATTACAAATCCCATTCACCTTGCACCTTTCAGGACATGAATTATAGAAGACTCTGGTCTGTCGTATTTGTTATCCTGAGATAACGAATGTGTGATGAACTAAGTGTGCTGGTGTATGGACATGATACCAACATAACATCACTCTCCATCCTACTTGTTGTGGTCACATCAGAATAGTGGACAAAATGAGCAAATGTGATGGTAAGCAGGACAACAATGCCTTCTTATTGCATCCTTTCGATTAAATGTGTGTGTGTGTGTGTGTGTGTGTGTGTGTCTGTGCGTGTGTGTGTGTGTGTGCTTAGGCATGGGTACAGAAGTCAGGAGACAAATGGATTGAATCAGTTCTCTCCTTCGACAGATTCTTAAGCTTGGCAGAGCGTGCCTTTCATACTGAGCCATCTTGCCAGCTCCACAGTGACTTTTTAAACAGGTCTGGTACTGTAGACACGAATCAGAGGTTAACTACACTGGCTACTCCTCCAGCAGATCCAGGCTCAGAACCCAACACCCACACAGGGCTGTTTTCCACACTAGGCTTCATCACTTAATTGTGTAATTGACAATTAAGAGAAATTAATTACAATCTGGTTTTGATTTCCTTTCCTATAAACACAGCTGGCGATGTGTACCATCTCTTCTCGCCATGACAATGCTTCGAGGTTTGACTATGTTGTTTTGTACACGAGCTCCTCCTTGTTACAGCTGACGTAGTGCACCAGTAACAGACCAATACTCCCTTTCCTCTGTGGCTATCAATGTAATTTAAGCCCTGGATCTCCTATGAACACATGTTTTTCTAAAGAGTTCTTGGCTATCCTTTCATCTTATCCCACATTGCTCCCTTGAGCCCTCATCCTATTAGAAGTCTTCTTCGTTCTTCTTGCGTCACTTAAAGCTACCTTGCAGCAGAGATGCCTGTGCAATCCATCCCAAAGCTCAGTCTGAGTATGCTCCGCGCCTGTCATGCAATGACTCACCCACCCATCCCCCAACCCCCAAAGGCTCTAAAAGGATCTGGAAGTTTCCTTCAGTAAATATGCTGTTCTTTCCTGAACTGTCTGTTTGTGACTCACTGCTTCCTGTTCATCATCGTTGTCCATCCTCAATGCTATTTTCATCTAATCCCTTTTCTTTGCAATTGTCTCTTTGTTACCAATAGATTAGCTGCTATTTAATTATTAAAAATAAATCTAAGGGATAGCAAGATGATTACATAAGTAGAGATGTCTATGTACGATACCTGGCTATTTGACTTTTATCTATTGGTCTATACATGAGACCCTAACACTCCACACAAATTAAATAAAATAAAAAATTAGAAAGAATTCATTTAAGAAATGAATAATAGGCCCAGATGATATTCTCTTATAGATATCATTTTCCATATTTTTTAAAAAAATGTGTCTGCCATCCAGGTAAAATTGCAATTTCCTAAACTTGTTCTTTCTGACAACAAAGTATCATTTATCATCATTTCTATCCTAAACAACTACTTATCAGGACCAACATCATTACAGAGCAACAAAAAAAATTGTTACTAAAAATCATCAATTTTAAACAATAATAAATTAGAACGCCCACAAACAAAGCCAATCTAATTACAAACGTCAAAGTACTACAGTTAGCATTTCAAAGACGATCTCATGCACACACAACTTAAGAGGTCATTCCTTGAATGCTTTCTTCTATTCATAGCAGAAAAAAAATGCAATATCAATCTTCCTGGTAATTATAATTAATATTTCAAGGTCTTTAATTTGAATGGTAACATTCATTTTAGTGAAAAGTAAATGAAACATTAATTGAAAAAATATGACAAGGAACATGTGGAGAAAAAAGTATCATTACATAAAGTAAAATCAGGACCATCCTGGGACCTGAGCCTGAAGATTATAAGCAAGATTGCATATTAGGCACGAAACAGTAATCACAAGCCCTGCTTGATATGAGTATATTATAAATATGCTATTACATGTAACAGCAGTTATTATTGAGACACTATTCTTGTGAGATTGCATTAGAATATTTTACCATATGATGTAAAGTGTGACTATGCTCCAAAACTCAAAATTAGAAAAATAACAATTAAATACCTACCCTTTGGCATTTCTAGAGTTCTATATTTCCCTCCATTTGAATTCTGGATTTGTTTTCAGTTCCAACAACTAATAACTTCTAGCCTGGTATAAATACTAGGCTTGTGATTTATGACCCTTTCTTCTCTATAGAGTTGGTTCCCTCAGATTTCTTCATGGGTCTTATTTTCCACAATCATTGTCATTTCTTCTCAGTCCTGAATTTTAATGTTATTAACTCGCCCCTTAAACTGTGGCTGTGAGCAAAGAAAACAAATACCACCTGAATTCTTTGGATGCAATATATCTTGTCTTTAGATTGGTTAATGTGATTTCTCTCTGGTCTGCTGAGTGAATTTGCATAATAATAAGCAATCAGTTAAAAAGTATCCTCCAATTCAGGGCTGCTTTCCAAGCATCTCTATGCACTCTTCTAGCCTTTAAATGCTTTTAAATCATTTTTTGTTTGTTATTACTCTCAATAAAACTGTGAAATAGGTCAGTGTTAAACTCATAAATCTAAGCTTCTCAGTGATTCTGCATTATTAAGCTTTTAGATCCCTTCAACAAACAGAGAAATTGGTGGTTGTGTAATTACCTAAGGTTTCACTGAAATGATAGAAAGTTCCATGAAAATCTATAAGATAATGCTGATGGAACAAAGTTTGGACCAAAATTCTTTTGATAGTTTTAGGGTAAAATAATGCTGACCAGAGACCAGAAACCCTACAATATTCCACATGTGGACTCTACTCCAGAAAAAAAAAAAAAAACAGACAAAATCTAGCACTTGCAAATGGGTATATATACACACATGAATTCCACATACACACATGTTCAGCATTTATACACACATGAACAATACATATACATGCACAACACACACACACAGCCCACACACTAAAAACAGAAGAAAAAAACTAACGAGCTCATATTTTTTTTACTATGTTTTACATTCCCATTGCTTTTTGATTCCTATGTCCATTATTTTTCTTATAACTTGCTGCAATAGCTCTGTAACCAGGCTTCTGCCCCTCCTTCCTTCAGTTCCCAACTTACTACTTACAACTTACCACTACAATGTTGCCAGAATAATAAACTTCATAACAACCAAATTAGAGGCAACTTTATCATACTTAACTGTAGTGAATATAACCCAAAGTCTTAAAATGCCCTAAAGCCTTGATTAAGGGACTTTAGCCATTCTAAATTCCCTGAAACCTCTAAGCCAAGAATACAAGTCCTGGCATGTTTAGAACATGAAGGACACACGAATCTCAAAGATCAAAACTCCAGAGATGCATTAAGTGACATGCATTAAAATTTAACAAATTTATTTCTGATTATGTTGGAAAAAGCAGTGAAAGCTCTGTCACTGTTTATCTTTTCTGTGATTTCTTTACTAGAGAAGTAAAGCTACATTTAAGATTAATGTTAAATTAGGAAAACTTTAACTTTATGAAGATGGTTGTGGTCCTAAAATAGTTACTAAGATTAAAGTAAGGTCCTAAATTTGAATGAGTTTATGAATTGAATGAGTTAAGAGCCCCAAAATCTTAAAATTCAGTATTATCACGATGACAAGTAAACTTCTCTATTTGTATTCATATAAATGTTTTATGGTTACCTAGGCTTTTTAAAGAGAAGATACTATAGAATGAAGAAAAATGTACCTTTCTATTCTATGTTTGCAATGCTTCAAATGTCAGTAAGTAGAAAAACACTTGCAATGTATGATCATTCTTTGAACCACCAAAGAATGTATTGATGCATTTACCAGAGCAAATGGTAGTAGTCTCCCTTAGAAGAGCTTAAGTGTCTTAAAATGTCAAGTGACTCACTGAAAGAGGATAACACAACACACCCTTAGGCAAGGAGGAGACTTAAATAGTGCCAATTTCAAAAGCATAGAGCTTTTGCAAATGACAGAATTAATCCAGGTTGAGACACTTTGTTTATAGGATCTTTGCTAAATGCTAGGTCTACAACTACATGTTAAAGGCCTGCATGAATCAAGGACATCAAAATGAAGAATGTAATACAATTCTCAGTTCTGTCTAAAGTTCCGCACCTTTGGAAATGACAGTTTTTTGACAGCCTCTGTTGACAGCTCGCTATCCCCTCGGCAGTACAACTTTATGAGCTTGATTAAGATGCTAACAAGATGACTGACATCTATAGAAGAAACTGGTTCTTTAAAATGAGCACAGCAGAACTTCTAGTGTGGATGCTTTCAACGATTAAAATGTTTTAAGAAATAAACTAAGCATAGAGATGTTGCAATTTAGTTTAATGTAAACTATCTAGAATTTAGATAATATGTCTGAAGGAGGTTTTGGATCCATTACAGCTTTCTGTACATATTTAATCTACAAATTCCAACTTGGCCACTGACATTTTACAGTTCTCGGCATCCCTAAAGCAAATTAGTGATGAAGCCCCAGGTCTCCAAAGCAAACTGGAGAATTGAATTGAAACTTTCTGCCTATTTGTCTATCCAATCTAGAGAAATGAGAAAGTGATGCCTTTGTTGTTCACAATTGTGACTGAGACTAAACGTTTCACACTTGTACATGGCAAGTTCCCAGGGACTGATCCACAAGTAAATCACAGAAATGAAATACATTAAGTCAAATAATTCCTTTATCAAGTAACACCCACAGCATCACGACATGTTCCGCTTGACTCTATTGCCCCGGCATAATGTGTTGGGAACACACATGATGCATGATTAAGGGTTTATCAGTAATTTACATGTGCTTCCTCTTGATATTCGTGACCATGTAAAAACCATCCCGCAATCGTAATGGAATCTTACCTTGCTTCCGTTTTCTCTTGCTTCCCGTTCCATCTTGAGGTCGGAGATTAGAAGGTTCTTGTACTTGTTTTTCCCATTACTGCCTTGGTCATCTATCCTGTATTCTGAAGTCAGCTGTGCAGAGAGGGGACTGTCGCTCAAGTTCAGTGGCTGGTCTTCTTGTTCCAGCCCAGTTTTGCCATCACTGCTGGAGTCCCCAGTCTCCCTGCCATGAGCCCCTCCTGAAGCGACTGAGCTGTGCCCCAGAGTCTCATTGCCATTAAAGCTTTCTGCAGCAGAGTCATCTGTTGAGAAGAGAGATGCATGGTTTAAGGAATATGCTCGATCATCTCCAACTAGCGTCGACTAAGTTCTGATAGATGTGCAGCAATATGCCTCTGATTTTATTCAGAAATGTAATTTAACTAAGTAGTAACCTTGTTTTGAAGCAGCAATTATTTTTTAATCCAATGAACACACTACAACAAAACATGATGTCAAATAAAAGAGAAGACAGTTCAATATCAAAAGTAATCTGAAAGAAAAGTCAATTTAACAAAAAGAATGAGATAATGACCAATTATTTTGCAAAAGTATTTGACTCCTGCATTAAGAATATTCAAACTTGAAGGCAATTCACTAATAAATGGCAGATCCTATCCAGGTATGGACATATTGCTATATGCTTCCTAGGTGTTAAGTATTACATAAAATACATTAAAAACACTCATAATCTTTGACCCAGGATGTATACTTTAGGGACTTTTAAGTGTAGATGGTTTAATCTTTGTGTGTAGCTCTGTGAAGTTAAAAATACATGTGTACCAATATTAATCTGAATAGCAAAATTAAGAAATGACAACAATTTTTAAAAAGTGGGTTAATAAGAGAAATAGAATATTATATACTTATCATATTTCATTTTAATATTTAGGGAATGTGGCTCATGAGGTAGTGATAGGAAAAGCTAGATGGGTAGTTGATTTTTGTTTCAATGTATAAAAGGAAAATACATAGATAAAATTTATTTAAATATTTACATTGCATTTTTCTTATCCAAATTTATCATAGACTATGAAGGGTAATGGTGAACAGATATGAGAATCTATTTCTTTAAAAGGTTATTAATGGATCTTAACTATAGTAATATAAGTGAGTAAGAGGAATAAAATGCACTGTGATTTTGCACACTTCTGGATATTATGAAATCTGCATTGTTTGTAGGGTGTAAGTTAATGTTTTTAATCAATTCCATTAATGGAAAAACACACTGAACCTCTAAAACAAGTCTGTTTATTTATTTATCCACAGACCTTTTTTAGGCCTATGACTCTGTATCCAATATGTAAATAAATACTTGGTCTATTGAGATCTGCTTTCGGTGATTCACAAATAATTAAAGGGACAGAAAAGTTATCGTAAAACAAACACATTCAGCTGCTAATCAGGGCAATAAATCAAGTCTTCTGGGACTGTGGTGGTACAAATTGAACTACTAAAATAAAAAACAGCTGCCAGGTGAACATGTTGGGAATCTTCTTCGGAGGGGACTCAGCACAAGCCAAGTCATGGACAGAAGATTATTTAGAGCAAAGGACATGTAGGAGGTCACGGTAAGCACCAAACACAGACTGGGAAAAGAAGGAAGAGAGTAATAGAATAGGAAGTGGCATGCTGTTGGATGGCTGAGCCCTCATTCAGAGCCAATGTGAGCACGTTAGGTCTGTTTGACAGGGAGGTGACAGGACAACAGAAAACCTATTTTTCCCGATGTTGTTGTTTTGAGTTCTGATATGGTATCTCTTTACCTAGTATACACCTGACTATAAAATTCTATTTTACAGATATTACTCAGACTTTTATGAGGACAGCGGTATGAAAACGATCTATTAAAAAATTGAAAAATGTGCTTTTATTCTAATTGAAACATTTATGCTAATACACATGGGTTATTTAATTTCTGTTACTTCATTCAAAGAGAATCTGGAGGAGAGCACTCATAAACACATGTTCTCACTTTTGTTCACTTGCATCCTCTAAAAATATATCAAACAATCCCTGTAAGAAAGTTTTCTAATATTGAATAAATAACCTAAACATGTATTACATTTTAAGCCAAATCCATACTAACATAAACCAAATTAAATTTCTAGTACAGTTAAAAATTAAACTTACTATGTTGTTTTCTTTAATCTGAGATCATGTTATATAAACATATACATAGATAAACTTATTTATATATTAGGTTGGATGATTATTACCATTTGTGAAAATCCTTTGCAAATATCATCTAATTATAATTTCATATAAAATATAAGCAATGTGAGAAATATTTTTAGACAGAGTAGTTCACTCCAGGTGTTACCAAGGTAACTAAACTCAATAGCCTTACATGTTTGATTCCTAAATAAATCAAGGTTTTTCACAGAACAAATCAGTAAACTATGTTTATTTGTACAAGATATGCTTACATATCTTGTAATTTAAATGGTTAAAGGTAACATTTCATGATAAAGTTTTTTAAAAAATCAAATTTAAAACAAATTTTAGAGGTTTTTATTTACATAAATCAATACATTTCACTGAATAAACATTAAATTGAGGTCAATTTTTATTGTCTTGCCTCATTCAACTACATCTTATATTCTGTGGTTTGCCCTAACCAACTCACAGCAATTCACTGCTCTTGAGGCTTCGTCTGACTTCTGATCCAGTGGGGTTGGCTCCATCTGTCTTGGTTGCTGATGTCAGTAACAGAATGCTACACTGAGAGAAGCCTGTTTTGATTTGTAGTGTCTAAGGGGAGGGCCTTCAGGTTCTCGAATCGAGGCTGGTGGGGTCTTCTCTCAAGGATTCAACCTAGGTACCGCGCCTCTGTATGAAGTCTGAAGAAAACACAGCACTTGGCGCTTGGTTGAATAGCGATGCCCAGCATACCTAGCAACAGGTGAGAATGTGGAATGTGATGATGCAATAGTGTGGGTTCCATGGACATGGGGAAGGCAGGGGATGCTTGTATTTAATGTATACTTACACGTATTTTGGAGTGGATTTAATGTGGATGCTTATGTGCCTCTTAGCTTTGCTCTAGTTCATATAGAAAGGTTGTAATACCAAGTGGAAGGCTATTCATCTTATTCTTTCCCCTTTTGTCCCTATTCCAACCATCAGGCAGTAAGGCTCTAAAAACACTATGGTTGCTTTAAGCACTCCCATCAATGTCATTTTAATGACAACCAACTTTAATGGCTGGCTTTCTCCCTATGAAGCTAATGAACTTGGTATGTGTGTGACTGTGTGTATTTGACTATGCATTCTTGAGTCTGTATTTATCAGTGCTCTCTCACTCTGTGTGTGTGTGTGTGTGTGAACACTCCTGAGCATCTGTCTTTTACCCACTCTCCATTGCCCTTCACCATGGCCCTTAGACCAGCTACCTTGAAAAGCAAACAGGAAAAGTGCATCCTTATTTAAAATTCCACAGTTGGAAGTGGTGGAGGAGGGTCATTTGTCTATCTGTTGCTTTCATTGGTTAATTAATAAAGAAACTGCTTGGCCTTTGATAGGCCAGCCCTTAGGTGGGTGCAGTAGACAGAACAGAATGCTGGGAAGGATAGTGAGCCAGACACTATAGCTCTCCTCTCCAAGATGGACGCAGGTTAAGATCCTTCCTGGTAAGCCAACACCTCGTGGTGCTACACAGATTATTAGAAATGGGTTAATCAAGATGTGAGAATTAGCCAGTAAGAGGCTAAAGCTAATAGGCCTAGCAGTGTTTAAAAGAATACAGTTTCTGTGTAACTATTTCTGGTAAAGCTAGCCAGGTGGCGAGACGCAGCCCGCTGTTCCTTACTACAAGAAGCTTACTCTGAAATTCAAGGTTGGATGCTTACAGCTCTAATCAGCCTTTACTTTTATTGCTTTTGTTTTAACCCTAATTTCTTCACTTATGATAAGCTATTCTTTAATGGATTTTAATTTTTTTCATATATTTTAGTATACAACAAACATCAAAGCCAAAATATAAATGTAGATAATCTTGTTCCTAAAGAGTATTTTAAACAAAGAAAAATGATATTTCAAAGTTCTTTCAAAATCTATCTGCAAAGTGAGATCAGGTGCAAGTACCCTTAATATAAGTTGATGCCTTCTGGAATCTCAGTGCTCTGCAAAATTTAGACCCATGGGCATGCCTGATGGGACCAGACCTCACCTCTCACTCAGAACTGTCTTTGCTCTAGAATAAGAGGCAGGTGATTCTCACTTTCATCTTTTATTACCTTACACACAAGCATTTAAAACCCGAAGCCTCACACCCTGCTCGCCCACGACAGAAAACAGAGCTATTAAAATGTTACAAGCAGTACCTGACCAGCTAAGCCAGGAGGAACATGGATTTGAAACCTGCCTATCAAATAAAACCTTGTTCTAAATAAATGAGTAAATAAACTAAAAAAAAAAACCCTAAAAACCTTCCATTTTGTTTGCATTACACACTGTTCTTTGGATTATATACTACTTGACAATATAACCTTGAATGTGTACAGAAAAATGAAGCCAAGTCTTGAAGTCAAAGTACTCACACCAAGGACACATTTCCTGTGGTAAATAAACACATATATGGCAAACACTCGAAAGGTACAGAACACTGGTTTTAAATCATAGAATTGATTTTACTGAGGGCGAGAAAATAATGCCTTCAGTTTTTTACTAAACTAATACTGAAGAAAGTGGCCTTGTTGCTTTTGTTTGGTAGCCCTTAGTTCATTCTAAATATTAGGTATATTAATAATATCTATCAATGAAAGGTAATCTTGATTATTTACTTTGAAGTAAGTGTTCTACTAGGGGCTAGAGAAGTGGCTCACTTGATATGAACACTTGTTTCTCTTCAGAAAACCCAGAACCTACATAGTGGCTCATAAATTTCTGTAACTCCAATTCCAGGGGAGCTAAGATCCTCTTCTGGCTTCTGTGAGCACTGTGTGCACAGTGTTTACTCAAATGCAGGAAAATACTCACACACATAAAATAAAAATTAAAATAAACTTCTCATAGGAATTAAGCACATAAAGTGGTGAGCATTATAACAACAAGATGGGAAAGAGAAACCAGTAAATGAAGAATAAATAAATAAACTTCTACTAAATAGTCACAGGATAAGATACTCTATTGGGCATGGTAGATCAAAGATAGATCACATAAAACTTAAATCTTAGACTAAAGTATCTTAGGCTAAACTTTGATGTTAGGCTAAACTATCAAGTCAAGAGCAAAACAGTATCTGGTACCTGAGAGTCTCTTATGATCAATATAGTAGTGAAATTAATGTAAAGGCATCTCTAGATGAAAGACAATCACAAGTATCTATGGAAGTGACAGTCATGACTATTTAGGTAAAATTTAAGTCAGGTAACACAAGGACAGTGGCTTCAAGGTTTCAGCAAATGCTTGGTATAAGAGGGAGAGTTTGAAGAGTAAAAGATTTGTGCATATTCATAATACTATTGGTGGAAGTTTATGCAATTCAGGACAGCTCACTAGAAGCTTCAGAAGCATGCAAAGAACTAAGAAGAGTTCCTGCATGATACAATAGGGGTGTGGACCTCAAAGAACCATAGGTATAGATTTTGCTATAGATTCTTCTTTCCTTGATGATTGTAAGTCTCCCAAGGAAGGAACTTGGAGAAACTCATGGACGACATCAATCTAGCTTCAGGAGATGCCATTTATTTCCCTGTGCTCTCTAAGCAAGTATCAAATGACCAATGACAAAGATACCTCCTGATTCTAAGTTGATTCAGTACTGTACAAAAACATAAATATAATAATTTTCAGCGGTTTATTGTGTGAACTGTGAAATAATATTTGAAGTTTACCGGTTATCTTGTTTAGTATTTTACGGAAGTGAGAGGTGAAAAATGATGTATTTGTATACATTTTAATTTCTTCAATATGACTTGATTAAATGTCAGTCTCACATATGTATGCACACACACACATGCACACATACATGTGCACACACACACATACCATGTTATGGCGCTGTTGTATCCATAGACTCTAGAACAGATGTCCTTGGGTTATTTAACCTGACACTAAATTTGTCTCAAATTTTATCAAAATCTTCAGTACCATTGTTGATTTTCAAGCCCCTTTCCTTAGAAGGATTTGGTACACATCAGTGGGATTTGATTTACTTCCTTTTCTTTGCAAGGCTTTCCTTTCCTTGATTTTCAAAATATGTACTAATAATCAATTAGAGTTTAAATGTTCATAAACTAAGCATTTTGTTTTTTTTCCCTTTCTTTATTTTCGTATGTATGTGTGTGTGTGTGTGTGTGTGTAAGGTGCACCGTGTGTGTATGAGTACATATGTATGTGGTGTATATATGTGTATGCATGTTTTTGCCTGTGTTTATGTGGAGGCACAGAGTTATTGTCCTGGTATGCTTCTGTCTTACTTACAGAGGCAGGGTACTCAGTCAAACCCAGGGAGTCTCTACAATAAGCTTGCTCTGAGAATTCCTTTACTCCACTTTTATTACCAGCATTTATGCATATTCTGGGGATTTGAACTCAAGTCCTCATGCTTGCATGGCAATCACATTAGTGGCTGAGTCATTTTAACAGACCCTAGGCATTTTACATCTTACATATCTTTGTATTCCTATGTGAAACGTAGTATAACAGTTTGGTGGGCCAGCTTGGGGCAAGAATTTCCACATAAAGTCTAAGAAAGCTTTAAAAATAAAAAAAGGCTTCTAGACCAACAAAAATGGGAGCCAAGCACAGCTTCTTGGTAACAGCATTTTTTCAAATAGGCTCTGTTTGCAAGTGAGGTGCAGTAAAAACTGTATGGCTTATTTAAAAAACAGCAGCTTCCTAGTTTGCCAGCACAAACAGCTCTGACTCTTTCAGGAGGTCTGGCTACAGAGCATATAAATGGGGTTTGTGAGCAGCATGTTACAAACTACATAATAGTGTGACATAGACTCACTGTATACCTGGAAATGTGACAGAGGTGGTGAACATGACTCCACCATGTTGGACTGGGCAGAGTCAAAAGGCAAAGCACCCTTAGTCCTAGTCATGCTGCTTAACATTTAAAAAAGCAGTCCTGGTTAGAAAAGGATTACAGATACACAAGAATGACAAATTCAGATGAAAAGACCTCTAAATGGGTCACAGTTGTGTTTAAATAATGTACGTAGGCTTAGGAGAGAGAAGAAAAAGAACATAGACAGTTATAAAAAGAAGTAAACAGTTTTTTTAAAAAGGTAAAGTCTTTAAGTAGATAGAGTACAGGCAGTCAGAGATTAAATAATAAGGAAAAATAAGACATGTAAAGATGGAATATACACAGAGAGTCTGTATTATTTATACTATTGCGTTTTCTTTGAATTTTTGACTGCAGAGAGACATTTGATCCTCGGGACTGCTAAGCTAAACCAATAAAGTTATCTTGACTTCCAAACTTGGGTCTAAGGATTTGATGCTTTGGATAAAAGGTTTTTGTTTGTTTGTTTGTTTGTTTGTTTGTTTGTTTGTTTTGACAGAGGATGAGAACCCATAGAGTTCTTCCATACTAATGTGGGTTGATTGACCGAGACCCCCCAAAAAGGTCACTGTGAACATCCCCAAAATATTACTTTGCCCCAAAAAAGCAGGACGCAGTTTGGAGAGAACTATGCCCAAATTCCCAAATATTGTTTATAAATGTTTATTTACATTTAAAGGGGGATGTGATACAGTGATCAATACTTTGTGTTGGCATGGAATTTGGTCTATTGATACAAATTTTAGGTCAATTTTGTTATATGTATATTTCTGCTCCTGATTAAGATATTATGTTTGTGCAGCTCATTATAAATGTAATGTTTAAGAAATACAGGTTAATAGTCATCTACTATAGTCAAGCTTGTAGTTATGTTAGTTAAGTTTTCGAGATATATAGAGATATATTTCAGTTAGATAGGTATCTTCAAATCTTTCAGAGACCTTCGGAATATGGCATTTAAAATGTTTTAAGAACTTACACTTTTTATGACATTGGGACACATCTGCTCCTGGCAACACTAATAACTTCAAAAGGAAGATGGGCACTGAAGAGACTCCTTATGGAGTTTGCTCGCCATTTGGGCAAGAAACTGTTCTTGCTTGGACTGCTTGATGTTATGCTGTATAAACTGAAAATGCATGTCCTACAGAGAAGTGACTGCTGAACTTGCCTAAAGGTGAGATGATCTTCAGGATTCTTGCTTCATGAAAGTGTCTGCTAGACATTCTGTAGGACACAGAAGACAGTGACTGACAAACTACCAATATAGGCAGAATTGTCTTTGAAATTTTCTGCTTCATGGAAAAGTCTCCCAGATACTATGGGCCTGTAGGCTGAAGATGGATGCTCCAATGTTAGAGAAGAACTTAGGGTTACTATCCAGGCAGCGAGATATCTCTGTCAATTCTAGAGATTTGGAAGTTGCTTACAATTAACTTCCTATTAACTTATGTAATATTGGATCCTTCTTTGATGGAACTGAAGAATAGATAGTTATAGTTAATGTTTTCCTTAGTTATAATAGAAGATAAAGTAAATATATAACTGTTTTGTTATATGTCATTTTACTATGTTAAAGTGAAAACCTTCCTTTTATTTAAACAGAAAAGGGGAAATGGTGTGGGAAGTTCTGTCTATGTTTTGCTTTTATTTGTTAATGAATAAAGAACCTGCTTTCAGCCAATGGGTAAGCAGAATAGGGCTAGGTGGTAAAACTAAACTTAATTCTGGGAGAAAGAAGGCAGAGTCAAGGAGAAGCCATGTAGCCATGTAGCCTCCACCATGAACAGACGTCAAAATTTGCCGGTAGGCTACCACTGCATGGTGATGCACAGATTAATGCAGATGGGTTAGATTAGGATATAAGAGCAAGCTAGAAGTATGCTTAAGTGATTGGCCATGCAGTGATTTAAAACATATAGTTTCTGTGTAATTATTTTGGGAGTCTGGATGGCCAGTAAATGAACAAGTGCCCTCTATCAACACTAACTTTTGACACAAAACTAACATCACAGATACAGATAAAGATTCAAAATGAGATATAGTTAAAAAAAACTTAACAACATCATAGATAAGAGAAAACAAGTAGGGATGGTATTCATATACTTAAGAAGCTATTTGCTACCATGACTAAAAGCTAAGAAAATGTAGACTGTGCAATATTTAGCTTTATACAGGTTTGCATGTATCAATGCTAACATGCATATATGTCATATACACAAAGACCAGAACAGATTAAGAGGTGTGTCCTCAGACAACACCTGAAGCATCCCTGTTCTGCTTTTAAGAAGGGAAAGTGTTATCAAGACAGTTCTTGTTAGCAAAGAGAAGACCTCACTCTGAGACATACACTCAGCAAGTCTCTGAATAGCTCAACCTCTGAATGAAGAAACTGAATTATGGCATGGACAGTTAAGTTTGTCTATCATCAGTACAATTTATGGTTTGGAACCAGAGGTAAAGTCTTGAGTTGCAAACTTTTTCTGGATATTTTTGATTACTGTCAAGTATTTCATTCTTATCCCTAGGTATCACCTTCACTGGCATATTAAATTAGTCTATAAGCATATCAATTAGACAGTCAATTGCATATTTCCATTGTTAAGGAGTTAAAGAAAAATAAAACATCATCTCACTTCAGAACAACAGGTCTTCTCTGTACAATACTAGATAAAAAAGCTGGAAATAACTTATATGTACTTCATTGGAGAAAATAGGAAGCTGCGGTAGCTTATGTGAAGTATTCATTTTAATAGATTGCCTATTGATGTGTGATGGTGCCATGTGTGGGTTAGAAGTCAAATGTTAGGTATATAAATGACCCATGGGGAGAGTTGTAGAGAGTTCTTTCCCTCCTAATTGACAAGTGCAGGCTTTTGTAGGCATCTGTTCTTCCCACCTTGACAAATGGGAGCTGTGAAATGAAGGAAAAGTGTCTTAGGAGCGAGCGAGGTCTTTTCTAACCCCTAGAGAGGATAGAAACTGTTACCACTGAACTTTCTTTTTTTTAAAAAGAAAATATTTATTTATTTATTTATTTATTTATTTATTTGGTATACAATATTCTGTCTGTGTGTATGCCTGGAGAGAACCAGACCTCATTACAGATGGTTGTGAGTCACCATGTGGTTGCTGGGAATTGAACTCAGGACCTTTGGAAGAGCAGGCAGTGCTCTTTACCTCTGAGCCATCTCTCCAGCCCACCACTGAACTTTCATTGTTTCTCTAGTTATCGTCTTTATATGCTAGTAGGTGATCATTTTTTTTTCCATGGGTTCCTTCAAATATTCTGCAACAGATTTTCCAATAGATAATCAACTTTTGTTTTTCTTTTGTTTAATCTGGTGAAACAGTTGTTCTTTTAACCCTCCCCCCAAAGCAACCTTAAAGGTTATATTACAAGAGTGGAATATTTCTTTGGCTTTTGAGAAAGTCTATTGCCTCAGTAAGCTACAGATATCAATTTGACACAGTTCAGAGATATCTGAGGCTGTCTCAATTGAGAGAATGCTTCGATCAGATTGCCTGTGGACATGTTAGTGGTATATTTTCTTGATTGTTAATTGATATAAGAAGGTCTAGTTTACTATGGGAAGTGCCACCCCTATCCATGGAGTCCTAAGAAAGCTAGCTGAACAGATGCAAGAAAGCGAGGGACCAGCATTCCTCCCTGGTCTCTGCTTCAGTTCCTCGCTGAGTTTGTGCTCTGTCTGCCCTTAATGATGGACTGCAACCTGGAGATGTAAGGCAAAATAAACACTTTCCTCACCAAATTGTTTTAGTCACATTCTTTATCGCATTAACAGAAATCAAATTAGGATACCCAGAAATAGAGTGACATCATGAAGCTGATGGGATGGATGCTAAACATCCTCCCCATGAACACAATGACTCAGTTAAAAAAAAAAAAGAACACATAAATTCACTAAAAATCTAGCAATCTCTTGAGGATGACCACACAGACAATCCAATCAAAGCTGGTAAGAATTTCTAAGACAACAGAACAGATATATGGCGTGAATGTTGAAGGCACTCGCAGCTACTTAACAGAATACAGTCAAAACACGAGGGGTATTATAGCTGAGGGAACCATATTCAGAGACCATGAAGGGGATATAATTGGGGAGCATATTTAAAGCTTTTTATATATTTCTTTTTATGTGCAAGGGGTATAAAAATACAAAGCTTAGAAGGCATAAAGATTTAGTTTGTATACAACTGCTGGAAAAGTGTTCAGGTAAACATCAAAATGTTGAGTAAGTGCCTCTGTCTCAGAAGCATTCAAGGGTAACTATTGGGAAGAAAGCTCTTTGATCTATTTTAACCCATTTTGACTGGCACAAGGAAGATATTCAATAACTCTTTATAGCCATAAACCATCACAGAGGCTCACACCTCATTGTTAGTGTCGATATGAGAACTAGGCTATGATGCTTTCCATAACCGAACACATTTCTAAACTAGTTTTCATATGAATTAGAAACTGTGACAGTGAGAAATTAAGAGTCCTCCTATCCACTGTCCCTCACACTAATTTCCAGAACCTGCAGATATCATCAAATATTATTGCTTTGATCATGCTGTGTTATGTGGTACAGCTGATCTCAGATAGAGGAATTATCGGATTGGGCATGATTAATCAATCATGCCAGCCCTTAGAATCACAGAGGTAACCCAGGAAAGCAGATTCCCAGCACTCAAAAGGCTGAGAAAGGGCGATTAGGAGTTTGAAGCCAGCGTAGTCCACATAAGGAAACAATGATTAAAATATAAAACAAACAAAAATCAGATACACTACCATAGAGTTTTTATCTGATTAGTACAGAGAAACAATACAACCTGCAACTCAAATGCTTTGGCCACTGCTGTCCTGAGAATCCAGAGGACAGAAACTCACAATAGCAGGGCAACCTAAGGCATTGGAAGACATCCTGCTGGCAGCCAGCAAAAAAAACAGGAGTCTCAGTCCTACACCCAGAGGAATTAAAGTCTGCTAGAAAGTCAAATAAACTCAGAAGTGGACTCTTTACCAACCCTCCTCACTGCAGCTTAACCAAGCTAGGATCTTGATTTTCACTAGTGGTGCAGATCCAGTGCAGCCTGACTGAACCTCTTAGAAACAGAACCGGGGGAGGTGGGCATTGCTTCAAGCTGTCATGTCTGTGACAAATTTTAAGCAGTAAATTAACATGAGTATGTGAGCACATTTACAAGTATTTTTGATTATATGTTAGGATGAATAATAACAGAACTTATATATGACAAAGGGTAGACAGGAATCAATACCCTCAAAGTTTAGCTCCTGAAGAAATTCCAGGGATGACTTTTTGAAATACATTTAGGCCCAGGCTCTCCTCGAACTCGTGATCCTCCTGCCTCTGCCTCCTTCAGCAAATCTTATCGGCATGTGGGAGATAGAGACAGAGACCCACATTGAAGCACGGGACTGAGCTCCCAAGGTCCAAATGATGAGCAGAAGGGGGGAGAACATGAGCAAGGAAGTCAGGACCGTGAGGGGTGCACCCACCCACTGTGACAGTGGGGCTGATCTATTGCGAGCTCACCAAGGCCAGCTGGACTGGGACTGAATAAGCATGGGATAAAACCGGACTCTCTGAACATGGCGGACAATGAGGGCTGATGAGAAGCCAAGGACAATGGCACTAGGTTTCAATCCTACTGCATGAACTGGCTTTGTGGGAGCCTAGCCTGTTTGGATGCTCACCTTCCTGGACCTGGATGGAGGGGGGAGGACCGTGGACTTCCCACAGGGCAGTGAATCTGGACTGCTCTTCAGACTCGAGAGGGAGGGGGAATGGAGTTGGGGGAGGGGGAGAGAAGTGGGAAGAGAGGGAGAGGAGTGGGGTGAGGGGGAGAGGAGTAGGAGGAGGGGGAGGGAATGGGAGGCAGGGAGAAGGAAATTTTTTCAACAAAAAAATAAATAAATAAACCAGAAATACATTTAGGCACTAATCATTTCAAACCAAACAAAAATCAGAACACCAGGTATTGGTTCAGTTTCTCTCAGATAGGATCAGAGTTTCCTGTGTGCGATGTGTGTATATGTCATATATGCGTGTTAGCATTCATGTATGCACACCTGTAGAAGCACATATGAAGGTCGGAGTAGGGTGTCGGGGATACTATTTCAACTGTACTTCCCCTTATTGCTGTTGATACTCACCAACTTGGAGGCTTGCTGTTTTAGCTAGGATGGCTGGACAGTGAGTTCTAGGGACCTGTCTGACATCACACCCTAATGTTGGGGTTACAGGAGCATGCAACCTTGTTTGAATTTCTAATTTGAGTCCTCATGCTTTCAGGACAAACCGTGTTACCCACTGGGCTAAATCTTCAGCCATAGAAACATTTCATATGCAAGAGTTTAAGTGCCAAATGAGAGCAACTAATAACATTTATAATTAACAACTGGCTGGTTGCATGTGCAATCACAGGGAGTAACTGTGAATAGCGTAGAATTAAATAGGATGGACGACCCAGCAAGCTATGCTCAGAAAGATTGAACCTGAAGACAGTTTAATCCCATCGATTTACCTCTGGGAACATCTCAGAAGAAATGTCCAACATCAATGTTCTCTTTACTTACCAAAACTAAGAAGGAAAATGACACCTAGCTGCAGCGGACTTACTTCGTAAAAAGAAAAAAAAAATAACGTGGAAAATATTTCTGAAAAAGAGTAATGTAAATGTGAGAAGGCAAAGACCTCTCATCAGTGACATCATCCTTAACACCAGGAAGGAGAGTCAAGCGTGCAGGTTGAGAAGCAGATGTGTACTGTCCCAGGTTTTCTGTGCTGAGACACTAGCGACTTTGCTCACATGGTGAGGGGAACTATCACTCTGATGCAAATTATCTAATTTTCTAAGTCTGTCTTCTGAGGTCCCCAGATTCCACTGAGCTCCTCTCTGCTAACTCCAAGCCATCTTATGTGCACAGAGACTTCCTGCAAGTCATTTCACAGAGGAATATATTGATGGATATAGATCAATGGATTATTCTGTGCTGCAATTCCACCCTGGAAAAATAGTACTTATATCATGCACCTGTAATTTAAACCTTTCGTCTCTATTTGTAGAATCAAAGACTTGTTTTTCTTGGGAATTTCTGCTATGGGAAAGGAGGTAGAGAAGTGTGCTGAATTTTGGGAGTGTGTGCAGTGAGAGACACACTTGGCTCATGGTGGAACTGTTAAAATGCCAGGCTTTTAGAGGAAATGGAAGGTGCCCATTAGGCTTTCTGTTAAGTCCTCCTAGCTTGAACTGAGAAATTCTCCCCTTTAAATGTGTTGGGTCAGGACTACACATTGAGGACACTGGGGCTTTCTTCTCCAGTGTTTGAGAAAGTTGGACCTTACTGTTTTTCTTTTCTCTTCTTTTTTTTTTAAAGACCAACAAATAAATCCTAAAATAAGTTCCCTGAAAAGCACTCATGCTCTTCTATACTGGTCACTGGCTAGAGTTTAACACATCATTTTGTCTCTATACTTTGAAAATGACATTTCCTAGGTTCCATTGACTATTGAATGGTAGTGTAGTTCAGAGAATGAAAACCATGGGCAGAGATGATGACAGAACAAAGAGAAACTCACCATAGGCTTTAAGACAGAGCCATGCCATATGTGAATCTTGACACTCACCATAAGCCTTAAGACGGAGCCGTGCCATATGAGAACCTTGAAATATCATCTCTCGAGTTTTATGACACACACACATGAAAGGCAGTGTAGAGCTCTGGAAATGCTCAATGGGAAGAGGTCTTGCTGTGTGGCGTGGGCACTCCATGTAGATTCTCCAGAACCCCGCAAAGGCAGCCACATAGCTTGTATCCATACCCCCATGGTCTCTAAAGTGAGAGAGGTGGTAGATAGAGCCCGGAAGCTTGTGGGACAGCTACCCCGCCTACAGAGTGACAGGAACCAAAGAGGCCCTGTCTCAGACAGGTGGAAGGTGACTGCTGCACCTACTGTATCCTCTGACCTCCACACGTTCACTGTGGAACACGTACACACGCATCCACCACCCCATTCCTCCCTATGCACCTTACATATGATGATGCTTTGTGGGTGATTGAGAATAATTTTCCAGAGTTTTAAAACACTGCATCAGAATTGTAAGATTATGTTCTATTTATAATATTTCCTACAGCAATGCACATTTTCCACACAGCCATCAGAACCCATTCGCAGTCGTAAATATGCCAACAAAATAAAGTGAACCAAGAAATTGTCTCACTTTTTTTCCCAGATAAAATCCATTTGGGCAACTATTGCTATTTAACAGTAGATCAAATTGTGCTATAATTGACTCCAGGCCTTAGAAAACACTTTCCTAGCTTTGATAATGAATGCTATCTTTTAGGCAAAGAAAAGGTCTAAATACAGTCCTAGCCTGCCTACACTTTTACCTTTGAAAATGGACCCTAACCAATTGTGTGTTTGAAATTCTTCCCCCACCTCTTTCTCGTATGTGTGTATGTGTGTGTGTGTGCATATGTGTGTATGTTTGTAAAGGCTTGAAGGTGACAATGAAAAACCTTTTCTGTTGAGTCTCCACTTTATTTGTTGAGACAGGCTCTCTAGCTGATCGTAGAACTCAGTGATGTATTTAGTGTACCTTGGTCCGGGTAGGTAGGGGAGGGAGCAGTATCTCATCTTGCTGTTGCTTGCTACATTCTGGGATGATACTAGACCTGGTTGGGAGTTACACAAGTTTGAAGGATCAGAACTTGTATGACAAGTGCTTTCCTCACTAGTATTACTGAATTTAGTGCAAAGAATGAAACAGGAGCCAGGAATACAGTAGAGTAAAAGACTGAACGCTTACTTCATAGTTAGAGCAAAATAAACTCTAGAGAAAGCACTCGATGTGTGGGTGAAATGAGAAGAGAAAAGGGGGTCGAGAAAGCTAAGGAGACGTAGGTATTGCTATTCTCACCTCCAGGGCTTCTTCTATGACCTGGATTTACAATCCACTGTACCATAGGCCACTAGCTTGCTCAAAACAAATTCTGAAATCATGAACTACAAACAAAGGACAGCATCCAAGGCCACCAACTTCTACTAGATCCTAGATACTTAACTGCTTGGTTACAAGGACTGTGCTGATCTTGGCGTGAATGAGTAGCTTAGCTTTGAAGACTAACATTAGCCAATAACTTCATAAATAACGTGAACAGGAAGACTATAATTGCACACAATATATACAATGTATAAACAACATAGACGCCAGAACACTAGAAGTTCGGTGACATAATTATATCATGGCTTTGTGGGATCTGCTTACTTTGGATAATTTTCCCCGCAACAGAATAGAATGTGTCTCAGTTCTCTTAACACCCAGGCTGCTGCTTTTCCCATTGGACTGAGTGGTGCAGATTTTCTGTAGTTGCATTGGACATGTAGCATTAATTAGCAGGCTGAAGGGCGCTTTGGTTTTCACTTTTGGCTAGCAGGCTCCAGTGAGTCTCTAATTTACACATTTCAGCTCTGCAAACACTTGCCAACCAATATGTTAAGAGTGGCTTTTGATTTGGCAGAGGCTCCGTTTCTATATGTGTTCTGCATATGTGTTCACTGTCGCTTGTATTATTGTGCAGCTAAGTCATCACCACAATTATTGTAGTAATAAATTATTAATTACAACTATATAGCATTTATACTCACATTTATTTTTCAGTTCTCTAACTGCAGAATGATACTCTTCTTACAGTTGATTAATGTTTCTATAAAGAACTGTGTGGTCAGCCCTCGTCTTCTCAAAATGTTAGGTCTTTTGAAATGACAAGTCACATTAAAATAATGACAAAGGCTGTAATTGTAACTCACAGTGGATTAAGTACTTGGCACACAAGCCTGATGACCTGAGTTCAATATCCAGAACCCACATTAAGGTGGAAGCAGAGGAATCATTCCACAAAGAAGGACTGGCCTCTGTATATCTAACATAGCATACAGACATACACACCACACATGTACAATACACATACACACACCCACATGCATGCATGAAAATAAAAACATTAGCAAATTCAGGAAACCATTACCAAATTGTCCTTTTCATCAACAGTTCAAAATCTTGTCAAAAATTCGAACTCTTGATAATCATAGTTACAGATGGATACCTCTTGATCTGTCTATCAGAGATTTACCAAGCTTGTCAGAAATGTTTTTGCCATGTGTCAACATTTATCTGCTGAGACGACAGTGTATGTAGAGCTGAGAATCAGGGTCACTTCACTGTCTTTACACACCTCTGCACTTTTACAGGAATTTTCAAGACTCTACACCATGAAACTGGCATTCCATTAGTAAGTTTCTAATTTTTACTAACCGAAACTTGAAAGCAGTCCAAGCACAAGACCAATTTCCAGCCCTTTAGAGCAAAGGGCTGAAAAGAGCAGTGGGGACAGAGGGCTAAGTTTCCAGTGCACATAAGTGTGCAAAGTAGGGCTTCTGCAGCCTGCTGCCACTTGCTGCAGATGGTGAAAACTTAGTCTTTGCTATCGTGTGGTGCAGTCTTGTGCTTCCAATTTAGGTGCTGAAAACAAAAGGAACCTTGTGAGCTCTGTAGCAGCACCAGTGTTGCAAGCAAGAACCCAGACCGTCCCATGATAAAATGGTTCTCACAAAGTTAGTCATATGTGTATTTTATATTTTGACCAAGTGTAGATCTTTTATCATAAGAGAGTATTGAGTTTTAGAAAGGTTAGCATTGATACAGAGAACATAATGAGTTGGTAGGTCACTCCAGAATACTTTATCTGATAAACAGGTCCTCTCCAGTACACAAAACACAAAATGAATTTATTTGCCATTATCTAGTTTTCTCTCAAAATTTATAGCACATTTTGTTTGTAATAACTAGCTCCTCCAGATCTAAATATTTGATATAAGAGTGTTGTGAGTAATATCTCATTAGCCTCACGACTGCCATTTCCCTTAACAAGTTAAAAAATAAAATGTATGGGCTAAGAGATAACTCAGTTGTGAACAACACTTGCTACTCTTCCAGAGGGCAGAAGCTAGTCCCAACACTTCATGCTCGAAGAGGGACCTCACAATTGACTGCCTATAACACTAGCTCCAGGGAATCTGATGCCCCTTCTGGCCGCTGTGAGCATTTGCACGCATGTGTACACATACATACATGACATATATAATAATATATAAACATAAATAAACAATACATATTTTAAAAAGGAAATCTGCCTTTTCTGTCTCCCTGTCTTTCTTCTTCCTTTCAACCAACTTTTCTTTCTTAATTATCCCATAAACTAACACACAAAAAAAAAACCACACAATTTAATGTTATAAAAAATACCACTATATATGGTTGGTGGTCAAGAAACAAGCAAGGTTGAGATAGATTAAATTTCTAAGCTCAAGTGAAGTCTTGGGAGATCTTGGGAGCAAATCTGTGAACGTCTTTAAAGAGAAAAATGAACAAAAGAAGCTGCCTATGTCCTGCGGCCATTCCCCTCAATCATCAGTGTGAAGAACAGTCAAAAAAGGAAATAATTGAAGGCAAAGAAACACCCCAGTGCCCTCTGCCTGGCCAGTGTTAAGAGAACCACATATATCCTTCATGGGAAAAGAGAATCTCTGGAGGCCTAGTTAATAAAAGTATATGAAACAAACAAAAATAGCTTTAAAAAATACATGATTTTTTTCCCCTTAAATTTCCCCCATGCTTAAAGCAATTTCTAGAGAGAAGACACACATATACAACATCATCTAATTAAAGTCATGACTTCTGAGAGTTTTTAATATTTTTAAGTATTCTAGAAGCTTTATTTTCTCTTCCTTAATAATTTTTTCTAATTAGAGTAACTATTACTAGATAAATCTCTGAGTTATTGGTTGTGCTGAAAAAAGTTAATTTCTTCTCCTTAAAAAAAAACTTCCCGTGGGTTTGCTCCACAAATCATTGTATAGTCATAATGTAGGTTATAGCTCTTAATCTATATTATCCATGGGATTTCTAATACTAAAGTTATTTTTATTCAAAAGAGTGATATAAAATAAGTCTATCACAGACAAAGTAAGATCTTTTAAAGGGCTTTCTGTTGCATGAAAATATTAATGTGATTGCATTTTTTGTGAGCTGTGGCAGGAGGCTCACTCAGTGAGGTGCTTAATTTGCAAGCACAGGTCTTGAAATTGACCCATTTGTGAAAAAACCAGCCAGGTACCGTGATGCATACTAGAATCATTGCACTGAAGAGACCAGCTATGCTCCATGGTGCATACTTGAAGCCCCAGCATTGGAGAGACCATCTAGGCACAGTATTGCATATTGCAATCCTAACACTAAAGCGACCAGCCTGGCACCATGGTGCATGCTTGCAACTCAAGCACTCGAGAGACCAGCCAGGTGCCATGGTGCATGTTTGCAGTCCAAGCCCTGGAGAGACCAGGAAGGTGCCATGGTGTATACATGCAATTCCAGCATTGGAGAGACCACCCAGGCACCATGATTCATGCTTGCAACTCAAGCACTGGAGAGACCAGACAGGTGCCATGGTGTATACATGCAATTCAAGCCCTGGAGAGACCAGCAAGTTGCCATGGTGCATGCTTGCAATCCAAGCCCTGTAGAGACCAGACAGGTGCCATTGTGCATGCTTTCAGTCCCAGCAAATGGACAGACCAGTCAGGCACAATGACACATACTTGCAATTCCAGCATTGGAGTGAACAGCCAGGTGCCATGGCCAGGCACTGTGGTACATGTTTGGAATCCCAGCAGTGGATAGTGAACAACAAATCCCTAGGGTTTGACAGCCAGTCATCCTAGACAACTTGGCTAGTTCCAGGCCTGTGATAGATGCCTCAAATACAAAAGTTGGACATTACCTAGGCCCTCTGCATGTGAGTCACAGTTGTGTACCTTGATTGGTCTGTTTGTGGGGCTCCAAGCAGTGGGATCAGGACTTGTCCCTGGCATACAAGCTGACTTCTTGGAACCTATTTTCCATGCTGGGATGCCTCATCAAGCCTTGGCGCAAGGGAAGGGGCTTGGTCCTGTCTCAACTTGATATGTTATGCTTTGTTGACTCCCATAGTAGACCTGCTCCTTTTTGAAAGGAGATTGAATGGATGACTGGGGGAGGAGGGGATAAGTGGGAGGAAGGAATGGGAAGAGAGAGGAAAAGGAAACCGTGGCTGGTATGTAAAATAAAAGATTAATTAAAATAAAAGAAAAAAGTTGGATAGCAGTTGAGGAATGACACCAAAGCATTACTTCTGGTCTCTACAGGCACAGGTATAAACACGGAGACATTACATGCACACATAAATACACGAAATAAAATATCAGGTTACAATATAAAATTAGGCATGAATAAAAAAAAACAATTGAGCACATTTTCATACAGTTTGTAAATTTTTTTCTATCCTGTAGTATGTTTTGATGTTTCACTCAGATTTTAATCCTTTTGGCTCCTTTTAAGTCCTGATAGTAAATAGTATCTCTCTTTATTTTAATTTTCCTGTCTCTCATTGCAATTTGTTTAACTAAATCTATTAGCGAGGCAGATGCAGTTTATCTTTCCAATAATAGCATCTTGGGCTTCCATAAATGACAAAATCTGGTCAGCCCTCCCATCAAGATCTTTTCTCTCTGCAAAGATACAATGTCTGAAAACCATGCTGGTGTTTTCTAAATTGAGAAGAATCATCCACCAATCCTTTCCTAATTGTTGTGAATTTGAGTGGATTTGTATGGGTGAACAAATGTAGGAAAACTTGTCTATTGTTCCACATCTACCAAACTTCTGTGTAAAGAAGAGAGATAGCATGAACATCAATAGATGTGTATACTAATCAATATCGGTCACAAAAGGAGCAAGAGAAAGAAACTCTAAGCATTTTCTGTCTACGAGATGAAAAATGATTCAAAATGGCTACTGTAATCAATTAAACACAGTGCATACAAGTTTCTTTGTCATTTGCTCCTTTAATCTCCAGGGCAATCCCATGATGCAACTATCACCTGTGCATTTTGAATCAGAAAACTTCACATGTTGAAGCCTTCTCTGTTGCCAATCCCACACTCTTCTTTTCGTCAGCACTACAAGTTACATTAGCCTTCAGCACAGAATGCTTTCCATTTACAGAACGAGAGAACTTATGTTGTGGGTAGAAGCCCTAGACTGACATTCTGAAAAGCATAGACTCAGGATCGAGATCTGCCACTCACTAGCTGTGTGCTCACAATGCTCTGAGTATTAAAATCATTACAAAGATAAAGCGAGACACACTGAACCTCATAAAAGAGAAAGTGGAAAGTATACTTGAACACATTGGAACAGGGAACCACTTCCAAAATATAACCCCAACAGCACAGACACTGAGAGAAACAATTAATAACTGGGACCTCCTGAAACTGAAAAGCTTCTGTAAAGGAAAGGACATGGTCAACAAGACAAAATGACAGCCTACAGAATGGGAAAATATCTTCACTAACCCCACATCAGACAGAGGTCTGATCTCCAAAATATACAAAGAACTCAAGAAATTGGACACCAAAAGACCACATAATCCAATAAAAAATGGAGTACAGACCTAAACAGAGAACTCTCAACAGAGGAATCTAAAATGGCTGAAAGACACTTTCATAGACAACATCCATAGTCATCAGAGAAATACAAATCAAAACAACTTTGAGATTCCATCTTATACCTGTAAGAATGGCCAAGATGAAAAACACTGATGACGACTTATGCTGGAGAGGTGTGGGGAAAAGGGATCAATTCTGCATTTCTGGTGGGAATGCAAGCTTGTACTCCCCCCCCCCCGCCCCTTTGATGTCAGTGTGGTGATTTCTCAGAAAATTAGGAAACAACCTTCCTCAAGACCCAGTAATACCACTTCTGGGTATATATCCAAAGGATGCTCAATCGTGCCACAAGGACATGTTCTCAACTATGTTCATAGCAGCTTTGTTTGTCATAGACAGAACATGGAAACAACCTAAATGCCCCTGACTGAAGAACGGATAAAGAAAATGTGGTATATTTACACAATGGAGTGCTACACAGCAGAAAAAAATAACGACAGCTTGAATTTTGCAGGAAAATGGATGGAGCTAGAAAACATTATTTTGAATGAGGTAACCCAGACACAGAAAGACAATTATCACGTGTTCACTCATAAGTGGTTTTTAATCATAATGCAAAGAAAGCTAGCCTACAAACTACAATCCCAGAGAACTTAGACAACAATGCAGACACTAAGAGACACTTACCAAAATCTAATCTACATAGGAAGTAGAAAGTATAAAAAGATAAGATCTCCTAGGTAAATTGGGAACATGGGGACCCTGGGAGAGGATTGAAGGGGGAGGGGAGAGGCAGGGAGGGGAGCAGAGAAAAATGTAGAGCTCAATAAATATCAATAAAAAAAGAAAGAAAAAGAAAAAAATTACAAAGAACAGGGGCAGCTGTAATACTTACATCATGGGATGCTTGCTATGACTAGTTCATGCTTGCTGAACATTGAGCATTGTCTCTATCAAAAAAAAAAAAGCTTTGGGGAGAGAGAGCCTTTGATGACTAGACTAAGTGGTAGCAGGAACAAGGTATAGCTATAGTAAATGTTTATTAAACTAATGACAAAAGAATGGACGAATCACTAGATGGATGGGTGACTGAGTGGATGAATTCATCATTGGAGAAATAATATGAGTCTCAAGATCACATTCTAATAAATCTATGATTTGTCTTCATCATTTTTCTCTTTCTGGAGTAGGATGTTTTTCTGTGAAAAATTGGAATTGGCAGTGCTCTCCATATTCATAACACAGGACAAGCAAGGCCTATAAATATCCAAGGCAAAGACAATTAAATAATTATTTCCTCATCACTTTGCCTCCTAGGCATTGCTTGGAAGTGTTGGCTCCAGAGTGAATTTGCATAATCCTCTGCTTGTTAACTACACAGCTTTACCAAACACCCACAACCTTCTAAATATCAGTGCCCCCACAAAACTAGACTGTCATGTAACTATATGTATTGGGAAAAGTTTTTCAATATGTTTATCTGTGAGATAATATATATTAAAGGTACATTTTGTAGCAGGATAAATTAATATAAGAAGTGGTCCCTCCTCAAAATCCTCTAGTGGTCTTCCTGAGAACAGATCGAACTCAATCTTTTAAGAAGTGGTTTTATTATTTATTTTATTTTTGAGATACAATTACATAATTTCCCCCTTCCCTTTCATCCCTCTAAATCCTACTGTATATCCCTCTTTGCTATCTTTCAAATCATGGCTTCCTTTTTTCATTAATTTTTGTTACATACATATATGTACATATATGTAACATTATATAGACCTCAATATTTTGATTCATGGATTGAAGACTGGACTCATCTCAACTTTTCCTATAACATAGTTCAAAAGTTTATCCTAAGAAATATTTAAGAGACATGGTATGGGAGGTCCTTCTGTCTATGTGTTGCTTTCATTGATTAATGAATGAAGAAACTTTCTTGGCCTGTTGATAGGGCAGAACTTAGGTAAGCAGGAAGACAGAACTGAATGCTGGGAAAAAGAAGGGTGCAGTCCAAAAGAAGTCATGGAGCTGCAGGAGACAGACTCTGGGAATTTTACCCGGTAAGGCACAGCTGTGTGGCAAAATACAGATGAATAGAAATGGGTTAAATTAATATAAGAGTTAGCCAATAAGAAGTTAGAGCTAAGCCGGGCGGTGGTGGCGCACGCCTTTAATCCCAGCACTCGGGAGGCAGAGGCAGGCGGATCTCTGTGAGTTCGAGACCAGCCTGGTCTACAAGAGCTAGTTCCAGGACAGGCTCCAAAGCTGCAGAGAAACCCTGTCTCGAAAAACCAAAAAAAAAAAAAAAAAATTCTGTGTGGTTATTTTGGGGCTAAGCTAGCCGGGCGGCTGGGAAAAACAAGCAGGACTTCCTCCTACAGAGACAATCGCTGGTAACTCCATTGAGCTATTAAAGGGCTTCCTTCTATACAAATGTGTGATAAACTCTGTCTAGACTTTGTGATCTCTTTGCCTCACACTTTCTAACAAATCATGTTCTCCTCTTTCCTTCCAGTAATTCCTCTTATGGTATGAGTGTGAAGTCCTCTTCACGGGTCTATGCTGGGAACACTTAGTCTCCAGCAGGTAAGTGCTGTTTGGTTAGGCTGGGGAACCTTGGGTAGTAAAGCTGACTGCAAGCATGGGTTGCTGGTGGCATATAGTCCAGATCCACTTGCTGTTTCTTGGTTTTGTTGTCTGACTCTGGCAGTGATGTATGCAGAGCCTCAGACCCCTTTTGCCCAGAAATGCAAGCTGCTCCTACCAGTGATATTTCTTCCAAGATGGACTGTTCCTCTGAGACCATGATTCAAGTAATTTTTTCCCTGTCCAGATGTTTTTAGCTATTTTATAAAAGTAATGACAGAAGTAATTAACACAGTTACAGAGGCTCCTTCTTCTATCAGGGTTAGTGAATTTCCTCAATAGCTAAAATTGCTATAGATCAAATAATCACTAATTTTGACAGTTTTTATAATTAGTAGAATTATTAAAATTATTATTATATAAGAACTGCAGTGACAGAAAATTTTGTCAACTATTCTGAAAATGAAAAGAATCTGAGGCTTTTGTTCCTAACTGACGAATTTCTACAAATACATTTTCTCACTTTTTATTTTTTATAATTCTAAAACCTTTTCTTTGTAATAAAATTACATTTCTCCCTTTCATTTCCTTCCCTCAAACAGCCCCATATATCTTTCCTTGCTCTTGTTCAAATTTGCAGCCTCTTTTATCAATAATTGCTGTGTGTGTGAATGTATATGTATGTACATGTAAAACCCTAAATATAATATGCTCAATTTACATAATGTTACTTGTATGTGAGTTTTCGTGTTTGACTGTTTGGCACTGGACACAAGCTCTTCCCTGGGGAAGAGTACCTCTTCTACTCCTCAGTTGCCATAGTCCTTAGTGTGTGGGGGTGGGTGGGTGGGAGGGGTTATGCATTTCTCCCATCCAGTCAGCATGACAATCGGTTTTATCTTTGTTCAACTCACATTTTGGCTGTCATGCTGGTGAGACTTTAGGGGTGACACTACTAGGAGACACAATCTCACAGCCAACTCCCTGATCCTCTGACTCTTTCCCCAAACTTTCACTCAAATTTTAATGGAATGTATCGCATATTTTTCTTTCATATTGAATAGACTTTTGTCAAATATTGAGATCAAGAGCTAAGTATAAATGTTTCTCAGTTAAAATGATTACATTTCAAGAATGATTACAATCAAGTAATTAAAGTCAATTATTGTTTGATAACACCAAAGGAATGTAAAGATAATGAAAAAAATCCCTCAAGTTTTCACCTAGTCTAATTACCTTACAATATTAAGGTGAAAATCAAGACAAATCAAACAAATTTGAAGATCTTTTGAAGTTTCATACAACCATATGATCTCAAATTATCTATATCATATATATATATATACATGAACTAGTTATAGCAATAGAGCATAGTATTAATTATTTTGTCTTAATAATCAGAACTAAGATCTCTAAAAATTAAATTTCCTGCTACCTCACTCCACAACATGTCCAAAACATGCCATTTCTCAGTAATTACCTTGGGTCTGGTTTTGGTACCTAGGCATATGAGGCATGAAGTTCTTTCTGTTATGTGCACAAGTCTTGGCTAAGTCTGACTTCATATCGTATCTGACTTACTATCCTATCACCTTCACAGGATACTATGACTTTTCTGAGTATTCAGCATGAGCATTTTGTTCCCCATTTATTACTACCTGTCTTATCACCTGCAACTTTTCAGTGGCTATGCAGTTCTTGGTTAAACAAATATGTGCACTTGAATGCAAGACTAAATTATATGTTTTGCATGTGTTCCTTGTTTTCCACCTATTCAGTCCTTCCAATTCTCCAATTTGGGCTTATAGTCTAATTACTGCTGCCCACTATATCCTGCATTAGTAGTCCATCCTACCCAATATTTGTAACATACATCCTCCAAGGGCATTAATCCTTTTTCTCACTCTTCTACGGATGTGTCTGAACCCCATTCATAATTAAATATTATCCACGTGTTCCAAAATTATTGTCATCTTTCTATAACCTCTATAGCCATTTTCCCACTGCTTGCTACACATTCTCTTAGAGACAATTCAAACTCACCTTTTGCATTCAAGATGTTTGTCTCAAGTCAAAGTCAAACATACAAAATACAAAAATATGCCATTGACAACAGCACAAATGCAAAAATGTTATAACTATGTAATACTCGTCTAAGGTGACACTTTTAATCTGATGTTATCTCATAACACTGAATTTTAATTTAATTTTAATTTAATTGTAGAAGCAAATGAAAACAATATTCACATCCCAGTACTGCTTTTTTTTGCTAAGAATTCTTCTTATAACCTTTTCTCTAATATCATATGAACGATCATCTATAATGAACATTTACAAGCTAAGATTGGTTTCCACAGTAACCAACACCTGGCAAATCCCGTGCCCATGTCTGGAGCATTAGGGACTTCAGAGGTCTTGGGTGATCCTGTTGGTCTCGGGGTTTTCAGTCCTCAGCTGAGCCCTAGTCTTTCCCAGTGGGTTCCAAGCTCTTGACACTGGGTTAAGAGCTGGGAATTCGACTCTTTGGGCTATAAAGGAGCATGGCCCCTGAGGAATAACTGTGCATTCAAGATGATCTACTCTCCACCAGTCAGAACCTCCACAGAGCAGCAGGGGCAGAACAAACTGGCCTTGGGAAGACAGCAAATCACCAGAATGTGTCTCCAGGGCAGTTGCCACTGTGTATTTGAGAGATAGCACAAACAGGAGGGCATGAAAATTTCCAAGCAGAACAAATGTTTTATTAAAACTTATTTTAAAATTCTAGTTAAGATAGAGAACAACCTAACTCCCACTTTAAAAAGATTTAAAGTATCATCTATTTATTTCCTTATATGATGCATTATCATATAGTAGCGCCTTTTTTTTCTTGATCATTCTTTTCTTTCTCCAGTATTGTTTGGTCAGTTTTGAGCCTAGTATCATGTATAATGTCTGAGTTTCTATAATTTTAAAGTTGGTCATTGGTTGTTCTCCTATTTTCTCAGTCTATGGACACCAGCAAGTTCCTCTGTTTTGTGGGGAAAACAAAAGAAAGTAGATTTTTCTCTTTCTGTTTGTGGTTGTTAAGGTTTCTAACTCTTAAAAATCCCTAAACTAAAAGATGTTGAAATAATTGGTATCACATTGAGAGGGTGGCCTTCTGGGTCTCTGTTTTCTTAGGAGACCCAGGCTGTGTAGTTATGACACAGCCACTGGTAAACGGAGCATGACCTCCACCACTCTGGGGGTCCTGCCCAGTATATGGAAATAATAACTTTATGTAACATTTTAATACATCTGAAAGATTCAAGACCTATTGCTCATTTCACCACTAATCAGTCTCAGAGAAGTAGAATGTACGAGTGATGTTTAGTCTATTTTCTCAGCATACCCACGTCTCCTCCATTCTGAGAAATTAAACCAGCACACACTTCAAATGGTAATTATGAATTTTATGATAATGGCTATATTTAGCACAGACTGTCGTGTGAATTGCAGCATGTAGTACATTAGTAACCTGGCATTGTGTACATGGATAATAAACCCCGGTTTCTGAATATATTTTATAAATACATAGCCATGATCTAAACAATTGCAAACCACTATGAATGCAGTATGCTGTAATTTTCACCACGAGTATTTTAAATAAAATAAATATTCACTCAAGGCAAGACATTTTGAAAATCAGAACTAGAATTTATATTGGCAATATAGTTTGTAAAAATATATTCTTTAAAACATGAGTCTTGTTTCATATGTGCATTAAAATGCCCTTTGAATGATTAAATTTCTGAAAGATTAGACATCTTCATGATAAAATTGATATCAAACATTGCAAGCTCATAGGTTTTAGAATAAAAAGTATATTACTATAGAATGAATCTTTTAAAGACAAAACAAAGAGGGAAACACTAATGCTCCCTCAGAACAAAGTCCATTTGCATCAGACAACACACAGTCCTAAAAGAGTAACATATTGTAAATGTTTTCACTAGCATGTTGAACAAAGTACCAGCAGAAAACACAATGTCTAAATCACACACTCTTCAGTAAAGAATACCTTTCCTCATATTGTAATCCCCTTAAAGATTGATGCCACTTTGGGTTTCTAAGAGCATTTTAAAAAGCTGTATATATAACAGACAAAAAAACCTCTCAAGAGTCCCCAAACCAAATTTCATCACTTTTGGTGATGAATAAACACAACTTGCTTAGGCATCCAGCTTTGTTAATGAAAGCAATAATTTCCCTCTGGAGTTTTAAATTTCAAAGCACGGGACTTGGGATAAATGCATGAAGTGCCAACGAGCAAACAATGCATTTTCTTGCTTATTTAATTTGGCCTTTTTCCCAGGATTTGCATTAGGATTCAAAAGGATCCACCTTTTGTCCCTCAAGTTTCTGATCCTGCGATCTCAATATGCTCCTTAAACTAGGAGCTCTCGTCCGAGTTCCCACCTGCCTTTCTGCTGCTACTGCATGGGACAGTCTTCAGCGAGGCTTACAGAGCCTCGCTTGTCAGTCTTTTACTAGTAAGAAGCCCACACTTACGGTGAAATCCCGCTCTTCAACTTAAAAAACTCCAGTGGCTGGCCAGTTCTAGCATTGCTGATCCAGCATCCCTCAGGCGAAGTCCAACCTTTCCCGGGAAGTGTACCGAGGGATTAGTCTGACTTCCCCTAAATTCTCTCCTCTGCACAGTAAGAGCTAATCTTTCCTGTATGAAGCAGGAGATGGTGTTGCTATGACAACAGAGCACATTCTAACAGTGGGACTACTGAGATGAGCCTTCAAAGACTCAGAAGCTTGCACTCAGTCTTCCTCCAGGGCGATGGGTTTCTTCCTTTAGGATTTAATCCCCCAACAAGTTGACTGTGAGCCCGGCGTGTTGATTATCTATGTATTTTGCTACAGGGGGATCAGTGCTGAAGAACACGGATGGATGATGCAGGAGTTATTTAATAAAAGTGCCATTCTTGGCTGTATTAAATTTCTAATTGTAACTGGTCCATAAAGCTCTCTTACCCCACTTTAGTTCACCACATTCTGCTTCACTTCGGGTTTCCCCAAACAACAAAAATACACTAAGAACTGGTGCAGGGGAATCCTCATCTTTTGTGGTAGTGGTTGTTGTATATTATCACCAGTGTGTTGACTTGATGGTTAGGTACATTCACACACACACACACACACACTTTCATTTTTCTCTCTCCAGGATTAATGTCTAGAGGCTTCGGGTTTCAGAGTGGGGGAAGGGAGATGCTAACAAAAGCAAAGAGCCGCAGCCATATTTTGCATACATGTATTAGCCAGAGAACAATTAAAGCTAGCATCAAGCATCTAGAAAAATCATTCTAATGTGAATGCCTACACAACAGCCATGGAGACCAACTGTCAGACCATGGAGAGTCTCACTTCATCTACTGTTTTCAAACAGAAATATTATCTACAATTATAGATTGTAACTAGCTGACCATGCATTTTAATAGTTCAAAATGTGTACTTTTTCAACACTTATTTCCTTCAGAAAGATCACTGTAATTCAAATGCAGACATTCCTTTCGATGGAAGGAAAGATTAAGGGAAACGTCTCTCTTCTTGGTAGCACAGGTTTACCCTAAAAATCAAGACAGGACTATACCCAGAGTGACACTTAGACGCTTTCCTCATGTGAATGTATCTGCATGCAGTACTCACGAGTGCTGGTGTACATGAATATGTGGCTCAGAGGTCAACACTCATTGCTATTCTCAGCCACTCTCTACCTCCTGTTTTTGAAGGAGTGTCACTCATTGCACTTGGATCTTGCCAGTTCAGCTGTCACAGTGGGCTAGCATGCTCTGAGCATCACCTGTCCTGGCGTCCCCAGAACAGGTGGCTGTGCCTAGCTTCTACCCGAGTGCTGGGCGTCTGACCTCAGATGCTTGTGCTTGCATGACTGAGCCACCTCCCCAGTGCCAGCCTTGCTGGCTGACAGGTCATTTCCCCATTATCTTCCCATTTCTTAATCCTTTATTTCCGGAATAGCTGCTTTTAATGAACTGTCGTGTTATTTCCACCGGCTTCCACTGGGCTCATTTTTGGCTACACCAAAAATCTACAACACCTGCCTTCCTCTTGCAGGGCTCCTGCAGAACAGGACTGCAATGTTATTATTAACCAGAAGTGAAAGGCACCCTAGGGAAGATGATGTCAATGTCCCATTGATTGTTTGGAAAAATCCTTGTTCTTGGCCTCTCACCCTAATGTGTTTGGAAAGCTTTAAGTATTAGATAGATTTCAATATTGAGCTTAAGGTATGTGTTTTCATCTAGTGGCTCACATAAAGTGAACGTGGCATTTTAAAGCTCTTTCTGATTTGTGCTCTTGGTTTCTATTCCAGTGAAAAGTATGAGTTATCTTTGTCTGATGTGTGCCTTGGTCTGCTTCCACTTTAGGATGTATGGGACTCATCCCCTCCCCCATCGGGACATTCGTTTCTAGGGATTATCTGAAGATTTCGTCCCATAATTCAAAAAGTTACAGCATCTGCTTTCATTATGTTTGTTATTATCTAATTAGTAAAATGATTTTATTAATTTCTCCTCTCATCTTCTGGGAAACTGGATCAATGCCAAAACAAGTAAACAACATATGGCTTGCTTTCAAAACCAACCAACCAGGATTATTTATTCCTAAAGAAATTTTTAGCTTTAAAAACGTGTTGAAATAATTTCCTGCATTAATAGTAATGTTTACCATCTGCTACTCCTTTTAGAATGACTACCTGGGGAACAATTGCATTCAGTATTTCTAGTTCCCTGTCCCCTTAAGAAGAAAACGCTATTTATACAGTTTTTATGGAAGTCATGATGTGGTACCCCTCACACTTGAGTTTTAAAAATGAGTTGTAACCAAGTAAGAACATGCGTAAGTCACTCTTATTCTAAGAAATCTAAGATGAAAATTTTTTATCAGGTATTATTTATATGAATTTCTATTTTTCAACATAATAATCACTATGTCAAATAAATCACAATATTATGTTTACTTAGAGGAAACAGAGAAAGGAAACTTCATATTTCTCAGATATGAGTTATAAAGGTCACAACAGTTTCAATTTTGTGTGGGTCAAAGACTTTGTCTACAGAGTAGCAATACTGGGAGATAAGAGCAGCAGGGTTGTTTTAAAAGGGTTTGCAGGAATCCACCTGTCTCCTTTTATCATTGCTTCACATGGCTATGTGACCAATATGAGATGGAGCCCATTGGGCAGTCCTTAGGTTACTAGTCATGCGCCTGCCCTTTAAGGATGGCCAGCCCCCTGCTTCTCTTATTGCTTTAGCTGGAGATGTGAATATTTGGTTCCTGCCTGTGCTACCAGCATCATGTGCTGCCACACTCTGCCTTCCCAAAATGAGAAACCTAACTAATCTTAACATACCTCAGTTTCCTAAAAAATCAAAGTAAGGGAAATAATAACATATCTCAGTATAAGAATTTAAGTTACATTTATACATAAACATTTTTTCATGATGTCTGGCATAGTGTGTAAATAATAGAGATTACATATAATGGAAAATATAAGGATTAAATATTCTTCTTTGTTTCTGTTCTCTCTCTCCTCCTCCTCCCTCTCTTTCCCTTTTTCTTTTGGGTTTTCAAGACATAGTTTATCCATGTAACAAGCCTGTCTGTCCTGGAACTCACTTTGTAGACCAGGCTGGCCTCGAACTCACAGAGATCTGCCTGCTTCCTGTCTCTTGCACCACCATACTCAGCCTTGTTTCTGTTTGAATATATTGTCCACAGAAAAGCATGCATGTAATACAATTTATGAAAAATTTTGCATGTCATCCATATTATTTGAATATCTAATAGTGAATTAATAATATCTTAGAATTCTAAACATGACAGAGAAAAATAGAAACTTATTTATGTAACAAGTAAGTATGGTTTAATAATAGTAATAAATTTGTAAATAGAATTTCAGTGACTGAAGTCAATTTAAACATGTTTCTGTCATGCATGAACTATATCTTAGGTAGTTGATTTGACACTTCCTTATAGATAGTATGGTAGGCACTAGGGTACTTAGTGTTATATCACTGGGCTATAGAGAGTTACAAAAAAGGATCATGGGAACTATGAAGCCGCATGGTTGACCAACAGTCTCAAGGGACTCTGGGAAGGCTTCATAGAAGGAATGATCACATTTTAATTAGCAAATATAAAAGTAAATATTCAAATATTTTTACTTTTATAGCAGACAGTAATATTCCATGACATCTCTAAAATTTTCAGACTTGGTAAACAAAATAGATACATAAAAATTAAGGGGAATACCATTGAGATATATAAATAAAATTACTGGTCATGATATATTTGCAACATTAAATATATTGGTATCAACAAAAGCAATATTCTTACAAAGTAAATATGTGACTACACAATAGAAGTAGAACCTTATTTTTGATACTTTCTTCCTTTTTGACATTAAAAATTAACCACAGAAGCATAATTAAACCATGCTTTAAATTGTACAACAAAATATATTCCAAATGAGTAAAAGGCTTAAATTTCTTAAGAATTTATTAAAATGTTGGAAAAATTAAGAGGGAATTTTAAAGACATATACCTGGAGGTAAAAAATGAAAAAAAAGTAGTGCCTGGTTCCCAACTATATTAATTTGTTCTCACATTTTTAAAGTACTCATTGGGTAGCCACAAGTACATGTAGATGGTAGAAATATATGCAAGATAGTTTTTAAATTGTAAACATTTGGTATCTAGCCACAAACAAAAGCAAAACTTTACCATTCAAAGTGTTAATTATTTTGATATAATTATACACAGAATACTATGACAAGAGGTAGAGGAGTTCTCCTCTGTCTGTCCTGCTATAAGAAATTGGGCACACAAGTCATCTAGTGAACAGGTAGGTTAAGCTAGAATGTAATAGTCTACCTATCTGGCTAAAAATCAAATAAAAGCTAAGTTTTAAAATATATGTTTGAAATATATTTCTAGGCATCAGATAGCCAAAGAGCAAATGAGTTGAGTGTTCAAGGCCTCTGAGAGAAAACTCAAAAAAATTCTTAAGAGAGAAATGTCAACACACTTTCTATGCTGCCCTCCAACCCCCATAGGGAGAATTACCAACTTTTGTGCAAAGAGTATTCAAAGACTGAGACTTTGAAAGCATGGAGAGAGAGAGAGAGAGAGAGAGAGAGAGAGAGAGAGAGAGAGAGAGAGAGAGAGA
>JABTXL010007882.1:18467563-18479890 GCA_025134845.1 Neodon shergylaensis | reverse complement strand
AGAGAGAGAGAGAGAGAGAGAGAGAGAGAGAGAGAGAGAGAGAGAGAAAAGACCTTCTGGAAAACTCATAATAGTAGGTAAAAAACAGGTAGCCTATTAAAAATGGCAGACAGGATGTTAAGTAGTCAAGAGTGCAGAGAAGTAGCCTCCTGTTTCATGCCAAGTATTCTTCTATTTCACAGGGGGGGAAAGGCAAAGAAGAAGAGCAGAAAATGACCAGATTGTACTTTAAAAGTACCTAGTACTGCCAGAGACAGGAGCTCACTGTGAGAATAGAAACCCGATATCAAATAAATTTATCATTTGTTCTGACTCAAATGGTCTTGCCCATCTGGAAAAAAAAATCTCTGAAATAGGTAATTTCCCCCAAGATTTCCAACTGCTTTTTTTCATATATAATATTCTGAGTTTAAAATTTAAAATATTTGAAAAGATTCTAAAATTATGGCTAAGAAGATAAAAGAGCTAATTTTTACAATGCTAATGGAAAGAGATGCCCAGATGTTAGAACATCTGAAGCTGCAGTGAGACAATGGTGGCCATGATATCCAAAGGGAAAGATGGGAACAGGGGCCATTTACCCAAACTGGAACATGTCAATGAGAATATGTGGTTCCCCAAACTTAAAATGTAAGATAATTAAAATTAGGCATCTGCTAGGTCAACTGTATGGGTGGTAGCAGACAGAAAGGTGGGCATAAGTAGAGGATTGGAACATGGCTTACTGAGTCAAATGGCTGGAAAGATTAATAGGAACCTTCGGGAAACAGGACATTGATGATATCAGTGTGGTTTCAAAAGTAGATCTCAAAATTGGATGATACACCATACATTTCAATGATAAAACTTGATAAATTTGACCTTTACAAACAATAAAAAATGTAATGGTTTATTATAAATTCCATGGAGCTCATTGATTCAAAGTACAACTGTTGATTTTTGCAGAACTGTCATATTTTTTGGCAACATATGGCTGTAACTGTCAATCAAACATGCTTCTGAATGGATGCTGGTTCTGGTTTAAACTGTTAAATACTGCAAGAATATAATGTTGAAAATGAATGTTGGAAATTGTGTGCCAGTAATAGTAATATAAGTGAATTATTTATGGATCCAGTACCTTTTCAAGTCCAGGTCCAATTGTGATTTATGTGTAAGTGATGAACTGAACCTTCATGGTTGTATAATGTCCATCTCTGCATTTGCAGATGGTTGTTTTAGTGTGTGTTCTGTCTGATACAAGTCCAGCCACCGCTGCTTTATTGTTACATAGCGTCCATCTCTGCATTTGCAGATGTCTGTTTTAGTGCTTGTTTTGCCTGATTCCAGCCCAGCAGGGAACATCTGCATCCCTCATTTAGTCAAGATGCAACTGGCAAAAAGGAAAAAAAAAAAAAAAGAAGGGACTCGCATGGCGGTGCACGCATAAATCTCAGCACTTAGGGACTGAGGTTGGGAAATGTCATAGTTTGAGGCCATGTTGATCTTCATAAGTTTCAGAAGAATCAGGATTATACTGAAAACTTGTATAAAATTTTAGAAAACAAAAATTTTTTAAAAAAATATTTAAATATGATCTATATGCAAGTTCCGGAAAATGTCCTTTGAAACTGTTTTTAGTTTTTAATTCGTTTTGTTGGTGTTCCTTTACTGAAGACTTCAAAGATTATTTTTAATGTTTAAGAAAGGTTGAATTATGAACATGCATGTGTGCTGTGTATCATTATGTAGATAAGAGTACTGTTCCCATGGAAGCCAAAGAAAGGCCTTGAATCCTATGGACCTTGAGTTAGCAGCATTTGCAAATTGCCTGGCTTAGGAGCTGGGAAGTGACCTGGACCCTATGCTGGAGCAGTATATGCTCTTAACCACTAAAACATGTTAGCTGCTTTTCAATCAATTACCTACGTAGGGGAGAACACACTTCTGCCAGGTTAAACTTGCTTCTGTGTGTTGTTTAGCTCTTTGTCCTTCTGCCATTCTCTTTCCTCTTTGTATACACATTAATACCGATTTTTAGATTTTTGTGTTTGTCATTTCAATTTCATATTCAGTAAAAGTGGCCAAAATTAAAACAGGACAGTTTACTATATTTTGCATCTACCTAATTTTATTATACAGTTTGTATATTTCTGTGTTGCATTATAATGCAGAATAATCAATCCACCTCCAGTTTAAGCTTACAAGTCACTTTATAGAGGCAGGTTTCTTGCTAACTCAATAATGTCTTCCTCAATCAAGATATCTCTTTTCTTGCTATCATCTGGTTCTAGAGAAATTCCCAGGAATCCACAAGGATGACCCCAGCTAAGATCCTAAGCAGTAGAGGAGAGGGGACTTGAACCTGCCTTGCCCAGTAGTCAGACTGATGGACATTTTAAATATTACCATAGAACCTTCATCCAGCAGGTGATGGAAACAGAGTCAGAGACCTGCATCGGAGCACTGGACTGAGCTCTCAAAATCCATCTGAAGAATGGGAGGAATGAGAATATGAGCAAAGAGGTCAAGACCATGATGGGTTCACCCACTGAAACAGTTCACCTAAGCGAATGGGAGCTCACCAACACTAGCCAGACTGGAAAGGACCAAGCATAGGTCCAAACTAGTCCCTCTAAATGTGGGTGACAGTTGCTTGGCTGGGGCAGACTGAGAGGCCACTGGCAGTGGCACCAGGATTTATCCCTACTGCATATACTGGCTTTGGGGGAATCTATTCTCTTTGAATGGATTCCTAGCTCAGCTTAGATATAGTAGGGAGGGCCTTGGGCCTTCCCCAAAGCAGTGTGCCTTACCCTCTGGGAGAAGTGGATAGGGGTGGGGTGAGAGGGTATATGGAGGGAAGGGAAGGAGGGGAGGGAGTGGGAACTGGGATTGGTATGTATAATGAAAAAAAAGACAGTTTGTTTTCTTTTTTATAAAAAGGAGAAAAAGAAAGAAAAATGTCACCTTATAGTAAAGACAAACTAAGCTCATGCCTGTTTATAATTAAATCTCTGTTTTTCAAGGATTAGACTGTGACCCACCTGTATCCTTAGCTGCAATTGCTTCTGTGCTGCCAGGAATGGCAATCACGTCTTTGTTTCAAAAACTTAATAACCATCTTAAACCCTGTCTTTGTTTCAAAAGGGTTGTTAGGACTACCTTGTTATGACTAGCTTTTGTTAGGACTACTGAGCAATCATGTCTTTGTTTCAGGAGGTTCTGTTTCTCTAACCCTGCCTTTTTGCCCCTCCAAATCCCCCATTTGGAAACCTGCTACCTACCTCTGAGCTATAACGCCCCTTATCTTCCTCATGTCTAATGCTGATCTCTTGAACCTGCCTTACGGGGAGGCAGCCCATGTATATGAATAAAAGAATCCTATAATTAATTTGGCCATAATGATCTGGGCTGGTGGTGTTTTTCTCCCATTTTTCGGATTAGTCATACTTTTTTTTCATGTAAATCTGAAGAACTTTTCACGTTTTTTAAGGCAGACTGAAGGAAACAAACTCAGTTTTCATTGTGTGACACAATTCTTAATTTGCCCTCCCCTTGTTTTACTGAACTTGGTATCTTGGTCAGCGTTTTTCTTCTGAGAACTTTGAAGATATCATTCAGCTGCCGCTGGTCTGCCAGGGTTCTGCTGAAGTCCTTCCAGTAGCTCTCACAGGCAGGACAAGTCTCTTTTCTCCTCTGTTTTCACTACTCTTGCTGTCAGATGTTTGACTGTTCTGTCTTACTAGTGGTCTCTGAAGTTATTCTAGTTAGAGTTGACCAGATCTGGACATTTGTTTATTTGTTTAAGTGAATTTCCTGTCCACTTGTTTTCTCTTATTGTTCTTAAATTTCAATCTTTTGCATATTGGTCTGCTTGACTATGCCTATTATGTTCCTTACACTCTTTGTTCTAATCTTCATTCATGACATGTCATTTTATTCAATGACAGTTATATGACCTGTCTCCAAGTTCACTGTTCCTTCTCTCTGGTTGAATCAGATACTAAACATTTCAAGAAAAAAAAAATTTCAATTTAGTCACTGTATTTTTGGAGTCCTGCATTTCTTTTGGTCATTCTTGCCACCTGTATGTTTCACAAAGATTCACATTTTTATGATAAACTGATTTCCAGATGTTCATGCAGTTGTCTATCTGAATTCGCTTTGAGCTCAAAATTCATGTTTTATAACAGTATTCCAAGCCTTCTTTCAGAAACTTCACTGATATGATTTCCTTCATTTGATCAAACCACACTTTCTCCTCTCATTGTATGCCTTTCTGTTTGGTTGTTGTATAACTGTCATCCTTGTTTGGTAAATTTAAAAATTATTGTTGGCTTTTCCAGTATCACTGTGCATGCTTCATTTTTACTGAAATGTCTGTAATGTCTGTAGTGTTGCAAACTCATAACTTGAGAACAGACGTTGAAAAGGTTTGGGCACAATGCAATATTCCTTTTGGTCAGATCTATTTGGTGTCATTCATCTCAAGGCATTGAGGTGGTTTCTAGGTCCTGATTAACACTGACAGATACTGCTCAAAAGTTTAGAAGCAGGCAGTTATAAAAGCATTCTTGGGTCTGGTTGTTCCCCAATACAAAAGATTGGTATTGTTGGGAGTTCTGACAACTCCTATGAAATTTAGCCTCCTGTGTGCCCATATATATTCCCTCTTGCTCCAAATTTCAAACATTATGCATATATATACATATATATATATATAATCACAAAATTGAAAAATGGAATATTATTTTATTAAATTATGCTCAGGTTTTAAGAAAAAATAATAAAACCTGTGTCTACAAAATATATAAATAAATAAACCAACCAACCAACCAAACAAACAAACAAAACTACATCTCTTTTGGGATTTTAAAGTCAATTATAGATGAAGCCAAAAGTCCTGCCCCTTCTGAACCTGCCAATTTTTTTGAACTGGTTCAGCCTTCAATTAGATCTGCTTCTCAGAATAAAACTAGACCTGTGGGTAAATGGCCCATGGATGGCATCTGTCCTATCCTAAAATATTTTAAGCTATACTTATTTATAATAATAGTAATAAGCAACAGAAGTAATATTAGCTGTACTATATTCCAAATAATTTTAAAATCGAAATGATTATATGATTGGGTGTCCATGAAACACACCATGGAGGAAATTGTACTTGAATGTTTCTTTAGTGTAACCATCATGCCTTCTACATCTCAGTTCTAATTGCACATTGCCATGGAGATAGCAAGTGGATATAAAATACCACTCATAAAAATCAGTATTAATTACAATAGTGTGAGTTATTAATAGCTTTACGTACTTTCCTTTATCTGAAATTCCATGCATACTTTTAAAAAGGCAGAGCACAAATTCAGAAGTTGTGGTGGCTGATGTGCTATTGACTTTGGCTTCTGAAAAACAAAATTATCAGTATGATCTGCCCCAGCCCCTTTATTTATACTGTGCTCTGGCCACATTGACACTGTTTTACCAGGCTCTACTTCTTCCTAGGAGGCTCCACATCCATATCCATATTCACATTCACATTAATCCAGCGACCTGTGTCTCATTTCTCCATTGTTCTTCCTGCTTTGTCCTACCTAATAGGCCTTCATCTCTTTAGGATTATCTGACACTCTCCTGCATACAGCAACCTTCACTGGAACCCTCCAGTATGTTTCTGTTTGGGTAAAATGACACTTTATATTTTTTATTTGTTGTGTCGTTAATTATCTTCGGTATTGAAACCATCATAACTAAACTGAACACCCTGAGTGCAAAAAAAAAAAAAATGCCTTTCACTACTGGGTATCACAGTTTATTATAGTGCCTACAATCAGAAATCCTTAAAATTATAAACACTGTGATAATGAGTAAATCGTTAAATGAATGAGTAACTAGTGTTATAAAGAATAAAATTAAACAATGTCTGCTCAGACAATAATTACTGCATTTTTATTCCCACAGCCTCTGCCTTCTGACATCCTTTGTTTCTGACCTAGAAAACGCAGTAATAGATTCTGCTCTTCTCACCTCTACCTTCCTAATCAATTCTCTGGACTCTGCTTAAAAGAGACTTTATCAGATGCCAATTCTATCCCTCATCAAATTCCCATCCATTTTAGGTTGAATATAAAACCTTTATCACGGCAAGAATTAGTGTTGGGTATCACTAGAGATGTTAGTGAGACACACTGATATGCACTTTGTGCACACAGAGCTGTCATTTGCATGTAACTCTGGCAGGTGCACATGCTGCACACTCAGTATAGCTTAAGCCTCATGGCAGCCTGAAATATTGTCCCATTCTGTGACACATGCCTTGTTCAAAGCCCCGCCTTCCTTCTGCTCTGGCTTTTTTATTTAGTTTGTGCCAAGGAACCATTGACATTCTTATTAAAGTCAGTAGACTATTTCCGTATGTAATTTATGTTCTTTTGGTTTCATGGTCTATGTGTTTTGTGTTCTTAATGCAAGCGCTTTCTCTTCTTCCCTCCCTCCTCTCCACCCTGTCTCCCTCTCTTGTCCTGATTCTCTACTTCTTTTTCTGGCTACTCCTGATTATTCTTTCAAGGCAGAGGTTCTCAACCTGTGTGGTCTCAACCTCTTTGGGATTGAACAACCCTTTTACAAGAATCACTTATCAGATGCCCTACATAGCAAATATTTACATCATGACTAATAACAGTATAACAATTAGTTATGAAGTAGCAACAAAATGATTTTATGATGGAGTCACCACAACATCAGGAACTGTATTAAAGGGTCACAGCATTAGGAAGGTTGAAAACCACTGCTTTAGGGTTTACTTCGGGGGCCTCTTGTTTTTAGCAGCCACTCCTGAAGGCACTCTTATTCAGTGTTTACACAGTGCTTTTGTGCAATTTGACATTGCTTCCTGGGATTCCTCTTTAAAAACAGACAAACAAACAAACAACTGTCAGCGAGTTAGCTCTGTATCCCATAGTCTCCTCTTCCAGAAATATCTCTCCGGGATTGGGTTTTCCTGGGTCTTCTCTAATCAGTGACTTGTAGACAGATGTACCCCTGTAAACTCAGAGCTGAGCTTTGAAGAAAAGCCATGATTTTTCTTAGTTTCCTCCTTTTCTCTAGGTGGATCCAAGGCTAAGAAACCTGTGTCCTAAAGATATGATGGAGAAGGGGCCCATTTGCCAGAAGAAATGAGCCTGCCAGCACCTGCCCAGCAAGACATTGAGGGAGTCAGTCTTGCCTGCCCTGCCAAGTCAGTCCCACAGATGCAGGTTTGGCACTGTCAGCTAACCTCCGTCAATCACAAAGTTACAAAAGACATAAAGTACTTACTTTTCAAACATTTGTGCTTTGGAACTGTGTATTTTGTAACCAAAATATTCAATCCTTGGTCAATGGCCAGCTCCAAGGGGATATGCCTTCTTCCCACTCTGTTCTCACAACTCCTTTAAGAGTACATTCTAGGTTTTCGAGCTACCCAACCAGCACGGAGACCTGATCTTGGCGCTAGGAGAGCCAGCGAGGGGTGAGTTGCTGATCCCGTGGCTTCAGCCCGGGACTGGGAACTCGGAAGTTCCTCAAACCCCTATCCTTCCTGGGCTCTCTGCAGGGCCTCTACTCCCTGCATACTGCCTCTTTCTTCCTATCCCACCCAGCTTGCATCCAGAACCCTCCCTTCTTCGGCCCCTCTGCCCTCTGTGAACACACAACATCTCCCAGCTGAGCCTGTCTGGGCGCTGGGACTGAAACCTCAGGGCACCCAGGTGGGCGGGAGTTCCTTTGTTTCAATAGCCTGCCTGCACCAAAGAAGGTAGACCTGATCTCAGCGACAGGACAGCCAACACTGGGCACGGAGACCTGATCTTGGCGCCAGGAGAGCCAGCATTAGGGAGAGCCATCATTGGGCACGGAGATCTGATCTCGGCACCAGGAGAGCTATCACTGGGGAGAGCCATCACTGTGAAGATACATCAGTAGGAAAGAAGACCTGATCCTGTAAAAGAAGATCCATAGGGGAGCATTCGGAGGAAGAGATGGGCAGGCGCCAATGCAAGAATTCACCCAACAATCTGAAAAGCAACATGAATCCACCAGAAACCAGCGACCTCACAACAGGAGGACATGAACACCTTAACCAAGAAGAAGTAGAAAAAAATCGACTTTATGAAAGTGATTGACGCCCTTAAACAGCATGTAAAGAACACCCTTATAGAAATGGATGAGAAATATAACAGTAAGTTTGAAGAATTGAATAAATCAGTGAATGACACCCTAGAAAACCAAGGAAAAACAATCAAACAGATAATGGAAACAGTTCAAGACTTGAAAACTGAATTGGAGGCAAAGAAGAAAACACAAACAGAGGTTCGGCTGGGCATGGAAAATTTAAGTAAACAAACAGAGACTACAGAAACAAGCATAACCAACAGAATACAAGAGATAGAAGAAAGAATCTCAGATTCTGAAGATACCATAGAGAAAATAAACACACTGATCAAAGAAAACAGCAAGTCCAACAAACTTTCATCACAAAACATTCAGGAAATCTGGGACACAATAAGAAGACCAAACCTAAGAATAATAGGTGTAGAAGAAGGGGAAGAAGTGCAGCTCAACAGTCCAGAAAATATATTTAATAAAATTATAGAAGAAAACCTTCCCAACCTAAAGAAAGATATACCTATGAAGGTTCAAGAAGCATACAGAACACCAAATAGGCTGGATCAAAAAAAAAAACATCCCCTCGCCATATAATAATCAAAACACTAAGCATACAGAATAAAGAAAGAATATTAAGAGCTGCAAAGGAAAAAGGCCAAGTTACTTATAAAGGTAAACCTATCAGACTTACACCTGACTTCTCCATGGAAACCATGAAAGCCAGAAGGTCCTGGATAGATGTATTGCAGAAACTAAGAAATTACGGATGCAAGCCCAGACTACTATACCCAGCCAAGCTTTCGTTCACTATAAATGGAGAAAATAAAACTTTCCAGGATAAAAACAAATTTAAACAATACGTAGCCACAAATCCAGCCTTACAGAAAGTAATAGAAGGAAAAGCACTAACCAAGGAGTCCAGCAATGACCACAATAACTCAGACATCTAGAGACCTTTCACCAACACAACTCAAGGTAGGGAAACACACAAACTCTACGACTAAAAAAATGACTGGAGTTTACAACCACTGGTCATTAATATCACTTAATATCAATGGACTCAACTCACCTATAAAAAGGCACAGGCTAAAAGATTGGATAAGAAAACAGGATCCAACATTCTGCTGTTTACAAGAAACACACCTCAACCACAAAGACAGGCACCTACTCAGAGTAAAGGGCTGGGAAAAGGCTTATCAAGCAAATGGACCTAAGAAACAAGCAGGTGTGGCCATACTAATCTCTAACAAAGTGGACTTCAAACTTAAATCAATCAAAAGAGATGGAGAGGGGCATTTTATACTCATAACAGGGACAGTTCATCAGGATGAAGTCTCAATTCTGAATATCTATGCCCCTAATATAAAAGCACCCACATACATAAAAGAGACATTGCTAAAACTCAAGGCAGCCATCAAACCACACACACTAATAGTAGGAGACTTCAACACTCCTCTCTCACCAATGGACAGGTCAATCAGACAGAAACCTAACAGAGAAACAAGAGAATTAATGGAGGTAATGAAGCAAATGGACTTAACAGACATCTATAGAACATTCCACCCAAATAGGAAAGAATATACCTTCTTCTCTGCAGCTCATGGAACCTTCTCGAAAATTGACCACATAGTCGGTAACAAAGCAAACATCCACAATTACAAAAAAATATTAGTAACCACCTGTGTCTTATCAGATCACCATGGACTAAAGTTAGAATTCAACAACAAGGCTACTTCCAGAAAGCCTACAAATGCATGGAAACTGAACAGTCAACTACTGAACCACACCTGGATTAAGGAAGAAATAAAGAAAGAAATTAAAGTCTTCCTGGAATTCAATGAAAATAAAGAAACAACATATTCAAACTTATGGGACACAATGAAAGCAGTCCTAAGAGGAAAGTTCATAGCATTAAGTGCCCACTTAAAGAAAACAGAGAAAGCACACATTGGAGACTTAACAGCCCACCTGAAAGCTCTAGAAAAAAAAGAAGCAGACTCACCTAGGAGGAGTAGAAGACTGGAAATAATCAAACTGAGGGCTGAAATCAACAAAATAGAAACGCAGAAAACAATCCAAAGAATCAATGAAGCAAAAAACTGTTTCCTGGAGAAAATCAACAAGATTGATAAACCTCTATCCAAACTAATTAAACGGCAGAGAGAGAATATGCAAATTAATAAGATCAGAAATGAAAAGGGGGACATCACCACAGACACAGAGGAAATTCAGAGAACCATTAGATCTTACTACAAAAGCCTGTATGCCACAAAACTGGAAAATGTAAAAGAAATGGACACTTTTTTAGATAAATACCATTTACCAAAGTTAAACCAGGACCAGCTGAACAATCTAAGTAGACCTGTTAGTCGTGAAGAATTAGAATTTGTTATCAAAACCTCCCTACCAAAAAGAGCCCAGGTCCAGATGGCTTCAATGCGGAATTCTACCAGAACTTCCAAGAAGACCTAATACCTATACTCCTTAATGTATTTCACAATATAGAAACAGAAGAGTCATTACCAAATTCCTTTTATGAAGCTACAGTTACTCTGATACCAAAACCACACAAAGACTCTACCAGGAAAGAGAATTACAGGCCAATCTCACTCATGAACATTGACGCAAAAATCCTCAACAAAATACTGGCAAACCGAATCCAAGAACACATTAGAAAAATTATCCACTATGATCAAGTAGGCTTTATCCCAGAGATGCAGGGCTGGTTCAACATACGAAAATCTATCAATGTAATTCATCATATAAATAAACTGAAAGAAAAAAACCATATGATCATTTCATTAGATGCTGAAAAAGCATTTGACAAAATTCAACATCCCTTTATGATAAAAGTCTTGGAGAGATTAGGGATACAAGGGTCATACCTAAATATAATAAAAGCTATATACAGCAAGCCGACAGCTAACATCAAATTAAACGGAGAGAAACTCAAAGCCATCCCACTAAACTCAGGAACACGACAAGGCTGTCCACTCTCGCCATATCTCTTCAATATAGTGCTTGAAGTTCTAGCAATAGCAATAAGACAACATAAGGGGATCAAGGGAATTCGAATTGGAAAAGAAGAAGTTAAACTTTCGTTATTTGCAGATGATATGATAGTGTACATAAGCGACCCCCAAAACTCCACCAAAGAACTCCTACAGCTGATAAACACCTTTAGTAATGTGGCAGGATACAAGATCAACTCCAAAAAATCAGTCGCCCTCTTATACACAAAGGATATGGAAGCAGAGAGGGAAATCAGAGAAACTTCACCTTTCACGATAGCCACAAACAGCATAAACTATCTTGGGGTAACTCTAACCAAGGAAGTAAAAGACCTATTTGACAAGAACTTTAAGGCATTGAAGAAAGAAATTGAAGAGAATACCAGAAAATGGAAGGACGTCCCTTGCTCTTGGATTGGGAGGATCAACATAGTAAAAATGGCAATTCTACCAAAGGCTACTTATAGATTCAATGCAATCCCCATCAAGATCCCAGCAAAATTCTTCACAGATCTTGAAAGGACAATAATCAACTTTATATGGAAAAACAAAAAACCCAGGATAGCCAAAACAATCCTATACAATAAAGGATCTTCTGGTCGCATTATCATCCCCGACTTCAAACTCTATTACAGAGCTACAGTAATGAAAACAGTGTGGTACTGGCATAAAAACATAGAAGTCGATCAATGGAATCGAATAGAAGACCCAAATTTTAACCCACAAACCTATGATCACCTCATTTTCGATAAAGGAGCTAAAAGTATACAATTGAGGAAAGAAAGCATCTTCAACAAATGGTGCTGGCACAACTGGATATCAACCTGTAGAAGAATGAAAATAGACCCATATCTATCACCTTGCACAAAACTCAAGTCCAAATGGATCAAGGACCTCAATATTAGTCCGAGCACACTGAACCTGATAGAAGAGAAAGTGGGAACCACCCTACAACAAATAGGCACAGGAGATCGCTTTCTAAGCATAACCCCAGCAGCACAGACATTAAGGGCAACATTGAATAAATGGGACCTACTAAAACTGAGAAGCTTCTGTAAAGCAAAGGACACTGTCACTAAGACAAAAAGGCAACCCACTGACTGGCAGAAGATCTTCACCAACCCCGCAACAGACAAAGGTCTGATCTCCAAAATTTATAGAGAACTCAAGAAACTAGACTTCAAAATGCTAA
>JABTXL010007882.1:18390396-18462563 GCA_025134845.1 Neodon shergylaensis | reverse complement strand
TTCCCACTTTCTCTTCTATCAGGTTCAGTGTGTTCGGACTGATATTGAGGTCTTTGATCCATTTGGACTTGAGTTTTGTGCAAGGTGATAGATATGGGTCTATTTTCAGTCTTCTACAGGTTGATATCCAGTTGTGCCAGCACCATTTGTTGAAGATGCTTTCTTTCCTCCCACTGAGACAGTGTGGCTGATCTATTGGGAGCTCACCAAGGCCAGCTGGACTGTGACGGAAGAAGCATGGGATAAAACAGGACTCTCTGAACATGGCGAACAATGGGGGCTGATGAGAAGCCAAGGACAATGGCCCTGGGTTTTGATCCTACTTCAAGTTCTGGCTTTGTGGGAGCCTAGCCAGTTTGGATGTTCACCTTCCTAGACATGGACGGAGGGGGGAGGACCTTGTACTTTCCACAGGGAAGGGAACCCTGACTACTCTTTGGACTGGAGAGGGAGGGTGAGAGGAGTGGGGGGAGGGGGAAAAGGGTGTGAGGAGGGGGAGGGAAATGGGAGGCTGGGGGGAGGTGGAAACTTTTTCTTTTTCTCAATAAAAAATAAATAAAAAAAAAAGATAAAAAAAAGAGTACATTCTATGGAGTGGTGGTTCATAAATGCTTATTAAATTAAATCAATAAATTCAATTCTCATCAATATGAATTAAATACAAAATATCCCTGACTTCATACTTTAGATTTTATCAAATTTTTGTTTATGGTGGTGGTGGTGGTGTGTGTGCGTGTATGTGTGTGTTTGTACATGCATTTGGAGGTCAATGGCTTATTGCAGATATCTTTCTCAATTTTTCACATTTGATTTACTATAGGGATGTTTATCACAGAACCCCGAGCTTTCCAGTTTCACTAGCTGAACTAGCCACCAGGCATACTCAGTGCTTTTGTAGTGCTGGAAATCCAAACCCAGATTACATCATTTGTGTGGCAAATGCTCTGTCTACTGAGTCAGGATTCTAGTCTTTTAAAGTCATTTTAATAGTAGTTTTTTTTATCAATGAGAACTTAGTAAATCATTTGACATGTATAGCCCTGTTCACATATTTAAAGACACAAACTGGGTTCCCTCACTATCTTTATATGGTAAATTTTTTAAAAATATGTTTAATTAATTCATAGCATTTATTTTATGCTCCTTCCATCCCTCAAAAAATGTAAGTTAATTAAAGTCTAATTAACTTACATTAATGGTGCTTAATGAAGAAAAGTTTTACTATTTTTTTTCAATTTGGATTCTTGATTTATCTCAAGTTCCCAAAATGGTACCTAGTATTGATGCTTGTTGGTTGGATTTTCATTATTTTTAGACACAAAAGACACATATGGGCTTTGGATGAGAAAGGTTTCCATAGGCTCATATTTGAATAGTTGGTCAACAGTTGGTGGAACTGCTTAGGAAGGATTAGGAGGTGTGGCCTTGGAGGAGTTGTGTCATTGTGAGCAAGGTTTGAGATTTGAAAAGACTGATATCCTGTTTCCCTCTGTGGCATGCCATTTTGAACCAAAATGTGAGATCCTAAATATTACTCCAGCACCATGTCTTCCAGCCTGCTGCCATACTCCCCCATGATAGCCATGGACTATAAGCTCCACAACTATGAGCCTCAAATTCTTTTATAAGTTGCATTGGTCATGGTGTTTTGCCACAGTAAAAAAGTAACCAAAAGCACCCTGTGGAGAAATTGACATGGTTGGTGACTACATAACCCTAGACAAAAATAGTCTCTCTCTGAGTTGGGCCAAACTCTACAGAAGGAATCTGTAAAAATGAGATGAAGAATTTGAAAAACCCTTACCTCCTTAAAATAAAGATGCTATCTATGCAGAAATTCCATTTTTACCTGCTACATTATAACCTTAGCCACAAAAATATTTTTCCGATATTCAGTCTTCCTCTGTTATCTCCAGAATATGTAACTTCAAATAAATGTGACGGATTTAATAAAGATGATGTGCCCAAACTAAGCTGAGTGCCTCCGAGAAGGAAATCTAAAGTAGCAAAACCAGAAAATAAGGCTGTTGTAGTATTTTGAGGTTTTTTTAAATGTTAAAAAATTTTTAAAAAAACACAGAGAACATGATGAATTGTAAGTATTCAGTTTACTCATTGTTTATATGAGAAATCTGAAATATTTGCTGAATTAGAAGAGTATGTTTATCTTAATGGTGCTCTTGACATATGGTGGGTGGAAAACTATTTTGTCATCCAAATCCTGAAAATCCACTTGTGTAGAGAAAGAAGAACATCATGAGCCTGTATAATGTTCACTGATGCATCTATAAGTGAAGCCAACTCCTGAACTCCTTGGAACAATAATTTGCATGAGGTGTCCTTCAGGAATTGTGGCTGCTGCACTACTCTTCCAAAAGATCACTCTTAAGTCACATGTTCAGCATTGCTGGTGTCAAACTGAGTTTCCTGCAAACTGGCTTAAGGATGACAAGATCATTCTTATTCATTCCATACTCATGGAGTCATAATTTATAAACGCCATGAGCATATGAAAAGTAACTGCTTTTTAAAATAGCAAATATTTATTGTGTTTATGGTTAGAATAACATTCTACTAGTAATATCATATAGTTATTGACCTAGAGATCATATTCTAAGTACTGTTGCACTTAGAAGAAACTGAAGCAATGTTTAGAAAACCTGAAAAGCCGTTACAAAGTCAGCAATAAGATGTTTACTGCACTTACCTGAAGGTATAAGGACAAACAGTTATAGATCATTAACAGGGATTATGAGCTGAACAAGAATGATAGCTATAGACATTCCAGACTTGTCATGGAAAAGTTGGTGAGACCTCAGACTTCTACAAACAACTACAAGCAACTGAGGAAAGATGAAGAGGGAAAAGTGTTTTTTCCCAGGGAAGAGCACATCAGTTGACTGTCCACTGTCAAATGGTCAGCCCTGAAAACATACATACAAGTGACATACATACATACATACATACAAGTGACTGAGCAGGTTATTCTTATAATATTTGAATAGAGACATATGCATGCATGCCTGAAATTGTGAAGAATTGAATAAAAGGCCACAAGAATTAAATAAAAGGCCACAAGTTTCAGGGAGAGCAAGGAAAGCAGGGAATATGGGAGGGTTCAGAGGGAGGAAAGGAAAGGGAGCAGCACTGTAATTAGACTAACGTCTCAAAAATAAACTAAGCTAAAACTAAAAATAGTTGCTGTAACTTCTCTGGTTATGTTATGTTGGAAAATGCTTTGATTATCGCGGGAAATAATTATTCAATATGTGGAATTGTGTATTCTCAAAGAAACATCAGTTCTACCAAGACAGAAAAAATAAAGATGAAGACGCAACAGGGAAACATGCAATGAGGATAAAAGAGATAAGGGTAATGACATAAAGGAGGGGGTGAATAACTGCGATTGGATGTTGTAAACATCAAAGCCTGTGAAATTAACAATTAACGAGATGGCTCAGATGGAGGAAGAGAAGACTACAGAAGTCTGATTGAAGAGAAACAATGAAAGAGATGAAACACTTTTAAGAACTTTAGAAACTGATCCCTGGATGCTGAACTTCAGATCTCAACTGTCCATCATCTGAGGAGTGGTGGTTCGCAATAAATGAGCCCTTCCTTATGAATTTTCACATACTCTACTACAATATTATAAATGAGTTAAAATGCTTGAATATTTCCCAATATATTTATAAAAAATGACTGAGGAAGCAACTGCTATTTCTAAATTATCCCCTCATTGAAATTTGTGAAATTTCCAACAGACATATTTAATCTGATTAGTATGCCAAGTATCAAAAGAGAGATCTGATTTTCTAAAAAGGTTAAAACAGGTTATGTTTCACTCAAATATTCTGCACACTTTTATATATTAAAATTCAAATAGGCAGAGAGGAAAATATGTCAGTATTATATTCCTGTGAAGGAATTCACTTGGATTTTGATAGTATATATTCACAGAAATATTATCAATATTTGTTTTCAATATTGGAAGAAAAGGGCAATATAATACTAAAATTTAATACTATACATAATAAGGTGTGCCACATAAATTGCTGTCTATCATTCAATCAATTTCATGGCAGAGAAGCACAGTGACATCACTGCTTTTTGTACTGATAGTGATTCTCTTTCAAAAGAATAAGTTTCTTTCTTAGCCACTCACCGCTCACAATGCTGCATGAGTGTACTTGTTTGGTATTGCAATGTCTCCTCAAAAGGTCCATGTGTGGAATGCCTGTTCTGCAGATGGTAGTACTGCTTTGGGAAGCTCTGGAAGTTTCCAGAAGTAGAGAGGTTCTAGCTGGAGCAAGATGTTCTTTCACTGCCTGCAGGTTTTTCTCAGATATATTTTGATCACAGTTTAAAAAAATATATAAACAGGTGGCTGGAGAGATGGCTCAGTAGTTAAGAACATTGCCTGATTTTCCAAAGGTCCTGAGTTCAATTCCCAGCAACCACATGGTGGTTCACAACCATCTTTAATGAGGTCTGGTGCCCTCTTCTGGCCTGCAGGCATACATGCAGACAGAATATTGTATACATAATAAGTAAAAAAATAAATTTTTTTTAAAAAAATTAGCCTCTAATTTTAAATACACACACACACAGCAACAGCAACAAAAACTAGCGAGTGGACACAGGCTAAACCCCCATCTGAATCAAATAAAGGGTAAAGAAAATAATTGCCCTGCCTGATTATGGGCTAAGTCAGAGAAATATTTTGTGTTAGCTAATTTAATTTACACAAGGTAGAGTCATCTGAGAGGAGGGAAGCCCAAATGAGAAAATTCTATAAAATCAGGCAGTAGGGAATTTTCTGAACTAGTGATTGGTGTGGGAAGTCCCAACCCACAGTTGTCAGGCTTCCCCCTGGAATGGTGATCCTGGTTCTATCACAAAGCAGTCCGAGCAAGCCATCATGAGCATTAAACATCATCCCTCTGTGGACTCTCGTCAGCTCCTGCCTCCAAGGTCCTGCCATGTGTGAGTTTCTGTCCTGACTTCCTTCAATGATGAGCCTGAGGTAGAAGCATAAGTTTTAGCATGGTTTTTCATCACAGAAGGAGTGTCCCTAACTAAAGCAGCCTTTCTCTTATAAATTAATTATCTCAGTTATTTCAATGTAGTGACAGAAATATGACTAACAGATTAACTCATGTTAGTAAACTGATAAGCAAATATTTTGCTTTCCTAAGTTTAATCAAATGTCACCTCTAATCTGTAGAGCACTTTATCAATCATCATCCCAGTACACACACGATGGGTATCTATTTACCCCTATTTGCAATTTACTTTTATCCCCAGAATATATGTCTAAGGTATATACCAAAAAGTATCTAAGTAAAATTTACATTCCTTTATTAACAATAGAAACTGTGTTATCAAAGAAAAGATTGGTGTTAGAAGGGTGCAACCTGTGGGTTTGCCTTTCACTTATAAATCAACTGCTACTGGAAGCAGTTGATCTTTTTTAATTTCTTAACTATTGAATCAAGACATTTGATAGATGTCTTCATATTTATTAACTGGGCATATCTAATTCTTCTCTCTCATCCTGCAAGAGTTATGTCATGCCCCAACAAAATGCCTCTGTTTTGTGAAATCCACAATACCATGAAAACTTGTAAAAACTGTTATTGTATTGATGAACAAATTAGTAGTTCATCGCTGAATATTATATATTAGTCTTTATCCTTCATGGTGGGGTATCTTTCTTTCAAAAAATTATTTTAGCTTTTCTACAAGAGACAACACGACATTAACACTGATGTATAAGGAACAGTTTCATTTCTGCAGTGGCGGCTGGCATATATTTTTCCTTGAAACACACTGTAGTGGCAATTTATTTGTATTTTAAAAAATAAAGCTTGTCTGAAAAAGTAAAACAGTCATACTAACCAGCCTTATATACCAGGAAGCAATAACACACACCATAGAAACCAGGTAATAGTGGTGCACACTTTTAATCCCAGAAATAGAAAGAATTATAAAATGGGAGGAGACATCTCTCAGTCTCATTCTGAGATTCCTCTAGGCAGGATCACCATTTCAGACTGAGGTAGACATAAGAGACAGTGACTGGCTGTTTTGCTTTTCTGGTCTGTAGGTTGAACCCCAAATTCTGTCTCTGAGTTTTCATTAATCGTGTTTTTAAAGAATGACCACTTATGAATAATATAGATCATAGAAAGACCAGCATAACTTAAATGATAAAATCAGAACACTGTCACTTAGGAAGCATGACACGGTAGAAGTAAAGCATTGTTGAAGGACCAGATAAGCCCAAGGAAAGTAACTTTGGGATCTGATTTGTTTAATTCCAATGGAGCAAGTCAGGGGCACAGGAAAGTGATGTCTACATAAAGGGTTTACACTAATACCGTGTACAAATAGCTTTTCTAATTATTTGCCTGTTTTGTGGAACTGAGCATAGCCCAGGGGTATGCCCTTTACAACATTCTACATATAGTACAACATAATAAATATATTGACCCTAGACTCTTTATTTCTGAACTTCTTCTGAAGTGTCAGTAATAACAAAATATGGCATAGGACTCTTCACAATTGAAATTTTACCTATAAGGATAACATTTTAGAATACAATTCATCTTTGTAGATTAGCAGGCAGGCCAAGTTATAAAATATCTGTTTCATGTTCTTGGACCACCTTGTTAAGAAAAATACCCACTGGAACTCTAAAAGTCTAAGTAATTTCACAGCAATATGGATAATAGTGGGAATACAGCACACACTTTACTTCTGAACTGTAAAATGTTCAACAAAATAAATAATAACGATATAAGTCAACCAGTATATGTTCCCATGGTTTGTCTTTAAGCCTCATCATTTTCTCCAAAATTGGAGAACTTGATTCAACTCTCATAAATTGTTGAAATATAATCCATTTTTTCTCCCAACAGGCTTACTAAAATTACTCTAAAACATTAAACTTTGCAAAAAAAAACCATGATATTTATTCCATCATGGTATTTTAACTTATATGTATTAGATCATTTTTAAAACATAATATGCTCAATTTATTGAGTAATAAAATACAATTTATAGAGTCACTGAATTTGATTAAATTTACTCAATTAATGTCAGGTGATCAATTAGAAAAGAATATCCACAAAATAGTATGCTATTATATTCTTATAAAAAATAGAACGTGAATCTATAATAGAAACCAGTACTGCAGCTTAGAACAGATACAATTTTAGGAAGTATGACAATGGCTGTCATGCCTAGAAGAAAATGCATACACTTACTCTAATTCATTTGAATATGTAACCATAAGCATATTAATTTTGGAGGTTAAAACATTAAATTAAGAACTAACTATGAGTTTTTTAGCCTGCACATAAACTGGTGTCTATTGTTCTTTAATTAAAGACACTTTATATACTTTCCCACTAAAGTTGAAGTGATGTTACAATGCATTATAAAGTTGAGATTAAAACTATAAAACATTAGGTACTCTAAAAGTGAATATTTAATATAGTTTCATCAAAAGGAATGAGAGATTTTTAGGCTAAAATTCATGAGCTTTTATCATATGTGCTACTAATAAGAATTTTAGCATGCAAATAAGCTCCATGCAAAAATCCTCAATGGGTTGCTACACACTGTGAAGAGCAATGAAACCGTAATGAACCAGTTCCTCTTAAAATAGAATACATACTCACATCTGCTCACTGCACTACAGCAGAATAATTCGGCAAAATTTGAAAAACATCAGCTAAATAAAGCCTAACAATAGGTACAAAAACTGCCATACACACGTGTGTTCAGAAGTACTGGCCTATAGGTGCTTACAGGTGTGCAGGGAAGAAGTAGACATTGTCTTTCTTCCTTAATATATAACCACTTTATTTATGAGACACAGTTTCTCACTGAACCTGGAACTGACTCCTTTGACTAGGTAGCCAGATCAGTGATGTCCTCAAGATCTACCTCTCTCTGACCCTGACCTTCACCTCATCAATCCTGGGCTCCAGAAGGTTACTAACACCCTAAACCTTTAAGTGGGTATTGTAGATCTGAGTCAGGTGTGCTTTTACATGAGTGCTGAGAACCAAACTTAGAGTCACATGTTTGCAAACACAGTTAGCACCTTACCCACTAAGCCATTTCCCCAGGTCTCATAAACACATCTGATAGATGAATCACCAAATTACAGGATTTTCAAGAATATTTGTTCTTTTGATTAAATTGAAGATGAGGACATTGGTTGAATATCAGAGGAAATGTCAATATATTACCAAAAGAAAGTTGAAATGTCAAATCTCTGACATTAAGTAACACAGTTATTAAACTTGAAACAATTTTAAATATTCATTTGTATTTTTAAAATGCAATATCTAAGTGTTTGATTTAAGCATTCTACCTCTATAAGTAGAATCAAACTTTACAGGATAAATTTGGTTCCATGGGCATTTTAAACATGGAGATACCATTGTGAAATCACAGGTACAATATATCACCTGTGACTCCTAATGACGTTCTGCTATCATGAGACCTTGCTCAGCCATCATCTGAGAAGCTTCTTCCTGAAGCAGATGGACACAACTACAGAGGCTCAGAGACAGGCATTACACAGAAAATGAGAGACCTTGGAACACTCTTTCCTAAATGGGGTGTCTCCATCAAAGCCCTCCCCTCAGGGCTCAGGGAGTCCCAAGGAAGGAGGAGGAAGAGTATAAAAGTCAGAGACACTGAATGACACTAAGTAAACAAGACCCTCTACATCAACATGATAAAAAGCCTTTATGAGCTCACAGAAACTGAGGCCCTATGCACAGGTCCTGCACCAGATGTATATATTATGGCTTCCAGTTTAGTGTTTTCACGTGATTCCCTAGTGTATCTACAAGTCAGTTTCTCGTGCCTTCTCTTGGGCTCTTTTCCTTCTAATTTTTTTGTCCAATTTCAATGTATTACTTTTGTTTTTTCTCGCCTTATTTTATTATATTAGTATCGCTTAGAAGCCTGTTCGTTTTCTAATCAAAGAAAGAAGGGGAGTGGATCTGGATGTAAGGGAAGGTGGAGGGAAACTAGTAGAAAGAAGGAAATATAATCAGGATATATTACATGAAAAAAATTACTTTCAATAAAAGGAAAAAGTATGATAATTGTGAAAAACTAGCCATCTTACAGTGTGAATTGGGATATAGAGGATATACCTTTTCTATATTAAGGGGTCATTGTGGAGGCCCAAAACTGCAAGCATATCTCCACCTCAACCAAAGTTGGAACCTACCTCTATTCCTTCAAGGTTATTGCGTTTCTACCTCAACCAAAGGTGCCAACTAGATTCACGTTAAGCTCTCTCAAGGTTATTGTCAACAAGTGTGGCTATATCCAGACCTTGTATTTCAGGAATAGAGAATTAGATATGTTTCTACCTGAAATAAAAGTCTAAGGATGAACTAACAATGGATTCCATCCAGGGAGTGGTTTGCCTACAGAATGTTTTTGTCTGGGGTGTGAAGGTAACTTGTTTTGTTCTAGCAACAGAATGTCTAACTATGAATGTAGCCCACGACGTTCAACTTGTTTGTTCTGTTCACTTCCTTGTATGTTTTTTTTTATCTTACTCCTACCTCTTGGGGTCGAGATATTTTACGCAATTAGAAATTAAATGTGGGCGATTTCAGTATTCATTGGAATTCCATCCTGGTACTATTCTATGTTTTTCTGTTTTTTTATTATTATTACTTTTGCATCTTTGTACTCCTTACTTATATTCCTAATCCCCATTCCCCTACCCTGGCAAGCAGTATTTTTGTTGAGGCTGATCCCTAACATATATGCCCAATGTGGGGTGGTCTCCAACATATGGTGCCATAACGTGGGGGTGACAGGTGTATCCTGAAACACACAGAAGTGTGGTCCGGGTCTACAAAGGAGTATGTGAGGGACCCCGCATGAAGAAATTTCAGTGCAGGTGTAAAGGCAAGTAATGAATGCTCAGAAATAAATAATAGATAATAAAAAAGGAAAGAGAAAGGCAGGGCAAAAAATCAGGAATGAAACTGTAAAGATTTGTAAATATGTCACAAGGAAATAGTGTTCAACTATCTGTATAGTCACTTAGATGTATTTTGATAGCTAGGGGAGCTAAAATGGAGAAGAAACAAAGGCAGAGATTTTTAGAGTTTGTAAATATTATATTCCCACCCTCGTTTTGGTGGTGCCAGGCCACATTTGCACTGCTTGAGGACTTGGAGAGGCCAAAGCTCAGCCCCATATGCATCCTGGCAAAGGTGGTGCTGTGATCATGGAGCCCTGGTTTCTGCTGCTACGAGCAGGTAGGAACAGTGAAGGGAGTGTGGTGCATGGCCCAGAAATGACCTAGGTTACCACTGAGATTGTGGCGGTCTACACACATGCACTGTGGCCAACTGAGTCAGACCTAAGCTATGTGTTGGAATTTAGAAAGGCAGGAGACAGGAAAGTTTGAGGGACTTTACCACCTACAATCAGCCCAGAGCTGGTCAGTGGAACTGCCTAGAGGCTGATTGAGCCATGAGCCAAGAAGCCTATAATTAAAAAATATCTATGGCTTTTTAACAGAGAGGATTTAGGAATTCTCCCAATTTTGTGATTATAAGATTTAAAATAAAAAGGCAGAGGTAATAAACATCGATATGGCTATACCCGCCTAAGCTTATGGACACAGCAGTCTCAAAGCTGCTGCAATGGTGGACACCTGAGAACCTCAGCTAAAGTTGTCAGCCACTTCTAATGTTGATCTCTTGCAGGACTGCTGAATGTGGCCTGTGCCCTGCCCAGGCAGAGCAGACAATGAGGGAGCAGCCTCCTGGTCCCAAGAACCCAAGCAGGATGGCCAAGCAACAGAGCGAGCATGGCTTGTGCCCCACTGTGAGGCCCAGCTTCAGCTGCGAGATCCAGGTTCCCAGACTGACAGAAAAGCTGCAAAAAAGTAGTCTCAGGGAACTGCAGCTTCAGGCCAGTCAAATGTCTGTAAAAATGTAAATGAGCGAGTTAAGCCTGTCAGCTAGGCAAACTTGCAACTTGGATTAGAAAGATAGTTTACAAACTTTTAATAAAACATCTAAATACTGAAATAAGGCTGAGATCTTATTCAAAACATTCTAAGGGATACCTTGAGCCACTAAGTGAAATTCTTAAAGAGGGCAGTGATCCATGTAATGATTGTTCTGTCTCTTTAAGAGACAAGCCACACCCATTCCCTCTCCCATCTGCTGAGGCAGGCAGGCCTTCCTTCCTGCTTGCAGCCTTAGTTCCCTCTCTTTTCTGGCTCCCTCTCGGAGAGACAACTTTGGTCTTTCCTCTCTCTCTCTCTCTCTCTCTCTCTCTCTCTCTCTCTCTCTCTCTCTCTTTCTCTCTCTCTCTGCCTCTCTGTTCTTCTCCCCTTCTCCCTTCCTTTCCATAGCTACTACATAAATATCCAACTTCACTCTGCATGGTGTGCCTATCTGTCTGTCTCTTGCCCACTGCCGCACAGCTAGGGACCAGCCACCTTCGCACACCTGCCGCGTGGTCTCATGTGCAGTCCCTGCCTAGGACTGGCTGCTCTCAGGACCACCTGCCCACTGCTGCTGCCACAGGGGATCCCGCAGCAATTTTTAATAATCCATTACGATCCAAATTCCACTAGAGAGATTACAGAAGCTGCCAGACAGGTACTCACCCAGGTAGAGTATGCTATACAGAAACAAGTACATTAATTATGGTCAGCCTTGGCAAGTATGTATATTACCCACAAAACTTACTCCTATAGGAATATTATGACAAAACAGTCTGCTTTTATGGCTACACCTTCCCATTTCACCACTTAAGGTGTGAAACCCTTATTTTGAATCAGTAGCTTGCTTAGCATAAAGAAGAGGATGAAATCTAAGAGATATTTTGGCAGAGAACTTGCTATGATCAGTGTTTCTTATACTAAGCAACAGATTAATAGGTTATTTCAAAATAGTGATTCTTGGACAATTGTATTTGCTCAATTTGAAGGCCAGATTAATAATCTTTTCCCAGCTGATCCATTGCTGCAGTTTGCACAATTATTTTCCTTTATTTTTTCTAAAGTTGTAGCAAAAGGTCCCTTAAAGAGTGTTATGCTAATGTTTATGGATGGTTCTTCCAATGAAAGAACTGCATATGCTGTTAATGGTGAAGGACATGTAGTGCAAACAGAATCAGCCTCAGCTCAAATAGTTGGGCTGTGATCTATTACTATAGCATTTTACCTTTTTGTTTATAAGGCATTTAGTGTATATACAGCCAATATATATTTAATGCTCCTCATGTCCCAGAAACCATCCCATGCATTGGGACTAGCAATAAGCAAGTTAACAGGCTATTCAAGCAAATTCAAAATGCCATATAAGAAGGTTGCCATGATTTGTACAGTATATCAGAGCACATTCAAATATTCCTGGTCCATTAGCTGAAGGTAGTGCTTTAGCTGATAAGCTTACAAAAATAATTGTTTTATCTCAGGTTGAAATTGCTCAGTGATCACAAGCTCTGCATTACCAAAATAGTATAAATTTAAGAAAACAATTTAGATTAACAAGAGAAGCTGCTTGCCAAATTGTTGAGCAATGTGATATATGCCCACAGTATTTACCTGTGCCCATCTGGGAATAAATCCTTGAGGATTATTTCTTAATCATTTATGGCAAACAGATGTCCTCATATTGAAGAATTTGGCAAATTAAGATATGTGCATATGATAATTAATATATATTCGGGACTCTTGATGGCCACTACACAAACTAGAGAAGCCACTAAGCATGTAATAACCCATTTAATTCTCTACATGGGAACACCAAAAATCATAAAGTTTGATAATGGGTTCACATACGTAGTAAAGCTTTTCAGCAATTTTGTTCCCAATGGAATATTAAACATAAGACAGGTATTCCTTATAAGTCAAATGGTAAAGCATTCATTATTTGATATGAATGATTTGGTTCTAAGAATTATCAGAACATTTCTCAAAAGATTTTAACATTGTAGCACATATAAAGATCCTTATTTCTTTTCATTTTAATGAGTAATTAGACTTAATTTTTCTGTTTTACAATTATTTTAGTTTTTACCTGATTAAAATGTAGTTTCTAATTATAGGTGTCATTAAGATTTCAAAACCTTAAAGTTATTGATTTTTTTTAGAAGTTTAGTTCAAGAATACTAACATATCTTCATATAATTTTCATGTCCAAACTTTTATTTTTATCATAACATTGATTTTCAATGTTTAAAAGCATCCTGTCTTTGCTGGTGATGAGTTTTCATACAGAATCATTACTAAGGTTCTCTAGTGCTGTCAATTATGCAAATATTCTAGTTCCTTTCTTTAAAAAGAACTTTAATATTGAAAAGCACTTTGAAAGGCATAGTATTAATATATGCTTCTTTTCTCAAGAAAACATTAAACTCTTGCTCAAGAATATTACATTTGCATCTACTATCCCATCTACATGTATAACTGAAAATTGTAATATAAAATTATAGAAGCTTTGACAAGTTCAAGAGGTCAAAATATCTTTTGTTTAGAGTATGATTATGTAAAAGTTTAAGCTTGCAACATGAATCCAATAGGTCAGCACTAGCATATTAACATGTTTCAAAAAGATCACATGATAAAGACATTATTCTATGGATGCAGAATAAACATGAATAATACAGTCAACATCTCTCCTACCTACTTATATTCTGGTGGAACATGAAAGAAAACATATAAAATACAAATCTAAGCTACAAGAACAAGTACTATGTCGATAAGACAAGTACTATATGAAAAATAAAATTGAGTACATATGTAGGTAGGCATTGGAATCTACATAAAATTATCATTTAGGTCATGAGGAAATGACATGTGATATCCTTCTGCATATGTGTTGCTTTTATTGGTTGATGAATAAAGTTGTTTCAGTCAATGTCTTAGCAGAGTAAAGCCAGGTGGGAAATCTGAACAAAGACAAAGAGAGAAAGTAGGCAGAGTCAAAGAGACACCATGTAGCCGCCAAGGAAAAAGATGTCAGAACATTACCAGCAATTCACAGCCTCATGATGATACATAGCCTAATAGAAATGGGTTAATTTAAGATGTAAGAGCTAGCTAGGAATATGACTGAGTCATTGGTCAAACAGTGTTGTAAGAACACTTTCAAAAAGTGCTTCTAGACCTTCCCCCCAAAATGGGAGTCAACTGCATCTTCTTATTAGCCACATTTTTTTTTTCAAATAGGCTCTGTTTGTTGGCAGAGGTGCAACTTCTTTAAGAGCTGGCTCCTGGTTCTTGCTGGCAGTACAAGCAGCTCTGGCTTTTTGGGCGGAGGTCCTCTTACAGACGCTTAAATGGACTTTGTGAAAAGAGTGCTACCAGTTGCTTAATGGAGACATAGACCAGCTGCCTCCCTGGAGTTGGGGTGGTGAGCATGGCTCACAGAGGCAGTGCACATACCTCCATCTGTTGGACAGGGTAAAGCCAATAGGCAACGTCACACCATTAGTCCTAGCCATGTCTGCTTAGCATTAAAAAAAAAAACTCATTTTCAGAAAAGGATTTTAGATACACAGTAAAGGCATGGGCCATAGTATGTCTGATAAATGTGCATGGGCTTAAGACAGAGAGGATAAAAGATAGAGCTATACATATAAGAATATTAAACTGGGGATTTTAAAGGAAAAATAGAATAAAACGTCATAATAAGCCATGAAAACATGGAAAATACATAAAGAATCTAAATGATGTATATTATTGTATTTTCTTGGAATTTTTTGACTGCTGAGAGATATTTGATTCTGGGTACTGCTAAACTAAACCAACATATATTTTTAAAGGTATCTTGAATTCAAAATTTGAGTCTAAGGATATGTTGCTTTGGAAAAGAGGTTATTATTTTGTTTCCGCAGAGGATGGAAACTTGTTAATTCCTTCCAGGCTAATGTGGTCTGATGGAAAAAGAACCCCCAAAATGTCTCTTTGAACCCTCCAAATACTTCACCCAACAAATAGCAGGAAGCATTTCAGGAACAACTACACCCAAATTCTCAAAATGATTGTTTATGAATGCTTTATTTCATTAAAAAGTGGTTGGATATAAATGGTTAATGGTCACAGTCAATTTCTTTCTAAAAAAAACAGAATATAATATAGAAATTAATACTTTACATTGGTATGGACTTCAGTTTATTGATACAAATTTAAGGCCAACTTGATTATATGTTTATTTCTGTTCTTGTTTAAAGTATTATGCTTATACAGGTCATTTAAAAATATAATGTATAATTTAAAATTACAGGTTAATAGACAGTCATTTATAATAGTCAAACTTCTACTCATGTTTATTAGGTTTTCCAGCTATATAGAGATATATTTCAGTTAGACTGATAATCTTCAACACTTCAAAGAGACATGGAATATGGTATTTAAAAGGTTTTAAGAACTTAGACTTTTCTCAACAGTGAGACATTGCTGCTTCTGGAAGCACCAATTTATTCAGAGAGGTTGATGGACATTGAAGAAACTCATTATGTAATTTGTCTTCATTGTGACAAGGCTAGCTATTTGAGCAAGAAGCTGTTCTTGTTTGAACTGCTTGATGGTATGATCTATGAACTGGACATACAAGACCCACAGAAAAGTGATTGCTGAACATTCCAAACCCCTTCAGGGTTCCTGCTTCACAGAAGGAAATGCGAGACATTCTAAGAACACAGGAGAAAGAAATCAATGAACTTTGCCAGTAAAAAGCAGAACAAATCTTTAAATTTCCTGCTTCAGGGCGATGTCCCTTGGGCATCTGAGGATAGGGAACCTGAAATGACCTTATCCTATAGCCATACTGATGAATATCTTGCATATCACCATAGAACCTTCATCTGGCAATGGATGGAGATAGAGACAGAGACCCACACTGGAGCATCTGACTGAGCTTCCAAGGTCCCAATGAAGAGCAGAAGGAGGGAGAACATGAGCAAGGAAGTCAGGACCACGAGGGGTGCACCCACCCACTGAGACAGTGGGGCTGATCTATTGGGAGCTAACCAAGGCCAGCTGGACTGTGACTGAAAAAGCATGGGATAAAACCGGACTCTTTGAACATGGCAGACAATGAGGGCTGATGAGAAGCCAAAGACAATGACACTGGGTTTTGATCCTACTTCATGTTCTGGCTATGTGGGAGCCTAGCCAGTATGGATGTTCACCTTCCTAGACCTGGATGGAGGGGGGAGGACCTTGGACTTTCCACAGGGAAGGGAACCCTGACTGCTCTTCGGACTGGAGAGGGAGGGGGAGAGGAGTGGGAGGAGGAGAAGAAGAGTGGGAGGAGGGGGAGGGAAATGGGAGGCTGGGAGGAGGAGGGAATTTCTTTTTTTTTCTTTCAATAAAAAAAATTTCCTGCTTCACTGAAAAGTTTACAGGATATTATGGGCCTGTAGTCTGAAGATGGATGCTCCAATGTTACAGAAGAACTTTGAGTGACTGTCTAGGTAGCGAGATGTCTCTGTCAATTCTTAAGTTTTGGAAGTTGCTTACAATTCACTTCTTGCTTACTAAGGTAATATTATGTCCTTCTAGGTTCTTTGATGGAGTTGAAGAGTAAATAGTTATAGTTTTCCTTAATTATGATAGAAGATAAATTAGATATGATAGTTTAGACTCACTAAGATGGGATACATGATATTTTCCTTAATTTTCCAAATGTAAATGGATTAAATAGGGTAACTATAATTCTTGCTTGATAACTATTTAGTTTGAGTGTTAAAAGTTAAAACTTTTGCCAGACGGTGGTGGCACATGCCTTTAATCTCAGCATTTGGGAGTCAGAGGCAGGTGGATTTCTGTGAGTTTGAGACTAGCCTGATCTACAAGATCTAGTTCTATGACATGCTCCAAAAGTTAAAGAGAAACCCAGTCTTGAAAAACCAAAAAAAAATTTAAAACTTCTTTTTAAAATTATACAGAAAAGGGGACATGATGTGGGACGGCCTTCTGTGTATGTGCTACTTTTATTGGTTGATAAATAAAGCTCTTTCAGCCAGTGGCTTACTTGAGTAAAGATAGGTGGGAAATGCAGAGACAAAAAGAAATAGAGTAGGCACTGTCAAAGAGAGACTCCATGTAGCCACCAAAGGAGAAAGATGCCAGAACATTACCCATTACCAATCTCCATTCAGAGGGAGGTCATATTCAAACAAACCATTGAAGAAAATTGTGGGATTGGATATACAGAGAAGAGAATTTTTAACAAATGTCATACTAACCATGAATAACTCTGAAATCTCTGTACTTCTGGCATGATTAAAAAGTGGAAAGAAAATCATATTAGTTGTGGTGTTTTTGATTTTGTATTTTATTATGAGAGGTGTAGAAACAACTAAAGGAGTCAGCAAAAGAGCTACATGTCCTGATTCTATTTTCAAGGGATTATCCTGACTGAGAATGTGTTGTAGGGTGGAGCTAGAGCCAGAATTGCCAGCAATGAACACAGATGGAAACCTTAATTACCAGGACCAATTATGACAGTGTTTTGTGCTAGGAAGTATGTACATATATGAAGATGACTGCTCAGATTTTGATAGGCTCTAAAAGGAGGATGAATAACAACCAGAATTTTCTTATAGACAAAATAATAGATATTAGAAAAGGTGGGAAGCAATGGACCACAGCCTAGAGTGACTAGAACAGAGGAGATGAGCTTGATCTGTTAAAGTTTGCAGGCACAGCAGATTAATTTAATTATTACTGTGTAAAGGCCAACTCAGTTAATATGAATTAAATATTTTATTTTGTGTCTATATAAAAATGCAAAACTGGCAGTTGAGCATGTAAGTCTGGGTTGAAAGAGGGTTTTATTTCAGAGAAAAATAAAACTCACTATTGAATAGATGGCTTCTGAAGAGAAGTCTAAATGATGCATATAGAAAGTCACCATAAAAGGAAATAAGATATTTAAGGAATCATAAATCACTAAAGCGTTAAGAATAAAAAATGGGAAAATCAAGTCAAAAAGTGAGAAGGAAAAGTTAGAGGTGTAGGAAAAAGCTGGAGGTGAGGTGACAGCTGCTGACCTGTGTTGAACAGGGACCATGTGCCATAGGCCTGCTGTGGCTGGAACGGCTTTGTAGGGTACAGAAAAGTCAGCCATGTCTAGGCTGCTGATAGGACTGGCCAACAAGTTTAAACACACACACACACACACAAAATAGCTACAAGATTAAAGACAGTATCTTAGTATATAAATGTATTCTTCCTCCTCCTATTTCCAAAATTAAATAGCAAAACAGTAAAAATGAATAATTCATAGGAAAAATGTTGCTTATTTCTGATTATTTTTTAAGGAATTTTATTAGGAAAGTTATTTGAATTTTAATCAAGGTGAACAATATGTATCTAGAACAAAATTCTGTCTAGCTTGAGTGTTTCATAATATGATACAAGGTATCCTAAACTCAGAAAGGAAAAATAAAAAAAAAGTGTGTTCTCTGTTATATACAGATCCTGTGTCTTTATGTGGACAAATGTGAGCATGGGTACAGTCTACAATTTAGAAAGCTACTAAGAGAGTATATTCGGTTTTGGGGAAGGATGAAATGTTAGGGGAAAACTCACATATCAGGGGAAAATGATATAAATCTCTATTTTTAATTTGAACTCCAAAACATTTCTTTTTCTTTATTTTTTAAAGTAAATATGTAAACTCAGCTTTCTGGATATTAAGTAGCAACAATCATTATTTGTACAAAGAAGCCCACGTGTCAAGATATGACTTCCTTTGAGGCAGGGATTAGAAACTGTGCTTGCTTCTTAATTCTATTTCCCATTAGTACAGCAAGAACAAGACATTTGTTACACTGATCCACTTAGAAAAGTTATTTAGTTTAAACCTTCACAAAGAGAGACCTTTAACCTGAACCCCCCCCCCAGTTGGAGACTACATAGTGGTTTTAACATGTAAACTGTATTACTATATGTAATGTATGGCTTAAAAATTAAAAAAAAAGAAGCTGTGGAGGCTGGGAAACCACAGACCTGATAAACCAACCACAAGGGCATTATAAATGGTGACCTTCTTACTTTAAAGGCATGCAGGAATGCACCGAGTAACACTGGCCCCATAGTCATAGCCCTTGTCATCCTGGTGTACACCGACCCCAGAGTACATTAAAAGCTTGCATGATATTTACAAAAATTAATTGTTTAAAGGGAAAGTATGCTAAATAAAAGATGATTCATTGATTATTCAGAGACCAAACTCAGCATGCTCTGGGCTTAGAATGACTCATTACTAATATGCTAATTTACAGCAAGAGATGGGGACACTCCATTTGTTGATGCAATGCTTTGGTAGAAAATCAAAAACCCTTAGCAATGGCCAAATGGAAATTATGGAACTGGGGGAAAGAAGTGTCTGAAATTAAAATTCACAAAACGTCTTTAGCAGAAACTTGGACATGACTGGAGACAGGGATGATGGTTTTGAAGTTAGATGAAGGAAATTACTGAAAATAAAGCTACAGAGAAAGGGATGTGGACTCACCATATCACTGGATGTCTGTGGACAGACTATAGAAATACTGGCTACCTGTAAAATATGCTTCCTGCCTGCATCCTTGCCTTGTATAAGCACAGCTTCCCAGCAGTGCAGTGGGCAAAACAGAGTATGGCTTGGAAGAACACCCTCTATGGACTGTATAAGTCTAACCACTCAAAATATCATCCACATTACCCATGAGAAGCCATTTCTGGCATTTTCCAAATACTTATTTTAGCAATAGCATTATGCCTCTGCAAAAGGCTATCTTAAGAAGTATAAAATACAGCTAATCCGAGGCATAGAACAAAAGAAAATGCACTCCAACTGGATGCAACAAAGAACATTTCTTTGCCGCATTGGCATCCTTGTGGTGATACCCAGACACAGTGCCATCTAAAACAAACACATTTGAAGATACTCCACGAAATGATAAAATTATCAAGATGGGGGTATTTCTTTGCATTCAGATCATCATCTTTTAATAGACTTTTTTTTTATAGTTATCTTGGATCAAGAATTTGTGGAGTTTTGTGAAATACATATTACCCTCCAATTCTTCCAACAAAATTGTATTATAACCCAACTTTAGGTTTTATCGTAGTAAGAAAATAGGTTACAAAAAAGTTATCTCTGCTAAGCTTTGCAAGCTGAAACTGTTCAAAATTCTACAGATACAAGAGGATCTCACTGCAGAGTATTTTAGTTCTTCAGATGTCACCTGGAGTCCACTGCAGGAAGGCAAAGATGTGACTTCTACACACACTGAGTTCCTTCTGTGCACCAGAGTTCAAAGACAGAACCCTTCATTTGTTTCACAGAGATTTGAACTAAGACATTTTTTACATGAAGGAATATAAAGTGAAAGTTGTATCATATAGCATAGTGCCATTTAATGTTTTCAGTGTTCTAAGAGGTGGCTATGGTGGCACTTACTGCCCATAATCAAATGGAAATAATTTATTTTTAGCCACATCACTGAGTATAACGTAGGTCTCCGAATGGTCAGCTCTCAGCTTATATTTAATTTGCATGAATGTCTGAAAACTCCCTAAAGGGTCATTCACAAATTGGAATGGAAAGATGTATTGCTAGGTAGTAAGTACACTCAGAGAAAATGGAATTTACATAGTCTACTTAACAAAAACTTATTTCTCTTTAGTGGATATATTTACACACATAAGTACTAATTTTATGCATGAATACATACATATATAAATACATTAAACATGTATGTAATTAGATGTAATTAGACCTAAGGGCTACTCAACCATTAACAGTTAAATTTTCTTAATATCAACAGTCACAATTCAGCATCCAAACATATGAGTGAAATAAAACAGAAAAATACATCATATAAACAAACAGAACGGAAAAAAACACAGGATAATCTCATTAGATGCGAAAAAACCTTTAACAAGATCCAACACCCCTTCATGATAAAAGTCTTGGAGAGATCAGGAATATAAGAGACATACCTAAGCATAATAAAAACAATATACAGCGAGACAATAGCCAACATCAAATTAAATGGAGAGAAACTCAAAAGCAATCCAACTAAAATCAGGAAGAAGACATGGCTGCCTACTCTCTCCATATCTATTCAATGGAGTGCTTGAAGTTCTAGCTAGAGCATTAACACAACTAAATGAGATTAAGGGGTATCGGATTTTCCACAGAGAACATGAAATTATACAATGGGAAAAAGAAAGCATCTGCAACAAATAGTGGTGGGCTAACTGGATGTCAACATGCAAAATAATTCAAATAGATCCTTATCTATCACCCTAAAAACTCAAGTTCAAGTGGATGAAATGCCTCAAGATATATCCAGTTACACTGAACCTGATAGAAGAGAATGTGGAAAATAGCCTTGAATGCATTGGCACAGGAGACAACTTCTTGAAAAGAACAACAGTATCACAGACACTGAGACTGACAGCTAATAAATTAGACTGTAGTGGGTATTCACCCTGCACATACCTCTCCCTCCATTGGACCTCATGAAACTAAAGGGCTTCTGTAATGCAAAAGACAACATCAGTAGGACAAAATGGCAGCCTAGAGAATGGGAAAAGATCTTAACCTACACCACATCTGACAGAGGACTGATTCACAAAATATATAAAGAATTCAAGAAACTAGACATCAAAAAACCAAAAGTCCAATTAAAAAGTGGAGTACAGATCTAAACAAACAATTCTCAACAGAAGAATTTCAAATGATAAACACTTAAAGAGATGTTTAACATCCTTGCCCATCAGGGAAATGCAAATCAAAGTGACTCTGAGATTCCGTCTTACACCTGTAAGCATGGCTAAGATTAAAAACACAAGTGACAGCTCATCCTGGAGAGGCTGTGGTGCAAGGGAAACACTTTTCCCTTGGTGGTAGGAGTGCAAATGTTTATAGCCACTTTGGAAATTAATGTGGTGGTTTCTTAGAAAATGGGAATCAATCTTCCTCAAGACCCAGCTACTCCACTCTTGGACATATACTCAAATAATGCTCTATCCTATCACAAGGACACTTGAACAACTATTCTCATAACAGCTTTATTCATAATAGCCAGAAATTGGAAACAACCTAGATGTACCTCAACCGAGAAATAGATAAAGAAAATATGGTACATTTACATAATGGGGCATTATTACTCAGTGGTTAAAAACAATGACATCATGAAATTTGAAGGTGAATGGCTGGAGCTAGAGAAAATCATCATGAGTGAGGTATCCCAGATCCAGAGAGACAAACGTGGTATTTATTCCCTCATAAGTGGATATTAACTGTTGAATAAATGATAAGCAAGCTACAATCCACTGAATGAGAGGGGCTAGTTAACAAGAAGGGTACAAAGAGGCTGCTTGAATCTCCCAGGGAAGGGGTAATAGTAGGTTTTGTGGGTAGCCTGTGTGCAGGTGTGGTTGAGAGCATGGGAGATCAGGTAGGAGGGTGGACAGAGAGAGTACTGAAAGAGGCAGGGGGCATTTGGGATGAGGTAGAAACCTGGTGCAAGGGAAACGGACAGGAATCCATAAGGATGACACCAGCTAAGGCTCCTAGCAAAAGGGATATGTTGCCTCAACTGTCCATCTCCTGTGGCCAGGCAAGACTTCCAGTGGAGGAATTAAGACACCAACCCAGCCATATAACCTTCAACTTACAGTCTTTCTTGACTACGGGATATGCTGGGGATAATGTTGGCATAGAGATTGTGGGAGTGGTCAAACAATAAATAGTCCAGTCTCAGACTCATGCCAGGAGAGTGCCCACCCCTGACACTGCCTTCAGTACAAGGACCCAGAGGCTGGATTGCCTGGAGACCGAAGGTAGAATCAAACACAACTGGAGGAAATAAAAAAGAGCCAGTGATATTCTGCTATCCTTATAAATTGCTGTCTATCCCAACACTCATCAGAGAGGCTTCATCCAACATGCTATGGAAACACATGCAGATACCCACAGCCAAACATTAGGCAGAGCTCGGAGAATCCTGCTGAAGAGAGGGAGGATGGATTGTAGGAGCCGGAGGGGGTCAAGGACCTCACAAGAAAACCCACAGAACCAACTCATCTGGGCTCATAGGGGCTCACAGGAACTGAAGTGACAACCAGGGAGCCTGCATGGGACTGACATACAGCCTCTGCATATATGTGACAGTTGTGTAGCTTGGTCCTCTTGTGAGACTCCTACCAGTTAGAGCAGGGGCTGTCTCTGACTCTATTGCTGGCTTATGTGACACAGTCTTTATATTGGGTTGCTTGGCTCAGCCTTAATACAAAAGCTTACTTTTATTGCAACCTGATATGTCATGTATTGCTGATATACATAGGGGTTCTGCCCTTTTTTCTGAATGGAGATGGAAGAGGAGTGGATTGGGAGGAAATGGGGAGGTTGGGGAAGGACTGGGAGGAGCAGAGAGGAGGAAAACTGGGGTAGGAACATAAATTAATAATTTTTTTAAAAAAAAGCAAATGGAATTCACATAGTATACTGAACAAACATTAAGTAAAACTTACTTTTTAATGCATATATTTACACATATAAATACTAATTTTACATATGAATACATGCATACAAATATAAACATATTAAATATGCATATTAGTGAACCTAAGGGCTCCTCAAACATTAGCAGTTAAATTTTCTTAAAAGCAATAGTCACAATTCAGCTTTTACACATATGAGGGAAAGAAACAGAAAATCCATCAGTTACTGGGCATGCTACCCAGGGGTAGAATTAAAGTCCCCAAAATAAATGATAATGGGGATAAAAAGAGGAAAGTTTGTCTTCATTCATTTGAGCTAGCTAATTTAAAACAATGTAGCAATCGAGAAAAAAAAAACTCACAGAAATGTTCAACGTGTAGACCTCTAGTGGTGATCTGAGTAACTGGGAAATTTCCTGTTCTTTCCTGTCTAACCCAGTGCAGTATTTAACTATTCCAGGATATTCCTTTCCTTGGACATAATACAAGTACTGTTTCTATCTTGGGGAAAAAAACTAAATTCCTAAGTAGTTGATTAAAAGCCATCAATAAAATGATGCTATTTTTACTCTTAAAAACATTTCAAGTCTACAGATTTTCATTTACCATTTATAAATATTCATTTATTCTTTCTTCTCATCTCAGGTTATTTTAAATCTGTTGATGTTTTGCTGATCTGAAAACATTTTATCCAGCATTAAAACATGTAAGCAACAAATACATAATTTCCCTTGCAGATGAGATTAATGTCTGTTTGTTTTTAAATTGAAAAGAACTGAAGATTGCTTTGGGAGGAGGGTGTCATAACCCCATCAACAAAGACATAGCTACAGACACTCATAATAGTGGACATAAACTGGGTTTTCATTAATAGCAAAATATCTCAGGTAAGGGTAATTCTGCCTTTTCAGATGTATGCTCTTCCTATCAAGGATGTTTCTGTGCCCGGTGATCTTCAGTCGTCTCATTTCTGAAGAGAAACTGTATCTTGTAGACACTGAAGTTGGTTTGTCCCGAGTAATTAGATCAGCAGAGAAATAAGCTGTGTAAGTGACAGAAGCTGAGTTTGGTCATCGGAACCTATGTAATATAGCCTGACGGGTGACACATGTATGTAATCCCAGCACTCCTACATCTATGTAATATAGCCTGACAGGTGACACATGTACGTAATCCCAGCACTCCTACATCTATGTAATATAGCCTGATGGGTGACACATGTATGCGATCCCGGCACTCCTACAGCTATGTAAAACAGCCTGATGGGTTACACATGTATGTAATCCCAGCACTCCTACATCTATGTAAAATAGCCTCATGGGTGACACATGTATGTGATCCCACACTCCTACAGCAGACAAATAGCAAAGGAGACCATGTCTCAAACAAGTTGGAAGGTGAGGACAGACACTAAGAGTCATGTTCTGACCTGACCACCACAAGCAAGCTTGGCACCATGTTCCCATGTCCACATGTGTGAATGTTCCCTTTCTCAGATGACACACACACACACACACACACACACACTCCAGACACAAAAATTACAACATAAAATGGGTCTTGTGGAACAATGTGCTTCCTAAATTTGTTTCAGTAGCAAACCACAGTATGTTCCTCTTTTAAATATCAGCAAGACATTTTAAAGTCAGCAATGTAAAAGATGAAACGTGAACTATTTAATAAATCATGTTCAAGATAACACACACATATATGTGTACAATTATGTACTGCCTGACTAATTTTCAGCCCAGCAAAGGACCACAATTCATGCCCATCATCCACAAGAGCTTTATTACCAATGCCACTGTATCCAGCTGCATTGTGTAAGCATATTCCATGCTATGTGTACAGAGACAAAATTGCCTAATTATGTATTGCTCAAAATGCATCTTTGTTGTTTGATAATGCACAACTGTGTAAGGACAAGTCAATATAAAAAGCAATGATGAAATAATTGTTTAGGTGATAACAAAAATTAGAAAAGATGGTTTAAAGCATTGGTCTGGCTTAGAGGAGAATTTTTGAAATATGTAGAGATTACTTACAAAACAACAAAGGTGTGCAGTAATAAACATAATGTTCAAACATCCACAGGGAATCAAAAGGAAAAACAATGACTGTGCTGATTATCCGTAGGAAACTGTGAAACTTGAAAAGTGGTCACTTCAGTCCCCTGCTACACGTCAGTGATGCTCATTGCTGACAACTACACTAAATGCACAGAGGGTACAATATCCACGAAGCTTCCCTATCATACAGGAAAGGACATTCTTTTCTTTTAAATAGAAATTTATTTTATCCATACTTCTGTTCTGGAAAAAAATACTAAAGGTCATTTAGCAATTTCCAGCTCAGACTGCATATTCCTCAGTGATAGAACCATCATCATCTTCTCCCTAGGTCCCTCTTTCACAGGAACTGATGGCAAGATGATTCCTGGGAAAGGTGACAGGTGGACTTAAAGGGGACCAATTTATTTTGCTCTTACTTCTATCTAAGGAACAAGGACTCTCCCATAAGAAGTCTGCCCTTGTCAAAGTGCTCTTGATGACTCCTCAGTTTCTCAGTAGGCTCAGCCCAGTCAAACAATCGGTCAGCACCCTGGAGACCATTCCATTTGTCCCTGTTAGCCAGTCCCACACTGCTTGTGCATCTGTAAGACTCTTTCTTGGATAAAGCATTAATTTCCAAGTACCTTTGGCTCATGCTCTTGTGCGTGATTCCTTAGGACACAATTCTGGACATGGCAGAGTGAAGCCATGGGAGGCTCCCAGTCATCCTAACCAGACAGTGAGTCACCTTGCGCACAGCCTTGCACAGACCTCATTCCCTCAGATCAGCTTTCTATGCTGTTAGAGGCTACTCAGCTCTTTCCAGAGAACTTGGCATTTCTTCTTTCTCCAAGAAGCTTGCTTATGCTGTGATTCACTTATTAAATGCTTTCAATAAAGATGAAAATATACTCATAAAGTAGCCCACTCTTTTCTATAATTTGTACTCTAAGATGTTTAGACTTTTTTTTCCACAATTAAAGCACATGTATATATGCTTTAACTCAAAAGTAAGCATTTGAACACTTCAAGCCATGTATCTGATTCTTTTTGCTACACCAAGTTTAGCCTGACGACAGTTCATCTGAAAAGTCCCAATTTCTGTATAAAGGAGCTGTGGTGAGAAGAAAAGGAATTGAAAGCCACACAGTGCAGCTGACATCAAAACATTGACCCACTGTAATAGCTTAGCTGCTTCCTGGGAACAAGAACTTGACACATTACTTCTGCCTGTGCTACTCTTAGAGTTGTGGCTTGTCTCTTCTCACATGTGAGCTGTCATCTAGCCTCTAGATCTTGGCCACTTCCTTTGAGAGGTATCTTTTTTTTTTGTTCCTTTATTTCCAGTAAGACTGGGGCTCTACTCAGAAGGTTCTCTTCCTTCAAAATTGTGGTTCCTATTTTTTTCTGTCTTTTATGATTATTGTCTACATCATCTTTACTAAGCTGCATTGCCACCTTCATAGTGAAGGGTGCTTCTATTTTGCAGCACCTCACACAGTCATGACACACAGAAATCATCTAACGTGTTGTAAATGACTATGTAATCTAATAGGTTCCTTTCATAGATTCTGTGATGTGGCTGAGGCAAATACTACTTTAGCCTCACGTGGTATCTTCTTAGTTGACCTTGCCATAGGGCACACAGGTAAAGTCAGAGAACTGGGACCTGAGCTCAGTTCCCATGGTCCCATGGCCCTCACCCATCATTTCTTTGAAAACAGGTTGGGATCTTTTGCACAAAGAACTCTTAGGAAAGATTCATGAATATGACAAGACTTTGTATTTTAACAGCAAATCATCCCAACATGGTTTAATGGGGGGGGGGGGAGAAACAGCTTATTTTATAAAATGGAAAGGAATCATAACACAAGAGACTATTTTGAAAATTATGCTATTCTCAGGGAATTGGATGTATTTCATTATGTTGAGCAAAATAAGCCAGTCTCAAAATGATGAATATTGCATATTTTCTCCCACATGTAGAAGCTAGATTTTATCATATGTTTATATATGTGTGTGTGTGTTTGTGTGTGTGTGATATGAAAACATAAGGTGGCATATTTGGTAGAGGAGGGAACTGTGAGGAGTAGGAGACATGATGAGTGATGGGATGAAAATGAACGAAGTACAATGATTATGTACGAAAATGGCATTGCAACACATTATTTTATGTGATAACTACAAACAATTGAAAAATAAAAATAGACAATTCTGGTTTGTTAAATTTCTTACCTTGTATTAGAATATCTTCACCTCCATGGGTCAAAAAAACATTTTCAACGGAAAGGACAAAATATCTACTTTGTAAAACTTTTCTTGCCTAGAGTGACTCCTTTCTTTTCATAGTAAGAATTAGGAACTGCTCAGTTACCCAAAGACACGAGATGCAGGAACTGTCCTGTTTACAGATTGGCAGCTGGCAAGCTTTGTAACACAGGGAAGGACAGATACTGCATAAAACAATCGGGGGAAAATATGGGGTAACTAGTAAGTAGTGACTACAATTAGTAATGAGGTAACTAACTTCTCAACTCACCAAATACATCCCCCCAAACCTATGTCTTGTAAGCACTTAATGAAGTTTACTGAACAGTTGTTTCCTGTTCACAGATACAATTAACCTCAATTTGTTTCTGCTGAAATTTGTTGCTTTGTATTATTTTCACAGTTTGCTTTAGGATCGAGTATCTTATTATCATCCAGGTCTACTCAGATGGATAAATTATACCTTAGACAATTTCTACTTTCAATACGATTTAAAACTCTTTTTAAGTATGTTTATTATTTCTAAGGGCCATTATAGTTATATTTATCTTAGGGTATGGTATTTGCTTGGCTGATACTTCAAACAGCTCGTTTTCTTTGATTCTTTGATTCAAAAACTATATTTCATTGTTATTTTTATTTGAGGCAAAGCTCAAAACTGTTAAAAATAAAAGACTTATGAGAAAATGTTAATCACATTTGGCATGAGTAGATAGTCATGAATGAAAGTGTTTTTTACTCTATTTTCTGCCAAAGCCTGGTCCCATTATTTAGAATAAAGCATAGTAAAATGGAACGAGAAAATTCAAACCAATAAAGGCAATAGAGGAAACTAGACACAATTTCTTTTTGTCCTTTCTACACAAGGGGAGAATACAGAAGGATGAATGAATTGTCAGAAGTCAATTACACTTTCAACAGATAAAAAGAAATAGGAATTTTAAACACAGAGTAATTATTGCCAAGAGGTGTTGTTGAAATAAACAGAATTCAAAGTTTGCTTCTGCTTTGGAAAACTATCCAGAACCATTAGATTTTGATGGCTAGGAATAACATTGAGTGACCTCTACTGTCGAATAAAATAAAGAACAATGCAGTCAAAAACTGGAAGGATATGCAAATCTTTCAAAGGAGTTATTATACAGGTGGATTCAAATGCATACGCTGCCTGAAGATATTGGACCATTAATTATACGTTCAGGTGAATGAGGGCGGTGCAATGACTGACAGACTACAGAGCGTGATGACTGGAGTAGTTACAGAGGAGGGCATTAGGAACTCATGAAAGTCATCTGATGCGAACTTAGAAACTCACATCTGATGCCAAGTTCTCCATAAGCTGAATGTGTGTACTCTAATCATGCTTCTACCATTCCAAGTTATGGAGATAATAGTTTAATTAATGAATGTGCATTCCTCATCTGTATCAAGAAAATAATAGCTTCTTTGTACGTTTGTAACAAATTTACCAAGTTAACTCTATAGCCATATGTGACAGGTAATATACAATCAAGAGAAGTGAGCTTCCATCATCATCTATGCTCATATTTTGTTAGGAATACTTTAAAAAATATCTGACTTTATAGTTATACTATAAGAGAGTTTAGATATATTCTTCTGACTGAAAGATTTGTGCACATGGAAGTTTAGAAGAAAAAACTACCTATAGTATTGGCATGGATTACAAGATTGTGTACACTTTCACAGACTACAACAAAACACTAGGCTAAGCATTCAGTGTACCAACTCTGCAATGGAAAATTAAGGTCTCATTTCCATGGCTTGTCACATATTGGATAAAGACAAAGTCAAGTCTTGATGAGTTGAGCTCCTTATTCTGTGCAATGCTAAGAGATATTCCAAGCTTTTATAATCTCAAAGTAATAATACGCTATTAAAAGAAATCTCTATGCTGAGAGACTAGTTGAAGATATTCAATTTAAAACAACTTCAAAACTCTGTAAGCTATCTCGACATTTCAGGTCATCAAATACATAGTGAAGCAATTTTAAAAAGTACAAAAAAAGTAAAGAATGAAAAATTTCTTTTAGAAAAGTTGAAAGTAACAGTTATTGTGGAACCATCTCTCTTCTCAACTGACTTTCTCAGTCCACTGCTTTCCTCCTCTGTGCCTTTCTCTTTTCTTCCTCTGATTTCTGCTCTTTCCTGCTTCTGCTCCTACTTTTTCCTGTCACCCTCCCTTCCTCTGCTCTCTCTCCTCTCATTACTCACTGTGCACACTTGTGCTCATTCCTGATGCTTTATCTTGACTGTCAACTGTACAAATCAAGAGATGCCTGTGAGTTTAGTAAGTGCACCACTGGCATGTTTGTGGGGGGCACTTCCAGAGCTGATCCACTCATGAGGTTTTTGTTCTACTGAATGAATGAATCCCTAGCATAAGTCATAATAGAATGGTATTTGGGGCTGACATGGTAGCATGTCCCTTGACCTTTCCTATATTCTCTTACTCTGCATTCTGTCCATCATGCGGTGAGTAACCTCAGCCATTGGTTCCTTCTAACATGATTTTTCTGCCTCACTGGGAGCTCATAATCAATAGAGTTAATGATTGTGGTCTTATTTCTGTGAAGTAAGAGTCCAAATAAATTGTTTGATTTAGGTTGTTATCTTATTTGTTCAGAGAAAAAAAAGTTAACTAACATGCATGTGTATCTACTTTCAAGAGCCAAATAGGTAAGTGTATTCATAAAGAGGAAGGAAAGTTTTCCCTCAATAACATTCTTGAGATAACTGTGGGGTTTCATACTGCCTATGGATTTTGACCTCATTTTTCTTTTCACCAACGCACAGTAGATGGAAGGGAAAGAAGGTAGGGAGTCCTCGATCGTGTTTACAGGAATAAACTCAGCCTGTTCCTTCATCAGTCTCCCTGCTTTCTGAGCACTCTTCGTGTGTGCAATAAAGATATTCAGATGACTAAGAGAAGGCTAGTGATGAGCCTTCCTTCATCCCATAACCCTTTAGTCCATGTTTACCAACTAAAGAGTATTAAACTCATTTGGAGATACAAAGAAAATAATTCTCACATACATTAGACTGCAAATGTTACTGGGAGAGTAGGCACAAGCCCACACAGTCTCACTTCAAGTTTCTTTTTCTTTAATTGTTTTGTTAGTTTCATAATAAATTTATGATGGATATAGTACAATGTTTGCAAACACTAATGTGAATAGCTAATTTGTTAAGAGTAATATTTCATAAAATACCACTAATAAATTATTTGATTTAACAGTTTCTTCAAACTGTCTTCTTGAGCTCAGTTAAGATCATACACTACTGTTTCATTGTTCATAGGTGGATCTGGAAGATAAACACAGAAAGCATACATTACTAAACTCTTAGTCAAAGACACTGAATAAAAATGGACTACATCTTACTACAGAGACGAGCAGACAGGGAAGAAACATCAGAACACAGTTTCAGCGCAGATATGAGTTTAGTTTTCAGGCTGTCTCACCCTGAAAGAGTGTGCAATGATGGATAAGATAGGATTATTTCTTGGCTCCAAAGCACACCCAGTCAAATGGAGACATGAGGACTGATAAGGAAATAATTATCCTGCAATTTTATAATAAATACAATAAACTATCCTTCCAGTCTCTTTCTTCAATATCCTCCAGCTGTCTTTTCTCTTTATCAACCCACAATCTTACTATGATCCTTATCAACCCAGTAAATAAAGATTTTTATGGTCAATTTACCTCTGTGCTGAGGTTGATTAATCTGTTTGCCCAGCTGTCATACAACTCTTTGCTTCAAAGCCTTATTCAACACTAAACTTAATGAGTTGCTGAATTGCCTAAGGAGTAAAGTTGTTTGCCTTTCTTCTTTTCTTTAATAGTAGCTGGCTGACTCAAAGGAGCACAAGAGAATAGTAAAGAAATGCACCATTAATTTGTCTTCCTATGAAATTTTATAAAATATAGTTGTGTGGTATTAACACCAAAGAACTAGAAATTAGAGAAAAGGAAACTGATGCTCAAGACAATCACGTAAGAGAAACCTAGGTGGTTCTCATGTTGCAATAAGATTCAGAGAATGGCTTACAGATAGGCTCAGAATGTGTTTGAGCAAGCCAAGCATGCTAGTTCATGCCTAGTTACAGCAACTGGCATACTGAGACGAGAGAATCACCTCTAGTTTGAGAGTAACCTGGGCTATACAGAAAGGTACAGGCTAGTCAATGATCCATAGCCAGAACCTATCTCAAGACACAAACATACACACACATACGCATGCACACACACACACAGGCACACACAGCCCTGAATAAAAGCACAGAATATGTCTTCTCTAAGAGTCATGAGAACTTTTTACCTGTACAATGGGAGACACACATGACTTAATATTCTGACTGAACAGGTTTTGAATCTGCTTCTCAGTTTTAGCAGGAGTCTGTTATCTCTCAGGGTGCTGATTTATGCAGTCATTCACAGACTAGAAAATGTGGTCATGAAAATGTCAACAAACCTCAAATACAGTATCACAAAATAACTTGGCGGGAAGCAAAATTCCCAAGTCATAACATACTTTGTTGACCTAAGCAGGTGTGTCAAAACAAGCCTGGTAAACCTCATCCCCTGAATTAATGGAGTGTGATCTAGCTAAGAAGGCTAGCCTTTGGGGCATGGCATGATCCTAGATTCAGGTAAGAATACAAGGTATTTCTTTAAGTACTCACTAACATGGCAACCATATACATAATATGAAAGAGATGCTAAGAGGCAGAGCTTTAACTTGGGGAAAAAATAGCAGACTTACCATAGCAGCGCTACAAGAAAGACAAATGTAATTACCTTGAAAACTCATTTTAAGTAAATGTAGCATTAAGTAAATATAAGCTATTTTTAATATTTAGGATTTAAATATAAGGCAAATTTTTCTTCCTTCTGCTTTTAGAAACATAATCACCACTTACAAGGAATTTTAAATGATAAAATATACATGTGCATGCAAGTGCACACACAAAAATATAGCTAAAGGATTTAATAATTGAAATTGGTTAGAATTCATAGTAAATTACCTTCTAATTGCCTGTTCTTTTTTATATTATTCATATTTTGTGTCTAGTGCTGAAAATTATGATCTAATTATTTATAGAGCAATTTCTATTAAAAGTACATTCTAAAAGCTTCATTAGTTAAACTACCTTGACTAAAAAAATAATTAAATAAATTCATCAAGCAAATAATTTAATTTAGTATTAAAGAAACTTGATGAGAATAAAATGACAGCATTGTAGTATTTTCAGGTATTTTAAATACAAAAATGTTTGGGATTTAAACATGGAGAACAAAACCATGTTTAAAAACAGGTTTAATTTTAAAGCTAATTTTATTACATTTTTGTTTGAAAAAAAAACCTTTTAGTCCACACAAAACTTCCAGAAAAATCTTAAAACTGCTAAGTAACAAATTTTAAAATGCAGAAGAACAATCTAACTTACATCAACAGGAGAATCTCTAGGGAATTTGACATTCAGACTAAAAACACTTTTATTAGGTTTTCTAATTAAAATTCAACATCATAAAAAATTAACCACTAAATTTAATTTCCCATCAAGTATAGTTTTACATCATTCTTATTAAAACCATGTTTTATTAGATTTCCTAACTAAATTAAATGTTGAGCAGTAGATGCATTTATTACGGTTTATATGCCTTAAAATTCACAAAACTACCGTATTTAGCCAAATTGGATGCAATTTTAGTCAGGAGCCTATTTTACTGAAATGTCTCTTACAAACTCATTGAGCAGTAGAAGAGGATTGCACATAAACACTGCATAGCTATATGTCATCTCCGTACGTGCGTGTTCTCAATTTACATCCAGTGTGTCCAATTTTCAGCAAATAGTCCCAAATGGACTGAACATTTCCCAATATTAGAGAGGCATTTTCATAAATTAGAAAAGAACCTATGGCAACTGCCACAACGAAGGACAGAGCTGAACCCTACACAACCTCTCCTTCTGAAAGAAACTTAGACAGTGTTGGGTGGAACAGCGTTTGCGCAGGAGACTTTGCCCTTGGAGTGGCTGCCATTGTGGAACTCTGGGGTAACAATGGAGAGCTGGAGAGAAGTAGGTTGGCAGCACCGGCTCCTTCACGTCCATCTAGTTCGATAGGTCTCAGAGGACCTACACAGCAGCTCAACAGGGTCTAAATTTTACGATAAATTTCAATGCAGGAGATTTATGCTGTGAGTTAAGCACACAGTCTAAACTGGGATAGAAGAAAATGTAGGACCCAATTTCCTCTCTCTCTACTTTCTGATTCATCACGCAAGCAGAACATTCTATTTTTAATCCCCACCATTCACACTTCCCCAGGGCTATTGTCATTCTACTTGTATAGGTATTGCTGCTAACTGAAATGGAAATGCACGCAATTTCAAGTACTATTTAATTTGGTATTCTTAAAGGTTGGGCTACTTTAGAGCTTTTAGAATGGACCAATGGAATGGGACAATTTCATATAGTTCTGACACTTTATGTTTATTTTTATATTATCTAACCACTCTAGTATTCAATTCACATGTGGAATGGATGGGGATGATTAACTCCTTGTCCCTTACTCTTGTCCACAATCTACTTAAGATCCAAACAAACAGTTCCTTTTTAGAATTATACCTCTGAATAGAATATTTATTTCCTTTTTTGACTACCCAACACTAAAGTACTTGTACTATTTAGGTGTATTTTATAAAATGTATGTATTTGAGGGAGGCAGAAACCCCCAATAAGGAAGCAAATTGACTCAAAGAAGCTGTTTACTATAGAAAAGAAAAAAGCTGAAAACAATATAAAATATTTAAATAGTTTTCTTAAGAACATATTTTAGGGCTACTATTCTACATTATTATTTGGGGGAATGTTCTCTTATTAGTGTGTTACTATAGGAAGTACTCATGTAATGCCAAGTAGCAATTCCAGTTCTCTAAGAGAGACTTGTTGAGATGTGCTCATCTAACAAGGCCATACAGCGCTTAGTGGACTTTGACCGAATTAATTTTTCCAGAGGGTGTTTATAAGAGACGCTGAAATCTCAGAAACTGTCTTCTAAATGTTTACTCATGAGCTCAGTCTTATAAGCAAACTGTGTCTTCTATTCAGAAGGAAGGGATTAGAAACACTAGATTCTGAAAGTTACCCAGATGTTTTATTCCCATAATAACCTGGGCATAAGTAACACAACATATAATGGTTAATCTTCACGGCTAACTTGACTAAGTTTAGAATAACGACATAGACAGACCTGTGTGTGTCACTGGGGGTATTTCCAGAAAAGTTTAACTTAAGAAGGAAGAACATTTCTGAATGTGAGCAACTCTACCCTGTGGGCTGGAATCTTTGATTATACAGGAAAAGGAAACTGAGTATTGAAAGTCATCTCTCTCTGACCAGCTGCCTTCTGCCACATACCTACCCCACTAAGATAGCCTAATTCCCTTCTACAATCTTAGGAGATAATACAATGTGGCCAGTTTATCATGTGATAATGCTACTGCGACGAGAAACTAACTACTTCAATGAGGAATAAAGCTGATTTTATCTATTTATTTATATTCTAGGGGCTAAGATTTCATTTTGCAGCCTGGATGGGTCTTAACTCTATATTCTCTATTCTTAATCTCCTGCATGCTGAGCAGCAGATTTATGCAACCATTCCTCACATAACATATTTTATACTATCATTTAACTATTTTTTTCTGAAGTTAATATTCCTAATTGCATCTTCTTAGTAGTGACTTAGGTATTAAGTCACATCACAATTTATTATATATAATTAACCATGATTGTTGTAAGATCACATATATGCATATATAATTACATATGTACTTTACAGTATAGTGTTTGTATTTGAATTAACCACTATAATCCAATGTAATGTTTTTTAATAGAAAATAACCTGACCAGTTTGAATATATCAAAAGCATTTTTATAAAGCACATATTATGATGAAATATGAAATTTTAACTCTAGTCAATGAATCACACATTTCTAAATGCTAACAGAATTATCAAATGTATTATTGAACAAAAATTATGGAGTATATATATTTTACATGTTTTAAAAGCTAATTTTGGGTGGAAGTTGAAGTGACTGTTGAAAATGAATATGCATTTTTTTTGTTCTTTTCTTTTTCTAGACATTTCCACACAGAGAGATACTGTTAAAAAGTTGTTGATCCAATAATGAAATAGTCATGAGTGACATAACCTTCAGTAGATAAAAGAGCATGTATGTGATGGTGTTCCCATAACATGACATCCTTCAGGGACATCATAGCTGCCTTCATTTATGGAAGCACACCAATGTTCACGCAATGGAACAGTCACTAGTGACACATTTTTGAGGATGTGTCCCTGCATGACTATAACAAACACAACACAAAACACAATTTGCCAAAAAACGAAACAAATAAACAAAAATCCCAAGAACAACAACAAACCCCCTACTTGGCTGCATTGGTTCAGTTGACATAGCACAGTCATAGCACTACCAGCTACCTAAGGACACTGTGTTCATGAAGTTACTGTCCAATAATAGGAGGTGTTAAGAGCAGAAACACACATTTTCTGTTGTAAACCTTCGGTTTTAAAGCTGATTAATATGAAAAGCAGACAATTATAAGGATGTACCTCAGCTTTCTTTAACATCCTTCTTATTGTTTTTTTAAAGAAAAATAAACGAAAAAAGGAACAACTCACTGTGACTACAAAAAGAAAAATCTGTTGTAAAAATTTTGAGTTAAATCGGGTACAAATATCCACTTATAAGAAAAATATATCAGAAGTAGTTCACAGTATAGTATTTAATTTAGGAAACAAGTAGATTGCTTTGTAGAAAAAATTGACCCTACCAACGGGAATCAGATGCACCATTAAACCTAAGCTGCAAGTCTGCTTCCAGGGCAGCTACTCTTGTCAGCTATCCTGTACCAGGCACGCTCAGAAAGCAAGTGTCAGACACTTCAGGCAGCATAACAGCTCAGAAAAGGAAAGGTGGTTTGCTGCTGCTCGAAGAATCATAGCATCTGAGATGTAAAGGTGAAGAACTCACTGGGTTGCATTTTTATCTGGAATCTGTTTAAATGGGCTCCATAGGATGAAAGTAACAAACAGGCTGTCTCAGAATCCAGGAGGCAGTGTATGTTAGCTCTGGAGATGCTTCCTGAAACTCTGAACCACAGCCATTGCAAGCCCAAGCTGTATCCCTGGCCTACAGAGCAATTCTGAGGACCACACGCTTCCTCAATTTAAGCAAACTGAAATGTAATCAAAGTCTTTAGGTGAATTTAACTCAACAATATTTTTTAAGCCTATTAAACTATTTAAACATGGAAACATGATTTCTTTAAATGAAAAATAGGGGTAAAATGTTTCCTATACAAAGACTGTAATTTTTCACATATTTCTTATAGTTTTGTTTTCTTTTTAATCAGAGTCTATGTATCTCCTGTCTTTATGTTTTTACTAAGTGAAGGAAGCAACATGGCCTGCAAATGAGCCAAAGAAACTATTCTACACTGATCATGAAATAAGTGTCTCATAAATTCTTCATTCAGTGTCTGTCTTCTTGACCTTTGCTTAATTATCTGACCCAGCACAAGACATTTTCCTGCCTTTCTTCCCTCTCCCCAATATACCAGAATTTGACGACTAGATTGCAAATCTTCCATAAACATAGATAAATTAAAACAAAATAGAAAGGTGTTAATTTTCAGTCTTCATTTTATATGATGCTCAATAAAGACAGTACGTAAACCTGCTCATGTTACAATTTCTGGAATTTCAAAAGCCACAGCAGACTACTTCAGGCTCTTCAGCAAAGATTCTCAACTTGATGCTAAAGGAAACTGGAAGAGTTTGCTCTAACTTTTAATATTTTTGTTTGTTCAGATTTAAAAAATAACCTTGGTTAGGTTTCAGAGGATAGTAAGGCTGAGACAGGAGGACTAGAAATTTGAGGCTAGCCTGGACTGCATGGAACCCTGTTAAAATGAAATAACACGCAGAAAATACAAAAACAATAAAAGATTTTGGATACAGTAAAATGGAAGTTTTAGCCAATTATTAAATAGGAGTTTATATCACAATTTCTCGCAGCATTTTGGACACATCTGATTTATGGGTACAGGCAAAGGAGCTCCCTTTAACAATACAAGAGTACCCTTCACTGTCTCACACCACGTGCAGTTATTTAAATTTAAATTATATGCTATTCATATTGAAATGCTCCCCACTCAGACTAGCCGTCTGTTGAGTCCACAGTATGGACTGTGACCACCATATGGAGCAGCACAGTCCTAGAATATCCCCACCCTCAGAGATGCCCACTGTGTCACACTTCCTACTCTTTCTCCAAACTTTTCTTTAAAACATCTCCCTGTGCTTTCTCCTCAACAGCCAGATTCTGCTTTGCACAGAATCTAGCTGTTTGTAACTGTAGAACTGTTTGAACTCTAGCTACAAAGGATGTCTTTGTCATATCTGGAGAAGTTACACTTGTCTCTAGGGGGAAACATGTGCCTAACATGTAGTCAGTAGCTGTATGGAGGCTGCTAGAAATCTGCCCAGTGAGTCAGGGATCAACAGTGTGGAGGCTGAGAAGCTCTGTCCTATAAACTCTACACTGGACTCACAATGGGATGCTCTCCAAAATTAGATTAGCTACAACACAAAGACACTCCAAAGACTAATATACACCATCCACAAGGAAGTAATATATCCCAAACTAACCTAGACTTAGGACTTAAACATTGCAGTAACTTTAAAAAGACACATATATTTTAAAATGTTATCACTATAAATTCTTATTTTTAAAGAGCAAAATGGTTTCTCATACAAGCTAGATAGATCATTTTCATTTCTTCATATTATATCTTACATGAAAGTTGGGGCTATGACTTTTAAATATTTATTTATTTGTTTACCATTATATACAAAGATATACACACATGTATGTTGGCATACACAATATTTTATAGACAGATCCAAATGCACACACATATACAAATATATAATCTTGTAAAAGAAGGATAATTAGGTATGAATGACATAAGATAAAGAGCATACTATAATTATAAAATATGATAAAATAGTACAAGTGTATGTAAGTGTGTGTTTGTGTGCACATACACATGCACATAGGGGTATAAGTAATTACACAGTGTGGTGGTAGCATGAATTACTTAGGAGAATTCCATCATCAAGAAAAAGATATGGAAATATCTAAATTTCATTTTGCAAACCGTAATTATGCTGGAAAGCTACACCTTAATTATTTAAATGATGGAACATGTAAGAACTATCTGAAATGGAGCACATGACAGGAAACTCAGTATGAGAAGACTTATGAATTAATAATTCTTGCAAAACAGAAGAGAAAGGGTAATAAATGAGAAAGTAATGTAGTTTCATATGGTAATGAGTTCTTTGAAGAATATTAACAATTAGGAGATAGCCAGAGGGAGGTGGACCTTAGGCAGATGTCTTTTTATAGATATCAGGTCTTGAAAAAGAAAACTGAGGATTCATGTGGGTGCAAATGGTATTGGAAGTAACATTAATAGATTCCCTCTCCCAAGTGGTGAGTATGAGGACAGAGTTAAGGAATACACCTATCATCTGTGAGCAGAAAGTGGCCGGGAGCTCATAGAGATGACAGGAAAGCAAAGCTCTCATTATCTTGCTTTCAGGTCAAGATCCTAAGGATCTATGAGGAAGGGGGAAAGCTCTCATGCTCTAGAAGGAGAGATGGCCCCAAGGAAAACTCAATAGGTAGTGTGAGCCAGAGGACCTAATATCTAAGAGGAGGGTTGGAAGGAGGTCAGTGAAGATCAACCAAGGTTCATATGTAGCAGGCATCAACACACAGCAGTGTTTTCCCCAGAAATAATACTGGATATTGTTCCATGCATCTTATTAAATCAGTATAGATTTTCATCACAGGAATTTGCCCTAGCAAAAGATCTACAACTGGCAATTCCAATTAAGAAAGCAATGAGTTTTCGTAATTAAAGGCATCACCCTGATATGTACATTCTCTAAATTATGAGAACATAAACAGGTAAATTACATTGATTACAGTATACATATATAATAACTGATAAATATAATAACTGATATATGCATATCAGTTATTCTGTGATGCTGGCATCATTGAATATCTATTTATTTTATAACAAAGTGACAAGAATTTATAGTTTTTTCAAATGAAAGCCCTTTTTCTGAACAGCTCTTCTACTGTATAGCAAGTCAGACATAATCTTGAAGTCACTGACAACAGTCTCTTTCTTATTAATCATGATGATGTGATTTCCACCCCACTTATACACTTCTAAAATGAGGGAAAGAGAACTCCATGGTGGGGACATTTGCATATTTAACACAAGGGATATCTTAAGTCTTTCTGATGTCGATTAAATGTGAAATCATCCTGAAACTCTGGCAACTTTTAAAGATATGTTTTAATAACAAGTTTCATAAAAAACAAAAACATCAACATAAAAAATCAAGAAAAGAGTTTTTCCTATTTACTGATATAGTGAAAAACTTTACCAGTCGAAAGAGTCATGTAAACATAGACTGAACTAATGAAACAATTAAATTTTCCAGTTTCTGTTTACACAATTTCATTTTACACTGGCTATTATATGTACTTGTATCAAATTTGATATTTGCAGTGACAGAAATCGCAGAGTCTTTGAAGGTTTAGAGCCTAAAACACTGACTTTCAGTAGAATTTTCTATAATATTCAGATTTGTTCCCAGATCAACAGTGGGAAGAATTAGGAATCTTCCTGAGATTCTGGGATAGAAAATGACAATCTTTACTTCCTTCCCTTTGGTCAGGAGCTCTGGATCAAAGCAAAGTAAAATTTCCCTACAATATCTCTGTGATGAGATTGCCCTTTAATATATGGTCTTTTATATTTGGGACTAGGCTGATAGGTCAAAGAAAGTTTAATCATCTTTAAACTCTTGATTTACTCAAAAATAAATGATAATATAAGAAACCATCATGATCGACATCCAACTACTCTCCTGCAGCACACTCTATATTTGAGGAGCAAAACAGGAATGTGCTTGGATTTCATAACATCTTTTTATAAATCAGTCTAACACTTTAATTTTGAAAAGAGTACTTAAATCTAAAAATAATAAAGTGGGTGACATAACCCGAGTGCCCAGAAAAAGTCTCCATAGAAACAGATTTTTTTTAAATGGACACAAGAATGAAGAGGTGGTTCTGATCTTAATAGATTCTTACTCACTGCTGGGCTTCAATGCTTTGTTTATTCATTTGTTCAGTATGAAAGGCTTACCATCTTGCTGGCCATGGAGAGTCTGGGGACTTTGCATTCTTTCTTCGAGATTCGAGCTAAGGTCAGAGTTCACGGCTGACATCCTTGTTGAATCACTCATATCAAATTCATCACTTTCTATAGAACTTTCGTCCTGAAATGGTTTGAAAATACAATTAGGCACCATAAAATGTAACTGTGTGCCAATAATTATTCTGTCTGTGTGGTCAATGAGAGGCTTGATGGAAAACCTCCTTCAGCCAATGGCCTTTGAGAGGCTGGACCAGGTTGAGGAGTGACTTTGAGATAACAAAAAGCTGCGGTCCCGCCCACTCGTTTCTCCTCTTTTCCTGTGCTCCACACCTAATTATTGGACCCCCATTTCTGTTCCGTGAGTTTCCTTTTTAAATAAAGAAAAACCTCAGTATACTCTATTTGGATTAGCTTGGAATTGATTTGTGTTCTCCCCATTTGACGTGTTCTGCGTCAGAGGTTATCCAGTCTGTAATCATCAGGTTCTAAATGTGGTTCTCACTGACAAATGTTTGGAATAGTAAATGATGAAATCACTTCTACCTAAAGACATGTCAAGGATTTTGAATACATAAACACAGCATTATGCACGGTACCATTGTAAAGGTAGAATAATGTGTTAAGAGAAGAAGCAATTTAGGAATTAAGCCTGAACATTAAAATAAAAATGTTCTTAATGAATTTGTCTTAAAAGAGGTAACGATAAAACATGATGGAAAAGAAAATGTAAGTTTTACTATAAACAAAATGACTCAGTAAAAATTGTAAGCACTGATCATATAATGCAGTGATAATTTTTCATCAGCAAACAGAATGGACTCCAATAATAAACCATATGTATAGATTCAATGTATTCGATACAGAGAAGGAATTCTTAACATCTTTTACAAATAAATATAATGGATGATTTATAGATGATAGATGATAGAGATAGACTGACAGATGAGATGGATAGATAGACAGATGATGATAGATAGATAGATAGATAGATAGATAGATAGATAGATAGATAGAAGGATGATAGATATGTGGGATAGATCATGGATAGGTTGGGAGATACCAAATAAATTAATCATATGGTTATAGATGACAGATAAATAGATAGATTATACATGGATAATAGGTGGTCCATAGAGGAGAGGTAAATGATTTATGTAGCTATATAATACAAAGCTATCTTATAAGCAGAGAGAACACTGAAATCACAAAAAGAGTTCTAAATAACATGGTATAAAACTCTTACACTAAAAACCAGGTCACAAAAATGTCTACCATATGGATAAGACAGAAAAAAATGTTAAGTATGAACAGTTAACGAACTGAAATAGGTATACTTTATTATTTTTGAGGTTATAAGGTAATTACAACATTGCTCTATATTCTTTCTTCCCTCCAAACCCTCACATACACCTCTCATTGCTCTGTTTCAAATTCATGACCTCTTTTTTCTTACCTTTTGTTATATGCATATATGTATGAGTATACACATGCACATTCTTAAGTATCACCCACTTGTTCTGTATAATGTTAATTATATGAATGTTTTCAGGATCTGATCACTTGGTATTGAGTAACCAATTGGTGTGTTCTTTCCTAGGGAAGACTATTTTTCCAACTCTCCACATTCTTGTAGTTTTTATTTAGGATTGAATTCTTGCAAGCATCCAAAGGAGGGGGGTAACCAACAGTCCTACCCTGCTATGACACCTATGAGCAAATCAACTACCAGCATGACATGGTGCTGTAGGAAGTCTTACAACCAGTGGTGACCCACCCACTGGGGTGTGGCCTCTTATACTATAAGCCAATGTAGAGCATGCGTTCACTCTCTTTCTGGTTGCTGGATTTGGGTTCTGTTCTCCATTCAAGCAGATGATTCTGATTTATGAGTTTACCCCTAAATAAATAACCAACTATTTCTCAATTCTGAACTAGTGTGGTATTTCTTTTAAGCATCCTTTCACATTTGGTGCCCAACATGGGGCACAAATCCATGACCCTGAGATTAAGAGTCTCATGCTCTACCGACTGAGTTAGAATATTGTATGTATGCATGCTTCTACCTCTGTTAAAAATATTTTTATATATTGATATATATTTATCATATTACAATGTACATTTCTACCTCTGATCAAGATATGTATACATTGTTTTCAGTTTGAAGCCATTGTTCTCACTTGTTGCACATTTGTTTATTGTATAATATTCTAATATGAGTTATATAGGTATTAAGAATTATAGATCAATAGTCATCTGTTTGTCATACTTAAAGTTAGTCTAATCAGGTTCCTTAGATACATAAAGATTATATTCTGCATAGATAGGTAATATTCAACAACTTCAAAGAGCTGTAGAATATGGCATTTAAATAACCTAGGGTTATATTGAAGTGAGACACAATTGCTCTGGCATTACCGATCTATTCCCAAGAGATGTTGAGAACTGGAGACACTCCACTTGGATCTTATTTTCTTCTTGGCAAAACTGGAATTTGGGCAAGGAACTGCCCATGCCTCAACCACTGATAAGATACATAGTTTCCAGAAATGTATAAGCGGGACTATCAAATCTTACCAAGACAGGGTAAGACAGTCTTGAAAATTTTCCTGCCTCTGAAAATGGTCTGTCAGTTATTCTAGGCCTTAGCCAAAGTTGGTTGCTTCAACATTGCAAATGAAACTTTGGGTTATTGCCCAGGTAGTCAGTTGTCTCTGTCATTTGTTGCACATTTTGGAAGTTGCTTGATTGTACTTTCTGCTTACTCAAGTAATATTATTTCCCTTCTTGGATCTTCAGTGTGGTTGAAGACTAGATAGTTGTAATTACTTTCCTCTCATGACTTAGCCAAGTTATTTATTATACTAGTTAGGATAGGATAATTATTGAATACATTTGTTCTTATTGTATATAATTTTGTATTAGGCTTAGAACTCTCTTATTTAAACAAAGGGGGGAGGTGCTATAGAAAGTTTTACAGCCAGTGGTTACCTGCCCACTGAGGCGTGGTCTCTTATACTATATAAACCAATGTAGAACATGCATCTGCTCCTTCTGGTTGCTGGATTTGGTTTCTGTTCTCCATTCAAGCAGAGGATTCTGATTTGTGAGTTTACCCCTAAATAAATGACCATCTATTTCTTAATTCTGAGCTAGTGTGGGATTTCTTTTAAGCATTCTTTCAAAACACAGTAAGTATGCAGTGGTGGCATGAATACTTGCACACTAATGAACAGCTCCTAATTGGACTTAGGACCTACTTATCAAAAGGAAAAACATGCCTGGTAATGGAACCCTAGCTAACTACTCAGTGCTACTGAAGGCACACATATTGCTAGGGAATCTATACTCACTAATGTACTAAACCAGCATAATCCCTACCAATAAGTGTAAACATTTGTTCTTAAACTACAAATAAGTGTAGTCATCACCACTCATCAAGAAAATTTCTCTTAGACAGGATACTCAGTTCCAATTTCACTGAAGCAAAGAGTATGTCATTATACACCAAAGTAATTTTCTTGCTGATTACAAGATGCTGTTGGTTTTGTGTTTTTAAAAAAGGAAATTAAGAACTTTTCCTATTCAAAGAAGCTATTTCTTCAACCTTGGGGTACTTCAGATTTCATGGTTATGAGGCAAGTACTTTACCCACTGAGCAACTTTTCCAACTTTAATAGATGTCTTTGTAAATAAATATTTTAAATATTCAGCATTTATTATTTTTTGCTGGGGGCCACTATTGTACACCCAGAAGAAAGTTTGCATGAGCACTTTGCCTCCTTCCATCATGGGCATCTGTCCTGAGGATTGAACTCAGGTAATCAAGATTGGCAGTCAACACCTTGTACCTGCTGAACTAGCATGCCAGATCAAGTATTTCTTATAAATAACACAAATAGCTAATGAGATAAAACTATTTCTATAGGATTTATGGACATGTAAAATGTGTGCGTGTGTTTGTATAAAGAAGGGCAAGATGCAAAGTCTCAATCATGTTTCCTGTTCTGTGAAATGACTACAAAAATGCTGAGCATTGTAGGTAATCAGTATAAATTTATCATCATTAAATGGTATTTATCAGCATACATTTTTAGAAGTTTGGAAAAAGATTAACAAACTTTCTTGTTAAATGTACTATTTCCTAATTTGGCTTCTATTGTTGTGAATGAAGACCATGAAGAAAAGCAAGTTGTGAAATGAAAGGATATGTTTAGCTCACATATCTCAAGTCCCAGCCCACTGAGGAAAGTCAAGGCAGGAACCTGGAGGCAGGAATTAAAACAAAGACCATAAGAAACAGTTCTTATTTGTTTGCCCCCCATGAAATCTTAGTTTGTCTTTTTTTTCTTATATGAGCCCACAGTGGGCTGATCCCTCTCACATCAGCCATTAATCAAGAAAATGCCCCACAAGCTTGCCTACAAGTAATCTGATGAAGGCATTTACTCTATTGACCTTTCTCTTCCCAGACATGTCTAAGTTTGTGTCAAATTGACAAAAAGAAAAAACTATCAGCTCATTTGCCACACAGTTTTGCTCTTTAAAAAATACTAACTTTAAAGTATTTGTTATCATTAGTAAATTAACAATAGGAAAATTTGTAATTTTCTTTAACATTACCTTATGAAGTATAAGTGGTTTATCATAAGTCTTGTTGTCAAATACCAGTTTTTACATATTTATACAACTTGAATAAATACGTAATTATACAGCATCAGCTAAAAGCATGCGCTCGTTCTATAATTTTATTCCAATTACTTTCCAATTCTTAACTAAATTATTCTTTTTAATGAAATAAAATTTATAGAATTTAGAGAATTAAGATTTATAGAATGTAAATTATTTTTGTCAGCATGGAAATAAATTAAACTATAATCAGAGAAAAACAAACAATTTCTAAGTGTTAAATTTTTAAAAGAAGCTTTTCTGAGACTAGAAAGTGTGATTGTTATTATTATGCAGTTGCTTCTCCAGGATCATTTTTAAACCACTTGTGTGAGACTTTCTACATAAGCCTCTGCTAGGTGTTGTAATATAACCAGGGACAGTCGTTCAGGGAAGTCCATTATATATATTATGGATTGAGATATCACCATGGTTTATCTACCTAAATATAATTGAAAATTCATCTCCACATTTCTGAACATGCCTTTTCTGTACTCACAAATTCCAGGCCAATGTCTACACCATAGTAAATAAGCGACCCAATTGCTACCATACAGGGCAGTGAAAATTTCATAATCTTTCATCATTAGTTTTGGGGATTTATCCAGTCATTCACTATCAGTAATAGTATGTTAAATATCCTAATGTTCAAACTTCTTCCTGTATTGCATCCCTGAAACTTTCTAATCAAAGCAAAGAAATGTCTTCTATAAGTTTTTGATTGTTATTATTTTCTACTCTGTCTTCTATACCCATAATTTGGAGGTTAGATCTTTTCATGCTATCATAAAATTTCCTCATATTCTGTTAATTTTAAAATTTACCTGACTATCTTAAGAGAGACATGCTTTTTGTGTGCCTCCTAGGTTAGCTAGATATGTAGAGGGAGGCCACCAAAAGTGAGTCAGTCATGTGGTCCTAGGTAGGTTGCCCAGGCTCCAGTGAATGACCTTACATTGTTGCACATAGTGGCATCACTAATTGAACTCGGTTGGTTGAAATAGAGGACATGGAATTAGGAGTGTGTTTGGTTTGAATATGTGTGGCCTTTATAGACTCATGTGTTTGAATGGTTGGCCCAGAGGGAGTGGCACTATTAGGAGTAGGGGTAGCCTTGTTGGAGGAATTGTACTCCTGTGGAGGCAGGCTTTGAGGTCTCATATATGCTCAAGCCATGCCTAATATCTTAGTTTTCTTCTGCTGCCTTTGGATCAAAATGTAGAATTCTCAGCTCCTTCTCCAGCACCATGATGCAAAGTCCCACCATGATGATAATGGACCGAACCTCTGAAACTGTAAGCCAGCTCCAATTAAAAGTTTTCCTTTGTAAACTGGCCTTGTCTCATAGTCACACTGATAAATATCTCTAACATCACCATAGAACCTTCGCCCGGTGATGAATGGAGATAGACACAGAGACTTACATTGGAGCACTGGACTGAGCTCCCAAAGTCCAGTTGAAGAGTAGAAGGAGGGAGAAGATGAGTGAGGAAGTCAGGACCACGAGGGGTTGATCCACCCACTGAGACAGTGTGCCTGAGCTAATGGGAGCTCACCAAATCCAGCTGGACCTGGACTGAACGAGCAAGTGATCAAACTGGACTCTCTGAATGTGACTGACAATGGGGGCTGACTGAGAAGCCAATGATAATGGCACTGGGATTTGTTTCTACTGCATGTACTGGCTTTTTGGGACCCTAGTCTTTTTGGCTGCACACCTTTCTAGGCCTGGATGTAGGGGGAGGGCCTTGGACTTCCCACAAGGGGAGGGTACCCTGCCCTCTCTTAAAACTGGAGGGGGAGGGAGGTGGGTAAGTGGGGGAGCAGGAGCGGAATGAGAGGAGAGGAAGAAGTGGAAATTTTTGAATGGAAAAATAAAAAAAAATAAAAATAAAAGAGTTTTCTTTATAAGAGTCATGGTGTCTCTTCACAACAATAGAAACCCTAAGAGAGAGGGAGACAAAGGAATACCTGAGGGGAATTGTGAGGCAAAGGGGACAAACATATTCAAAATGCTTTGCATGTTTATAATAAACCCTTTTAAAATGATTACAAGAAAGAATCATCATGGAGCTATGCATTTCTCTTTTTATTTTTAAGAATTATGAGTTTATATTATTTTCATTGGCCTAGATATTAAATGAAATGTTCTCATATCATCCAGACTAGTGAATCTGCTGAGCTAGTGTAATTGAATATCATTGAGTAACAGAAAGGATTTCCATAGAAGTTCATTCTGAATTTTTCATCCATGGAATAATAAGAAGTAATAATTTATGGTAATCTACTGACTTTTAAGGATTGTATATACTAAACCAGTACCTGAAATCTACTTACCTTATTCCTCTCTAGCTAGATCATATCTTATATCAACTATTTTAAATCAATAGCAATAATTAAAATGCATGTGTTATGAATGAGCCCGACATTGAGCCGCAATATCAGATAAATTCTGCTTTAAGCAACTTATCTGTTTTGTTAGTGAAAACCCTGGATTTTTCAAGATGGTAATGGAACATGAGTCAATTGTAACTATTAAATCAGACAGTACAGATGAAAGCTATAGAACAGGTTCCCTGTTATACCTCACCCAAGGCATTCATTTTAAATGTATGGATCCATTTATAAAACATTTTAACAAAATCGTATCAAAGAACACTCCCCTCGGCCTTGGGGCCCCTACAATTCTCTATGCAACTCAGCCCCTTTTTTTTCTGACTCTTTTTAAAACTTTGTCACACACTAACTGCTTATGTAGAACCCATGGCTATTTCAGTTACTTGATCTTTACTTTCAAGATGGTTCCTCCAATGATCTAACTTCCCAGTCTTTAAAGCCAGGTTGCTCCCATAATCATTCATTGTACATTCATCACCAACAACTACAATTGTATAATCTCTTTTTTGAAATGTTATTGATTAATTTTGTTGAGCAACAGCTTCATATATGTATATAATATATTCTGATTATTTTCTGCTTGTCCACACCCTCTGTTATCCCCTTGCCACCCTTATAAGCCCCTTCCCTTCATCACATCCTTTTCCATTTCCAGTGACCAGGGTTTGCAGAACTTGATTGATGCCATTGTATATGACCACATCTTTTATAATACTTAAGTGACTGGTTTCAGTTTTCCCTCCGCTATTCATGCAATGAACACAATCATAAGCATTCATTTAAATTACCTATATAATGTATCTGGTCATGAATCAAATGTCCTCACTGTTCACCATCTAAATTTCAACTTCTCCATTTTTTTTCTTAAACTTCTGACAACTTCTCCAACAATCTTACTCTTGCATCCTTTATCACTAAGGAACTTGGAGAAAATAGAGAAATATTTCACCAGGCTCCATCACCACTCACCTACCACTATCTGATACCTCCTGTCTGTGGTCCGTTCTAAAGAAAAATCTCCCAGAGCAAGAAGAAAGATATGTTGCAGGAAGCAAAGCTGGAAGACCGGGTCATTCACATCCTCTAACATTGGACATGGAACTACAGGATTTAATATATTTCCTGCTATGTTCCAGTTTTGCTTTGGTCCAGTTTTCCAGCACTATGTGCAGATTCCTCCCTTCTGGTAATAACTATTCTGTATCATTGTATGTTGGCAGTATGAAATTAGTTTTTTTTTATTTTATAGAAGCTTACAATTAAGAGATTGCCTTGAGTCTCAGAACAGACTTTGGGCTTTTAAACAGTTTTGAGACTAAAAAACTTTGTGAAATTTTGGTGTTAGACTAGAAGCATTCTATATTATTATATGAATTAACGTGAGCCTATGGGCCAAGAACCAGATTATGTTGGTTTGAATCAGAAAGTTTGAATACATAGCTCCCATTTGGTGGTACTGGCCAGGTAGACTTAGGATGTATAATTTAGCTAGTGGAAGTATGTAATTGGTGGCAAAGTTTTAGGTTTCAAAGCTACATGCCATTCCTACTGCACTCTGCTTGGAGCTTGCAGTTAAAGAAAAAGCCCTCAACTTACTGCCCACTCCTTTACTAACTCAGCCATCATAGATTCTGAAACTATAAGCAAAAAAGAGCTTTCTATAAGTTGCCTTGGCCATGGTGTCTATGACAGCAATATAATATAACTAACAACACATATCATTTCTTTCAATTTTGATCAAATTATGTAATCTCTTTATTCATTTGATCATTCATTTATTCACTTTTGGGGTACTTGTCATTGAACCCAGGACCTCAAAAACAGGAGGAGATGAGTTCTGTACTACTGATTTGCATTCTGAATAGATTTCTTTTTGACCTTCCTTTCTTCTTTTACAGTTTAAACATCTTTTTACTTGCCTAGTCTTACTGTTTATTTTTTTATTGTCTTTCCCTCTCACTGGAAGACATGCTTCATAAATGCAAAATTTTTGTTCATTTATTTCTAAGAGTACCTAAAAGGTACTCAGTAAATATAGGTAAAATTAATGAATTAATTCTTATTAAAATTTAAAAACAGATTACAATCAAGATTACTTTGTTTGAGTTTCAGTTCAGTATGGCTTATCTTATTCAATTTCTCAAATTTGTAGTAGCTATAGTTTTCTAAAATTTGGTAAATACTCTAATAACAAGTAATTTCTTTGACTATTTTAAAACAGTATGCTTCAATTTAATAATTTCAAACTGTGATGATAAGGATAATTTTTCTAATTATAATTTTAAATGCTCTGCTTTTTAGTTCAAACAAGTATTATGCTTTAGAGTCAGAAAAGCTTAGAATATGTGGGCTGTGAGGTTGGCACAAAGCTGATCATAATTGGGGCACAGAAATAAGCTTATTGACCTCCATATTAGCTTCCTACAAATAATTTGGCAACTGTAGCATTTCTATGAGACTTATTTTTTTCAATTCTGTAATGATCATGGTGTCAGTTGTTTCACTCTTAGTAACAGACATAAGAGACACATTTTGAAAATCTGACTTTGAGTTTTTTAGTATAATGACTTTATTACGGTTATTTCAATCATTTATTGTTGGACATTTGGTAATATTTAATGCAATATGGCCAATTCAGAGATATTCTTAGAGAGTGAATCACAAATCTATGAAGGAAAAATAATGCTATAGTTTCAAGAAAAACTTTGAAAGTACAGCAAAAAAACATAAAGATAGATTTAAATTTTATGAATAAAAGAGCCCAAAGTAATTTTAATAGATTTTGCTCATATTTTACAAATAATCTAGTATTTTTAAAGTAAATATTTAACCACATTTCCTTTTATAGGGAAAGTTCAAGGAGGGAAGAATTAGCCTGAATGTCTGTTTTCAGCATAGACAATCTGAATGTTTCTGCTAGTCAGTGGTGATGACTAGTTGGTGTAGGAGGTCCTTCTGTTTGTGTGTTGCTTATATTGGTTAATGAATAAAGAAAATGCCTTGGCCTAGATGATAGGGTGGAACTTAGGTAGGCAGAGAAAACAGAACTGAATGCTGGGAGGAAGAAAAGCAGAGAGAGAGATGCAATGGATCCACCAGAGACAGATGCTGGTTAGACTCTTTCTCCGGTAAGCCACTGCCATGTGGCGATATACAGATTAATAGAAATGGATTAAATCAAGATGTGAAAGTTAGCCAATAAGAAGTTAGAGCTAATGGCCAAGCAGTGTTTTAATTAATACAATTTCTGTGTGGTTATTTCGGGTGTAAGCTAGCCAGCTAGCCAGGACAAACAAGTGGCCCTCCACCTACAACAACTAGTTAATGAGGATTTACTAAATTGATACAGTGTGCTGATTGCCTTTGCTTGCTTATGAAAAATAAAAGTAGCTTACACATACACATGCACACATACTCACACTTAGATACACAAACAAACACACATACATACATACACGGACACACACAAAGACATACCCAGACAAACATGCAAACTCAAAAACACAGAGGTATATACACAAACTCATATACACACATAAACACACATGTATATATATATACACAAACATACAAAGAAAACACATGCAATCTCTCTCACACACACACAAACACAAATTCTTTTATCAAAATAAGAACTAGAATTCTAGAGAATACCAATCAACACAAATTTGGAGTCTGATATATGACAGTACATTGCTAGATTCAAATGGAATATAGTAATCTGAACCATGAAAATGTCTGTAATAAAAAGAATTGTGACAAATTCTCTCTGAAAAATGCAGATGTTTAAATACAACATTATTAAATAATAATTCATAGGAAAAATGACCTAAAAGATATAGATGTGGATGACAGGGACATGATTGAACTGGAAATGATCTTAAATTGATTTTTCAGTTTCTCACAGAAGACAGGTTCAAAGGTTCTCTGTCCTTGGCTGCTTTCTGGTAAGGATACTCAGGATTTGTTACTCTTTGCCAAGACCACCTCAGTGGTGATTTAGTAAGAAAAAGGAATCTATCTCACACAGCACTAAGGAAGATGGACTCATCCAGGGATACTGCGTCCTGGTTGGGGCACCTTTATACTCTTTTGAATCAGTGAGGCACTGGTGACATTTCTTTTCATTAACAATATCAATTACATCCTTCACTTGGCACCATGCTCAAACCCATAGTGATAGGTGATGCAGTCACAGGTGTTTCTGGTTTACCTCATCTTGCTGTGAGTTTAGCAGCTGCAGCTTCATGTGCTTCATGTACGCCATGGTGATTGGCATGTTGTAGTCAATCATGCTGGTCACCAATGTAGGAGGCTTCCCATTATCTGCAACAGAACATTTTAAGTCCATGATGAATGTGACACTGTGTTCCAGCTGCAACTTCAGGGTGAATAAGTGCATCTAATTAAAATATAGTTTTCAGTAATTAATGATTTAAAAACTCAAAAGCACTATAGATGAATGGTACAAAATATAACATGCAAATTTCTACAAACTATGTTGGCCCAAATCAACAGACTGGACAAATCCACTATTCCTTACTGTAGAGTAATTTTAAATATCCTGAATAACAATAAATAAAACTAACATGCTGGTTAAGTGCTTAAAAAAGTATTTCAGTGAATAGTTGTTTATGTGTGTGTGTGTTTGTGTGTGTATGTTTATGTGTGTGTGTATTACTGGGATACAAAAGAAATTTGCTTTTTATTTTTTTCTTTCATTTAGGAGTTAGGCTATCTTCTACCACATGGAAGGATCTTAAATGTGTCTATAAGATTAATCTGATTATTGAGAAATATTTTAATGCTTAACAAAATTATCTATATAATTCAATAAATAGAAAAGTCAAGTTATATAAAAATTTTATATAACTTGTTTATATAAAAATATAACAAGTTTATATAAAAATTTTAATTGAAGGCATTTTATGTAGTCTATAATTTTTTCAAAAAAGATATTCTATAGACTGGAAAAGTTATTTATAGTATTGAACTTTCTTGCTGAATATATCTAAAATATAAAAAAGTAGTACCATAGTGGAAATTAAAACAGTGTTATAAAAATAATACTTGTACTGTTGAAATTTCCTTCTAGGAGTGGATCCTGAATTATTTTGTAAGTAGGTACACAGGATCCACTGCTCACAACTTGAAGAAATGAGATGTTATGACTTGTTGAACTGTTTCGTTCTTCCACCTTTTTATAAAACGTAAGGCATAAATTGACCATATGAAGAAAAAATGACTTCAAATCTCACTATTGGGCACTGTGGCTACCTTTGTGGTCGGTTCCATCTGGGTTCAAGTGCATTCTTTTCTGACACTCGGAACAGCTCATTAGAAACCTTGTCACTGCTTCTCTTGGTAGGAAGGCGTAGCTCTCTGAAATCTGAAATGATTCACAAAACATCAGTGTTATTGTAGGAGCTGACTGAGCAAGAGTCCCCAGACATAATGACTGTCTTTCCCAATAAGACGCGTTATTCCATAATGGCGGTAAGCACAATGAAGGCATGCACGGCAAACCATGCATCATTTCAAGAAATATCTTTCCAGCTTGATCAGGTGACTCTTAACAACAGCCAGAAATGTCACGTGAAAGACAAAGCATTGGCTGTATCTGGGTAGATATGTGCTTTTTGTTTCTGCATTTCTTTTAGGAAAATGATAGCAATATGCAGAGATTCTTGTGGATTTTCAGCATTATTGAATATTGCTCTTTAAACTTACTCACAGCAAGATTAAATTTGGGCTCATTTCATCCACACATTTTAAAATTTAGCCCCAATGAGAGGCAATGAACTTTGGATTCTGCATACTGATCATTTCCGCATTATTGCTTTAAAATATTTTAAGAGAATAAGCATATATACTGTAGCAGTTAATTATCCTCTCCACAAAAAATGACACACTTGGGAATGAGCTTGGGCCACCTAGCTTATTTATTTTATGCAACTTTCATAATTTATGTCTAGAATAGCTCATATTGCCAGAGTAGTATTTCCTACACTCTATACAAACCTTATGTTTAGAACTATAGATCATAGTTTTAGCATCAGGCAGCAACTGATACTCCTGTTATGATGACTTGCTTAACATTAAGTTTTTTATGAAAGTGTTTCTATCACCAAAACAGACAACTCTGTGATGTAAAAATGTAGATTCCAGGCCTTTCTCTATGAAAGCTAGTGCTGATTCACAGTGCTACTGGAAGTTTGATGCCAGCAACTTCTTATCCCCAAGTGTTCTACAATGTCACAAAATAGATGTGATGTCAGTAGGAGGAACAACTGAGCTATAAATTTGATGCAAAACTATGGGATCCATTTCTTAAGTGTATGCTTGACTATTACAAACACTGATGTATTTCAAGTTAGTATAAAGGAGAAGGAAATGTGTAACCAATCTATCATTGAAAGAAGGTGTGTGCCCATTTGCTTGCTCACATGGAGGCGAGTTTAGCTGCTCCATGCCACAGAAGGAGCATATCAAAAGCATGAGCCTTAATCAGGAGTCCCCATTGACCCTTACAAAAAAGCATGAAACAACTCTTTAAGACTTGCACAACAAAATGGAAATTGTGCCTGATACTGGAAACCTAACTAACTACTCAATGCTTGTGAAGTCATGGCTACTGGAGGAAAATTTACAGCCACTAACTTACTACACCAGCACAATCCTGACAACAATTTAAACATTTGTCCTTATACCCACAGATAAATGTAGTCTGAACTCTTCATCAAAGAAACTTCTCTTTTGAACACATGGAATCTATTATAAAAACCCACAACCCATCAAAATGCAAAGTTGTGAATCCCAGTTCCAATAAATGTATCTACAGAATACTCCCAAGACAACATTGAGGGAGAGGAGTGGAAAGACTATACTAGTCAGAGAATCAGGACTTTGTTGTGAGATTGTATCTCCCAGTAACAGAAGCTATACTTGTTAAGTCTCACCAACATGACTGCCCAAACATGGGCTGAACAAGATGACACCAATGAACCTACCAGGAGGCCTGTACCCTACATGAATAACTATAGGCAATGGAAGAAAACTGGGAGCAGGATAGGTGGTCCCCCAGGAAAAACACACAGACCACAGCAGCTGCTCAGGCGTATGAAGTGAAGACTCATGGAAAGATTCACATCGTTTCCTTATTTCTTAAACACCCACTATCTCTAAATCCTTTCCTGATCTCTTCCGAACCAAGCCCCCCAGGATTTTTAACAGTGATATCACCAAGGGAGAGAAAGAAGAGTGCCCAGAATCATCTCATCATGGAAAACTATACTTGTTTAAACAAGAGGCCGCCATTCAAGACTACTGTACTAGCATAAGAGAGTACCACATGGATAGGACACAGAAATAGGAAGAACACTCAGTGAGGAAGGTAGAAACAACAATTTCATGCTGCCATGTTACAACTATTCCTCAAATCCATGTATCAGAACTTAGCAAAGGAGATCCTATGCATGGCCGAAGGAGAGAACTGGACCTCAGTTTAGAACTGGACCTCAATGGCTATCCTACCATTACACTCCAGCATACATTTTTTACATGTGACCAAAATTGAGTTGTAATTAACTTAAAATAGTATAACTATGAAATGTTCTGTGTAAGCTGCTTAGGAACAACAACAAAAAAAAAACCATAGCAAATAGACAGTTGATAAGAACCAAGACTTGACTTCAAAAGTTATCAAGTCATAAATGAAGATGGTTTATGAGGGAGGATCTTTATATTATATGATAGTCAGAAACAAATAAAAATCCAGAGTAAATACTTATTCATAAAGAATTATTCTAAATGGAAATGGACTAAATTCTCCAACCAAAAACCACAGAGGGCTGAATGGTAAAAATAAAGATAAAATCCATATATAAGCCATCTATCCATGAAAGATTTCTATAAAGAATAAAATGAATGCATGCAGAAAATGAATATGTCTAAAAATATGCAACTGACAATAAAAAAGATAGGTGGCTTTATCTGTATTAGACATAATAGTATTGCCACAAAAATCAATATAACATTATAAAGGAATTAATTATCAAAATGATATAATGACTTTAAGTATAAACACCTTCAACATAGTACCTAAAGATATAAAGGAAGTAGTAATATAGCTAAATAGAATGGCAGACAGCAATAGGACTGATTTGATGGAGACTTGAGGTCTAAGTCCCTCATGGGTACCAGATGTATAGGAGTTCAGGTCACTAATGTGAAATCCTTCAAAATGCTTTAAACCACCTATAAATTACTGGCACTGCTTTATACAGTTTAATTGTTAGGCAGATTGGGAGTGGGTGGTGCATGTTTTGGGGAAAAGATGTAGGCATATCTCTGTGAGTTCAAGGCCAGCCTGGTCTACATAGTAAGGTCCAGGCCAGTCAAGAGTACATAGTTAGACTCTCTCTCAAAACATAGCCCATCCTTTTCTGAAAAGAAATGGAGGAGGAGAAGATGGGGCTGGGGCAAGACGTGTGAAAGGGAGGGCATGAAAGGAGAGGAGGAAAGGGAAACTGTGATTGGCATGAAAAACAAACAAAACACAAAATAAAGATAAAAGCTAAATGCTTCACAAACCATTGTCCATGAATTTGATTCAAACGTAAAATTTTACATGTCTTTTATCTATTGTTGTTCAATCTATGAATGCAAAACTTGCATAAGTGGTGGGCTTACCATGGAATAGCAATGGAGGAATTCTGAACCTTCTTAAGTGGTGGGATGACTACGGAATAGCAATGGAGAAATTCGGGACTTTCATATGTGGTGAGCTGACTATGGAATAGCAATGGAGGAATTCAGAACCTTCTTAAGTGGTGGGCTAACTATAACATCATAATGGAGGAATTCGGAACCTTTATAAGTGGTAGACTGACAATGACATAATGGAGGAACTCAGTACCTTCATAAGGGGTAGACTGACTATGACATAACAGTGCAGGAACTCGGCACCTTCATAAGTGCAGGGATGACTATGAAATAGCAATTGAGGAATTCAGTCCCTTTCTTTCAACCATGAACAAAGTGAAGAAACACCAAACTTGAATGACACTTTAGGACATTGAACCACCATGACAAGAGAATGTTCATCCTTCTTAAGAACACACAACAGCTTCCAGGAAGGAACATGTGTGTGACAATGAAACAAGACTCAGACCCTACAAAACTTTTTCTCTGAATGCTGATGTGAAATTAGACATTATTGAAAGGAAGGCTAAAGAGATAGCTCAGTGGGTAAACATGCTTGCTGCTCTCACACAATGCTGGAGTCCATGTCCAAGCCCTTACATTTGGCAGCTAGCAACAGCCTGCCACTCCAGCTCCAAGGGAACCCATGCCTTCCCCTTGCCTCTGAAAGCACAGGAATACACAAATAAAAATGAAACACAATCTCTTTTAAAAAGGAAAGGAAAGTATCAAAGGAAAAAAATGAAATACAATCTCTTTTTTAAAAAAGCAATTATGTAAGAGGAGAGTTGAAATATTCACAAATGCATAAAAACTAGTTAACAAATTTCTAAGCAATGAATGGGTAAATAAATTTAAAACAGAAAATACCTTGAAACAGGTGAAATGGAAGAACAAGTCAAATGGTTGGCATACAAGACAAGGGGCTCTAAAAGAAAAGGTGTTAGTGACAAACACCTACATTATGATATAAAAGGAAAGTTTTCAAGTAAACAGCTTTACAGCTGAATAATATAGAAAAATGTGCAAACATTTAAACCATGGTTAAAGGAGAAAGAATGCTTCCATGCTATAAAAAGACTATATAAATTCAAGTCTACCAAATCACCCCTAAGAGAATACTAAATATGATCATTTGGATTAAAGAGAAAAATGAACACAAATGAGAGGCCTCAAAAAGGACTACAAATTTGAAAGGAAAATGCAAAATTGTCTCTGTTTATGGATGGCATTTACAGAAAACTGTAAAATCCAGCAAGAGCTGTTAGTTAACAAATTCAGGAAGGAGACAAAATAAAAGATACCAAAAGAACAGTTGCATTTCTACATATAGTAAACTATCCTCCAATTTATAAATACAATTTAAACAGTGGCAACAATGAGATAAATGGTATATTTAATAGAGTATTTTAAAGTTCCAAGTATTAAAAACTAAAAAATGCTTTTATTTATGATACAGTGTCCTACTCTACAGCTCAAGCTTGACTGTAACTCACTTAGCCTGGATTTGCATCTAACTCATGACAATCCTCTTGCCTCTGACCCCCAAATGCTGAGAATACAGGCATCAACTACCATACACAGCTTAAGCAGCAATTGATGAAAAAATTGAAGATATCAGTAAATGGGAGAATTCCATATATTTATGACTGAAAGAAGAAATATCATTAAAGTGTCCTTACAACTCAAAATGATCCATAGTTTAAATATAACTCCTATAAAATCCCAATAATTCATAGAGGCATTAAAAACTTAAATTCATTTGGAACCACAAGAGGCTGTTTACATGTCAATGCAATTGAGCAAGACATAAACTGCTTAATTTCAAAGTATCCTCAAAGGCTACAATAATCAAAACAGTCTGATAGTGACAAAAATACACAGCTAAATCAATGGAACAAGATATAACGAACATAAATCTATGGATTGTGATAAATTGGTCTTAAACAAATGTGTCAAGAATGTATGTGAGGAAGGGATGATCATTTTAATAAGAAGTAAATAGAAAATCAGACACATGAATACAAAACAAAGGTTAGCGCACTCCTGTGTTAAAACAGCAACTCAACATGAGTGAAAGAATAAATGACCTGAAATTTTTGACATATTGAAAGGAAATAGAGGTAAAATCTTGACGACGAGTGATGGCTTTCTAGATATGATCTCAAAAACAAAAACAAAATCAAAACCAAAAAATGAGATTGCAACTGGTAAACCCAAATATCCACCTGTAGAAGTATGAATCCACATCTCTCACCTTGAAAAATAGTCAATTAAAAGTCTATCAAAGTTTGGTACATTAATATGTGAAATGCTGAAACCACCATAGGAAAACACTTCCAGATAGAGGCTGATGTAATGGCCCTCTGAAAACAAGGCTCCAATAGCAGAGGATATCATGTCAAGAAGTGACTAATCAGGTTGCATTAAATGACAAAGATTCACAGATAAAGAAATAAATAGAATGAAAACACAAACTATGAAATGAAAAAAAAATTCCCAACTACACTTCAGACAGGGTGTGAGAACCTGAAATGAGTAAATAAGCATAAAACTTAAGCATAAAAAAAGTCTAAAACTTCCCATCAACTAATGAGTCAATGGATTAAATAGAGAGTTTTCAAAAGAATAAACATAGGTGATCAATATATATTGTTAAAAGTGTTTTATGCCCTGAGATGGGCAAATGGGAGTTAAAACTCACTCTTAGTCAGAATGTGAGATGATGTAGGAAATGAAGAACTCATGGACATCAGTGTGGAAGTTCTAAAAAGAAAAAGGATAGAACTACCATATGACAAAGTACCACCATTGGGCACATACCCAAAGGGCTCTATGTCCTATCAGAGTGTTACTTGCATATCCATTTTCACTGCCACACTCTTCCAGTATCAGTAAAATGGAATGATAGTAGATACTCATCAAGAGAGAGATGGATAATAACTCTCTGAAACATACATATGAAGGATTTTTATTAAGTCATAAAGAAAAATGAAAATATGAAATTTTCATAAGATGAATAGATCTGGAAATTACTACACTCAGTGAGGTAACAAATATTCGGAAAGATGAATGTTGCATATATATTTAAAAATTCTAGCTTTGACCATGACATATGGGTACATACTTAAATGCATTGGTACAAACCAAGATACTAGAAAGGCTACCCTGACTGTGGAGAAAAGAGTTTGAGGAAGTGAGGGAGGAGTAATACATACTTGTATTCAGGAAGTACAAAAGAGACTACCAGGGTTGGAAGAGTTTAAGGGACAGAAAATAGACAGAAGAAGGCAAAGATCAACCATACTTTGTATGTTAACTAAAAACCAAACAAAACCCACAATTTGGAGAGAATGTAGAACTACATGTACTCATCAAGACAAAAGTGACTTTAATCAAGCCAGGACGTACCTTTGGTTCATGTGAAGATAGCGGAGCACGGTCAGGTCCATTTTTAGCACTGAAGCTTAGTATAACTCCACCCAATCAGATTTGTCTATGTTTAGTATTTGTGGAAACCATGTAAGGGAAATTGGCCAGAACTGCTCAGGGACAATCACAGTAGGTATGACTCAAGATGGCTATAACTGTGTCAAATTGAATTCACGGAACTAATTTGGAAAAATAGTAGCAAACTGATCCACCTGCAAGACCAGATCAATGATCAAGCTGTAAAGGGGTCAATTCTGCGTTTCCCTATGGATGTTTAAAAACAACTACAAAAAACCCCTAACCATTAAGAATGCATTTTTGAGAAATCCACTAACAAGTATTATAACTGAAAGAAAAAGGGCACTCTGTCTGGCCAATCAATGTCCCATTGTTGGGAAGAAAAGAGGACCAGTGTTTAAAAGTCACAAGTCAGCCCTTCAGACTGCAAATGTTATTGACCACCAATCCAACATAGTAAAATGCAGGGGGACAAAAGTCAGGAACCAAAAAGCATTGAAATAAAGAAGTCAACTGTAAGTAAACAACTTGCAGATCTCATCCTGCAAACTCAGCAGCAAAGAGTATCAAAACTTCTGTCTTTTTTTTACATAAAATCATGTTAATGTGATTGCCTGTAGGTAGGTCAGAGGCCCACACTAGGAGTCTACCTCAGTCATTGCCCAAGTTATTTTTTTGAGGCAGGTCTATGATGGAACCTCTAGCCTATCCATTTGGTGACCCAGAAAGTCTCAGGGTCCCCCTGACCCCACATTCCAGTGATGGCATTATAAGCATGCATCCCCACATGTAGCTATGATATTAGTGCACAAGGCTCGGGTGTTCCTGCTTATGGGCAATCATTTTACCTACTGAGACATGCCCGTTACACACACTTTTTAAGTACAAAAATGTTGCATTTAAATAATAAATTTTTATTCCAACTTGGATCTGAATATGTAAGTGTAAAGGTTAATCTGTTATGAGAATCATTTAATAACAAGTAGTTGTCTTGCTGAATTTTTCGCTTTGTAGCTCACAAAGAACTGAAATCTGAGAGCAAAACTTATACCAGGGAATCTGAAATGTGATTATTTGCCCCATGATTTCATTCTCAGCACCAGTCATCTTTCTCTAATGTCAAATGAATTACATATATTCTTTCAGCAGAAAGAGCATTCAACTTGTACAGAAACGCATAATTCTCAGGTCTGTGACTAGGGAAGTATAAACCATTCTCATGGTTAAGATTCACGCAGATTGTACGATACCATGACTTGGTTCAAACATGTTACAGAGGAAATCTTTACCAATCCATCAGTGTAAGGTCCTGTTTCCTGTTTAACCCTCACAATAGTCCTGCAAACAGTTCTCTATTCCCCTGCGATGATTCTTCTGAAAAATGAAGAGTCTGCACGTCAGAACGATGTGTATTTTGCAATCAAATGCAAGACAAAATTTGACAATGTGGTTTTGGGTCTGTCTCTTGGGTCACTCTAAATTTCTAAATTATATGCATCTCTGGCAACTGTCACTTGAACGAAACAGAAAACACAGTGTTAGAAGAGTAATCTTACAGTGTAGGGTAAGTATTCTAATACATTTACATTGTCTGCTGACATGAGGTTCTGTAATCATATAAAGTGCTCTAATTTGTTTGGGCTCAATATTCTAAATAGAGGGTACAAATCTAACCTGGTCTCAGTTAACAAAATTTCATGAGAAAGACATCCGAATACACAGTAAAAATACATAATTCTACTTGAAAGAAAGTAACTGACTATTTAACATATTCCAGGAGAACTTGCAGCTAAAATTGTGGCTTATCAGCCAAGTCATATTATTCGAAGAGTGAGGACTTCTGATATTAATGCAATGAATTAGAGGAATTAAGTCATTTTCTTATCTAAAGGAATAAGATTTCATCTCTACATTGGGCATTTACATTTCTTCTTTCCAACTGGTTTATTTAATTAACCAGGGACAGACATAATAAAACCACACTGAAATACTATTTCGTCCAGTCAGATTGTGGTTGCCATTCAAGATGGAGGTCTATGCCTGTAATCCCAACACTCAAGAGACTGAGGCAAGAGAATTTCTGTGAAGCCAGCATGCAAAAAATAGAGAATTGCAAATAAACCTGGCTCTAAGGGAAATCCTCATCACAAAACAGGAAGGAAATAAGGAAAGAAGGAAGAAAGAAAGGAAGGAAGGGAGAAACCTCATCACAAAACAAAAAGAAAGGAAGGAAGGAGAGAGAGGGAGGGAGGGTGAGACAGAAAAGGGAAAAGGAATAAAAATGACAGGAAATACTGTTAAGATGAAGGTCAAAATGAACTCGGGTACATAGCTGGTCAGAATGCAGCTATTGGCATCATCAAGGCTATCAGTATAAAAGTTCATGAAGTAGAATTACAATCACCATATGGTCCAGCTACACCATTACTGACTATTTATCTGAAGGAATCAAACACATCATAGCATGGACATACTTGCACTGTTTACTGCAACATTATTAAAAATAGCCAAAATAGGGAACCAAGCTGAGGCCTAGTAACAGATGAATGGATAAGAAAAATATAAAGCATATATATATATATATATATATATATATATATATATCCACAGAGAAGAATAAAATTGTGTCTTTTGCAGGAAAATGGCAAGCAAAATAGACTCAGACAAATATGTGTGTCTTTTTATACATGCAAACTAAATATATGTTCATATGTACCCGTGCATATACACGGCATGTAAACAGAAGGAGAACTATTTGAGAAAGGAATGTATTAAGGGAGAAAAGAGGTGAGAAGAAGGGAGAGCCAATGTGTTGAAAAATAGAACTCATATTTTTTTTCTATAATTGTATATAATTTTATACAATTTTTAAATAAACTCTCATGTCATTTTATATGACCTCAACACAGAAAATGAGAGTATTTGGGGGCAGAAAAAGAATAGCAGGAGGGAGGAGAGGCCAATAAGAAATGAGGAAGTGAATATGGTGTGTGTGTGTGTGTGTGTGTGTGTGTGTGTGTGTGTGTGTGTAAATACATGTGAAACTGTCATACAGAAACCCACTATTTTGTACATCAACTCAAAATGATACTAATTTTAAAAGTTAACAGGAAACAGAATAAAGACTTCTACTGGTTAGATACCAATTTTAACCCAAGATTTAAAACTAATGCAAGAGCTGAAATAGTGCTAACACATGATGAATTGTGAGCATGGACCATTGTTTCACAGAACAACAAACAGAACTCAACAAAACACAAGATTTTGTGTTCAATATTGTACCATATTCAGCCAAGTATACCAGTGACTACCCACCACTTCGAAAAGAGCAATCTTACAGTCACTCATACAGAAAGATGGCTTTGTGTACAGTACTAATGGCCAAACCAAGGGCTTCAGGCATGGTAGGCAGGCTCTTTGTCGCTGAGCTACATCAATGACAAGGAAGTGGCATGATATGTGGGTAGAATGCGACTCTTTTCAGATTCTAAGCTAGAGAGCAAGGAAAAGTTCATATTGTCGCCATAATTATAAAAAAATCTCTCTATATTAATTTACATAATAAGAACTAACACATATGAAAATCACAACTTTTCCCCAATATTGCACAGCATGTTCTTATGAGACTTTGCCCCTTAAAGGTCAAACCACTGTAATTATTTTTATGAAACCTTAGTCATAATAGGGGAAGAATAAATTACATAATCATCTTCTAGTGAAATTTTTTCTCTGCCTTTGGGAAAACATCTAAAAAAAACTACCTGCAACACATATAACATGATATGCAGCTGAAAAAAATATTTTTAAATTAATTAAGTTAAATAGAATTGAAAAGAATTTCAAAATCTAAATACAAATCTTATTCAAAGCTGTAAAGTCACATACAGTGATATACAGAAAGAGTTGTGTCTAAAGAGAGACCTAAGCTCTGGGCAGCACAGCCGATTGAATAAGCCTCTCAACCTTTATATAGCTTGTGAATTACATAGAAAAGACTTAAGACTAGAAGCGCCTACAGTACTCTCACATTTGGCAAAGAGTGAAATTTTCTGTGATACCTGACATACATCCACATACCTAACATACTGCAGATAAGATGTTACGAAACAAAGATACTAAGGAAAGAAGAGCTGTGCATACAATTGTGCTACTACAGAAGAAATCATTTGCAAGGCCTGTAAGGAATACACATAATAATAAGAGATTTCTCAGCTAAGACACTTCTTGTTGCTCTGCATCTTATTGAATGGGTAATCACTGTAATTATTAGCTAATGTTGCTAATAAGGTTCTAGGAACTAACGTGATCAAAGAGGCCAAATTATTTGAATCACCTATTGGTAATTACTTGATTAATTTTGCAGTGATTTTCAAAAGCTGTTTTGATGAGTATTCAACATTTAATGTCTGCTAAGTGAGAAGTATAGAAATAGCTACAGTCAAGTCAATAAGGCCAGCAGTCAGGCATGCCAACCTTCCAATCAAAATGTGTTCACTGGGGACCTTGAACTTAGCTACAACACTCTTTTGAAATGGCTGTACTATGTTGTATCTATATGTTCTATAAATCTGTGCTAATGACCAACAGAATTTCTGCCTCTTCATGATATTTACAATGTCAAAACCAGGTAGACCTGCCTATGAACCAAGCCCACTGCTGCTGACCTGTGGAGTGCTCTCACACTTGGTTGGCTTCCTCTCATTCCTACAGTACTACTGGCTTTGCTTCTCCTAGCTTGACACTATTATTTCTCCAGTTTGCCATTTTCAGCCTGTTTTATTTTTCTTTCTTTAATCACTTTCTACATTTAATCTCATCATGTTTTCACTAGTTCCAAAGGCTGTTTATACTCAGCTGAGGCAGGGAAAGATGACTTATTCCAACCAGAGATATCTAGAGTTAATTTTTATTTTTTATTCATGTGCATATGTGTCTTTGTGTGTCTATGTCATGTGAGGATGGGTGCCCACAAAGGACAGGTAAACTCATTAGATCTCCTAGAGCTGTAGTTACAAGTTGTTGTGTGCCAGTTGATGTTGGTTCTGGGGCCGAAATCAGGTCACATGGAAGAAGAGCAATCTCTTTAGACTCGGGATGTTAAACAAAACTAAGATTGCTAGACAAAACATAAGTAATCCAATGTCATTTGATATGTGAGAATATGGCTTTGTATCTGAAGGTTATTGTTGTTCCAAATTTAAAACAAAATATTTGGTCAGGAACATCTGAGAATAAGAGAATTAAAATGCAAGTCCAGGAGTGCAGAAGGAATAGGGAAATGGCCTGTAGGCAATCTTGTTACCACATTGATCTGAAACAATGTTTTCCAACTTTAAACCATATACTTCACAATATCAACAGTCCTATCCACACATTCATGATGCTGATTGATTGATTGATTGATTGATGATTTCTACTCCTTATGATGTTTTTGATATTGCAGCCCACCACATGGTCTGGGTAACTCCCAGGGGGATGCACCAGTCAATGAGAAGCGCTGGTAAAAAAACACAGGAATGCATCTGTCTAGCCACAAGCTTCTGTGTGGTGCTGAGAAGGTGGTGGTAAGTGGCCACATCTATAATGAAAACTGGCAAAGCCAACAGAGGACTAAAGTGAGGGGGAATATTTTTAGACAGTTCAGGTCATTTTTTCAGACAGCTAAAAGCAATTTGAAGAATTGAGGCAAATGCTTCAAATGTGGTGTGGAATGCAAGAATAATGGAATGTGGTACAGGGGCAAAAATGTCCACTTTCCACAGAGACAGGAAGCCACATAAAGTCACTGCAGGTCCGCAAGAGCCTACCAGAGGAAAACACACAGAGGAAACATCCCAGAGCCAAGGCAGAGGAATCTCAGACTATATCATCCTCCCCAGAAGAGCAAGGACAAGGAAGTAAAATGTGGTTCCAGTTAAATGAGAGGATTTTTGTTATTGGAAATAACTTCACTTCATTAATTATATTCTAATTTAGATACATTGCATTATAAGGAAAATATATCTTCTATTTGTATGTGCAGGTGCATGTGTGCAGATTTACATGCAAATATACGGAGGCCAGAGGACAACATTAGGTGTCATTCAGCTCTTTCAGAGACAGATTTCTTCACTGGCCTGGAATTCACCTAGTAGTTTGGGATTACTGGCAGAAGGCCTGGGAATCCATCTGTGTCTGCACCCCAAGTCTGAGTATGCAAACTTGAGACACTACACAAACCTACCTGTGCCTGCACCCCAAGTCCGAGTGTGCAAACCTGAGCCAGTGCACAAGCCCATCTGTGTCGTCACCCCAAGTTGCAGACCACAAATCTGAGCCAGTTCACATGTTCATCTGTGCCTGCACTCCAAGTCATGGAGCACAAACCTGAGCCAGTACACGTGTCCATCTGTGTCTGCACCCCAAATCTGAGTGTGCAAACCTGAGCCACTGCACAAGCCCATCTGTGTTTGCACCCCAAGTCCAAGTGTGCAAACGAGCCAGTGCACAAGTCATCTGTGTCTGCACCCCAAGTCTGAGTGTGCAAACCTGATCCATTACACAAGCCCATCTGTATTTTTACCCCAAGTCCAAGTGTGCAAACCTGAGCCAGCACACAAGCCCATCTGTGTTTGTACCCTAAATCTGAGTGTGCAAATGAGACAGTGCAAAGCCCATCTGTGTTTGCACCCCAAGTCTGGGAGTTTAAGCCTGGGCTACTGTTCTGGTTTTTGGTTTCTCAAGACAGGGTTTCTCTATATAACAGCCCTGAGTATTTTGGAACTCACTCTGTAAATCAGGCTGACCTCAAACTCACAGAGATCAGCCTACTTCTGTCTCTGAATGCAGGCAGGGATTAAAGGTATGCACCACCACTGCCCAGCCTTTTAAAAAAAATAATAAGGGTTCTGGGGATCAAACTCAGGTCATCATACTTGGCAGACATTCTACCTTACTGACCCAAGAGCTTTCTTTTCCTTTTTTTTCTCATAATAATGGGCTTTATTTTACATTAATTAAAATAATCAATTAAGTGTAACCATATCATAATTCAGATAAACCAAAGGTTAACAGTCCCATTTTTTGTGTCAGTTCTTATTGAGGACTAATGGGCTTCTAGGAACAGATTGTTGGAAAAGAGAATTCTGACACTAAATGAATAAAATATGAACAGATGGGTTCTGGAAAAGGTTTTGCTCACACATGTTTCCTAATAGTAAAAAGAAAGAATCCCTAAATATTGAGTGAAAATAGGACTCAGCAAAGCCAGTGTTTATAGAATTCCCAGCAGCCTGGAGAACTGCTGAAACACATAATTGTGTACATAAGAGTAGAAAACATACCTCTACTTCTCCTTAGGAGCGAGTAGAACATGGTGTAGTCGTGCATCTGCTGGGGCTAGAGACAATGACAAACTCTTCCTGGTCTTTTGTTCTGTGTCACAGTCATGACCTCCTGCCTTTGCTCCCCTCTACACCTTGCCCTTCCTGTGTGCTGCTAGTCCAGGAGCATCAGCAATTTCCTGGGTGCATGCATGCCAAGCATACAGTTGTTGCAGACACCTAGCATGGGCAAATTAGCCTTCTTAGGGTGATGGGTTGGAGATATTGTCCAGTAGTTAAGTATAGCAGCAGGCTGCTTGTTGGTTTCTGGCTGCTTAGCCTTGAAATAATCACACAAAACTGTATTATTTAAATCACTGCTTGGCCCATTAGCTCTAGCTTCTTATTGGCTAACTCTTACATATTAATTTAACCCATCTCCATCAATCTGTATCGCCACATGACAGTGGCTTATCAGCGAAGTTTCGACATGTCTGACTCTGGCCATGGCTGCATGGTTTCACCCTGACTCCACCTTTCTTCCTCCCAGCATTCACTTTAGTTTTACCCACCTAGCTCTTTCTGCCCTGCTATAGGTCCAAAGCAGTTTTTTTTATTCATTAATGGTAATCACAGCACACAGAGGGGACTCCCACATCAGTTAAGAGTGCTCAGAACACTGGCAGAGGACAATTCAGGTCCCAGTACCTTCAAAAGTTGGCTAACAGTCACTTGTAAGTCGATTTCCAGGGTCATCCAATGCCTCTGTTCTGCACAAGCACCTGTGCTAATATGCACACACCTACACACAGACACATGCATAATGAAAAATAAAAATTAAGTTTTTTTTAAAAAGAGATGAAGTTTAGATTTCAGACTCTAGGAAGTAGAGATAGGTTTCCACAATTAGGAGCAGTTGCTGTTCTAGCAGAGATCCTGGGTTTGATTCTCAGAACCCAAATGACAGCTCACTCTCATCTGTAACTCCAGCTCTATGAGATTTGTTGCCCTCTTCTGACCCCTGTGGCCCCCAGATACACATGCTGCATGCATACATGCAGGCAAATCACTCATACACATTAGATATGAACAAATAAACCATTGGCTTTGAGACTCTGCTAATGAGTTTGGTCCTTTGTTACCTTGTTTACTTAGATGGGTGAGCTTCAGGGGGTGATGGGAGTGACAGTAAGATAACGTAACAAGGAGGAAAAATTAGTTATCTCAATTTTAAAATTGTTCAACATCTGGAAAGTTAATTTTTAGAGGCACTACATAAAGAACTTATCACACTGTTCCCTTTAAAAAATGTCACATCTGGGATACTCACTATGATCGTGGGTGAGTTTTTCAAGGAATGAACAGACGGTTTTGATTTCCGTCATGACTAGGGGCTAGGCTGCTGAAAACATAATCTTGAGAAAGAATATTTTAAGGGCCTGAAGTACTTACAGAAATGCCATCTGTCTATCCCAACCTCTCTGACCTCTTCATGGAAGATATGTTTTATAATTCATAATATAAAACTTTTAATATTTACACACCTACTGGATTTATCTGGCAATAGCTATGTTGTTTACATGTTCTATACCAATATGGAAAAAAAGGAAATACTAGGTATAAATTTCAAATTCTCAGAAGCATCTAAATCACTGTTTTAGCTTCTTTACAGACAGTCTTACTAATCATGATAGTGTCTGAGTGATGCTCAGATATACCCATGGTGCCCTCTGACCATGGGGACAGTGTCTGAGTGATGCTTGGGTACACCCATGGTGCCCGCTGACCATGGGGACAGTGTCTGAGTGATGCTCGGGTACACCTGTGGTGCCCGCTGACCATGGGGACAGTGTCTGAGTGATGCTCAGGTACACCTGTGGTGCCCACTGACCACGGGGACAGTGTCTGAGTGATGCTCAGGTAGGTACACCTGTGGTGCCCACTGACCACGGGGACAGTGTCTGAGTGATGCTCAGGTACACCTGTGGTGCCCGCTGACCATGAGGACAGGTCTGAGTGATGCTCAGGTACACCTGTGGTTCCCACTGACCACGAGAACAGTGTCTGAGTGATGCTCGGGTCCACCTGTGATGCCCGCTGACCATGGGGACAGTGTCTGAGTGATGCTCAGGTCCACTATGGTGCCTGCTGACCATGGGAAGGATGTCCTGGGGAGAGAGAGCTGTGTGAGGAACAGCACAGAAAAAATAGGATTAAAAACTTACTTATTTTTATTCATTATGAAATGAAAATAACTAATTTTCTAATTCTGGTGAAAGCCATTCTCAGTTCAGTGAGATGCATGCCAAAACGCCTGGGCCACCGGTGATGTCCGTAGGTCACTGTGAAGCACAGTTGACCCAAAACAAAATAGACTTTTTTTTATCACATACTTAAATAGAAAACATCTATTTCTCTCACTTCTTCCCACATAAACAATTCTTCATTTTTTTAAAACAAAAAATATCCATTTCATTTTAATAATTACTACAGTATTTGAAGCAAGCACTGTTAAAACCTTTACATATATGATTTATGGTCATCTAAACAGCAGCTTCAAAGTAGTTACAATGCCAAGATAACAGCACAGAATTTCCACTCTCAGGATGCAGACTCATATTTGCCTGGAATCATAGCAGGTACGTTCTCTTTCTAACAACTCACTCAAATCCTCTATATCGTGCTAGTTTCTGCAATTGTACCCTATACCAATTTGATACATAGATAACCGTTTAGGCATATGCACGTGCTTTCTTGATAAATCCAGGGTCTTATTCACTGCAACGATGGTATCCAGGAAAGCAAAAGCCTCTGAAGTGAGTGGGAATCCCATCCAGTATTAACTGTTCCTGGTACTTTACATGGCTGCAGTATCTCACTCTTACCACTAGGGTGCACTGACGTTGCAATTTACTGGGTAGATGCGGCCTAAAGGAAATGCTCACACGGGTTGATTTCCTTCCAGAAAAGCTGATTTGGACATGATTGTTTAATAAGAAATTCATTTAGGACATCTAATTTGATGTTAGTCAATGACAAAATTTCTTCTGTAAGTTCTACATCTTTTGACTGTCTCCACTGCCAACAAAAATAACTCCAGTGTGTCAAAGATCTGAGTGACATCTCTGCCACTATCATAGATAACACTACGTCAGCTTTGCTAAGAGAAGCATACTAACCTTCTGACTTAGGGTTCCTAGATGAGTTAAATGGTCAAGTCATTGATTCCTTTTTAGTTGTTTCCCCCATCCATGTTTTCCACATATGTTTTATTAGGTTGAATAAATAATAGCTTGTAGCTGTCCCTAACATAAAAAATGAATGCAACATTATGTGTGTGACTTTTAAATTTAAGCTTTTTCCAATATGCAGAATAAAATGGGTAACATGTCAGTGTGCGTGTATACTGGCGTGTAATGAGAGAGAGAGAGTGTGTGTGTGTGTGTGTGCCTGTGTGTCTGTGTGCATGCAGGTAGCTAAAATACATATGTGGATGCATTGAAAGTCATAGCTGACTGGACTTTCCTCAGAAGTGGCAGCATTATATAATGTGCACAGCTGGAATGAGCCAGTCTGTGCAAGGGATAGTCATAGCACCTCCAGTACTAAGTGGAGAATCAAAGCTTTCCCAGAGTCACACAAAAAAAAATCCCCACCCTATATTAAATTTTATTTTTGCTTCTATGGTGCTCCAAAATTGTGTGAGGGGAGGGGCACTGTTCACTCAAGCCATCAATTATCCCACACCTATGCTTACAGCAGTTGGTTGTAGGCAGAAAATTACTCCATCGTTACTGTTTTATCCAAACTATTCATGCTATTTGGTCAACTAGGCAAAATCTTCATAGATTATAGCTTCTCCTGCATTTATTAAGAATGCAATATGAGCCCAGTATTGTATAGCAATATCAGAGAAATATGGGTTTTCAAACTTAGCCATTTACAAAAATGAAGAAAATAACCTCACATAATTTTTGTAAGCTATTTATAATGGAACAATATTTACCTTCAAACTCTTCAAGGAACTATGAAAATATTCTTTAGATATTCATTTACTATATATAATGGTACTGATTAATTAGAATAGTACACTTCCTGCCTATCTCAGATATACAAAATTGTTATTTAAGGCAGTAGAATCTCTATTAAGTGAAATAAATAATGCATTCTGGATAAAGGAAGCAGAATGTTTATTTGTTTGTCATTGAATGTTGATTTTCTTTTCACGAATCAAAGAACATGGCTTACAGATAAGAGCTTAGCTGAGACACACAGAATATCTCCTGTGTCCTTTTTGTAATCAGCAGAAAACTATTATTATATTGGATCTATGGCAAAAGATGAAAAAATAGCAAGAAAGGTGAGAAATATCTTTCTCACACAGAGACACACTCATACACACTCACTCATACACACTCACACATACACACTCACTC